>OZ024828.1:89376398-89869202 GCA_964016985.1 Anodontia alba | reverse complement strand
AAAGGTTTGAAAAGTGTACATGACTGCTGAAGTATGTAAGATATAGCTTTCATATTTCGTCCACACCAACTTAAGGGATTCAGCATGTAAGAGGTAGCTTTCATATTTTGTCCAACCTAAGGGAAGATGTTTCAATGGCATATACCCCATCCCTCAGTTTTACATTCTTCAGACATCAAAGTCAGGTCATACTCTGTCATTTACAGTTATGTTTGAGTTCTGCATTAAAAAATTTTAATCTTTACTATTTAAAGATTGTTTCTTCTCCGATCAGCCCTTTCTGGCGAGCTGCGTTGTCTTCTGACAACTCTTGTTAGTAGATTATAATCATATCTTGTTTTATTTGGCCTTACTGAGGGTTCAGTACCATCTGACTGGCAACAAGCAAATATGGTAACAGTTTTAACAAAAAGGGAAAAGTCTTGGAAAGTGTTCTTACTGACTGTCAGCACTGATGCTGATGTAACAGGCCATTTTTAGGTGCTGTTAAGGAAAATCCAGCCACAACAAATGTTTTTAGTGAGAAATTTTAGAGAAATTTCAATACTTTTTAACTGAAAAAGAACATTCATTGCTTATTTCATCATCAGAGTACCATTGCCAATTTAACCCTTGCCATGCTGAATAAATTAAGATGCCACTCTCACCTCTAAATTCAAGCCAATCAGATTAGGTCAAATAAAAAAAATATGTGTGTTTCAGGTTACATGGAATTTTAAAATAGGGACGGTAGATTGCAAAATATTTTTGTTAAAAGTTTTTGTATGAGGTCAATAGGAAAACAAAATGGCCGAAAAGGGAAGTCCCCAAAAATCTTAAACACACTTTCGGGTCAGTGGTGAAAAATTAGGCACGCTTGGGTAACCTGAAAATTTTAGGCCTTACTTGATACGGATTTGTGATAGAAATTCACATGTTTAATGACAAGTGTAGATCTAGATCAGTTGGTTTCTTCAGAAGCCAGCTGATCTGGATCTGCACTGTTTGCTAAGACAGGGCATGTCATGTTCAGCAATCACTGTCCTTTCCAATGAGTAAAGATCATCATTTGTCAAGTGTCCTGTAATTCACTTTAAGGCTTAGCATGCTGAGTAAAACCTTCAGCAGACAATATTTTGAAACATTTTTCTTATTTTTACCAGAAAATGGGATTTGTCATTTCATGCACATTGTCAAAGCAGTCAGTTTGCATGAAATGTGAAGTCCCCGTTTTCTGGGAAAATTAAGAAAAATATCAATTTGTCTTTTGTAAATTTGCCCATATTCATCTTTCCTGTAGCTATAGATAGGTACAGTACAGCTCAGGTAAAAGAGCAAAAAAACTCTTTACTCCGGATATCGGCGTTTAACAGACTTCCCATAACACTCGGAAGCAAACTGAGTAAATGTAATTTTCGGCATACAACACTCGCAAGTCCATGCAAAGTATGCATTACACGAAGTTTGGCAAAGTTACTCGGAATCGTAATATTGTACGCGGAGGCAATATTTCTCACGAAGTAATGCGAAATTCCTCAGAGTAATTTGATGAAATACCTGTTCGATATTTATTTATTTATTTAATCAATTCATTTATTTAGTTATTTATTTAATAAATATATTTATATATTTATTTTTCCATCATATAGTACAGTCAGCATGAAGGTTATATCGTCCAGGCTAATGCAGATGCGCAGGTTGATCTGAGTCTGCTCTGGTTGCAAAGGTCTTATTGCCCCAAAAGTGTTTTCCAAATTTCCACATTCCGATCCAAAATTAGGTCCAGTCCCTTATTTTCTTAAAATATTTACCAATGCTGCCTTGTTCCCTGAATATATTTGGGCGCTCCCTTGGTCCACAGAAAACCCAGGTAGCCCCATTCATTGTATGAGCACGTAACATGGGCCTCAACAAAGTTCCATATGTAAAAGTACTGTATTCTGTGGCTTAGTCAAGTCCGGTCACACAAGTGGGTCCGGCGTGGTCATTTTTACTTAATGTGCCATAGAAAACAAAACAAAAATCACAAAGAGAATCAAACACCTGCCCCCAATCCACAAATTACGTATTTATATTTGGTATTCCTGTAACTGCCTTTTCCCAGGCAACAACCGCTCGCGCTCAATATAAATGACGTACTGTAGTAAAAGACCAGGAAATTCTCACTCTCGTGCAACAACTGCACATGTCAATATAAATTTACTTAAAGGAGCGCTTCTGCTATCAAAAAGGCATTGAATCAATAAGACAGCCCATGTGAAAAGGGTGTCTGTCACACAAAAATACACTTTACGCACACAAGGGGCAGTAGAGGCTAATGACAATTCAAATGAGTGAGTTATTAACATCCCACTAACAGCTAGGTCATACAGAGATTTGGAGCTTGGTTTAAGGCTTGAGACAAGACGAGCAGTAGTATAGGGAATGGGGGTTCTGGTGCACCCCCACCACACGCGCGTAGATAAACAACTGGCAGCCACGTTGAGACGCTCCCACGCAGACAAACAACTCCGTATGCACGTCCAGATGGCCTCCTCGGGCACGCGGCTCCTCCCAGCAGCCTGATGAACGAAGTAACAGGTTCGAGGGCCGACTCTTCCTGAGGCCCGAGTCACCGCGACCCCAAGTGAGCATAGCTAGAGCCCTTAGGGACAGCCCCCAACCACGCCGGCTTTGGGGCTCTAGCTAAAGTGCACTTTTTGTCAGGGCTACCGTTGTTTCGGCTACCCTTTTTGGAGGCACGCACACGCCCTTATTTCCAGCGGAGACCGATGGCAAGGGTTGGGGCCCGCCCCACCCCCTGCAGGCCCCAACCCTTTTAAGCCCGCAAACAAGATATATTTATTGAGAGGTGCCACTGTTTCCAGCAGCTCTGAGCTCTTCCAAGAGCTTGGTAGGGGCCGTAAGCATCGCCTCGTCTCTCATGAGGTTCACGAGCTGCTTTCTTTCGGCCTCGGACAGACCCCCGCCCTCTTTCTGACGCCCACGGTGAATCTCAGCCTTCATTTGGTCGTACTTGTCGACCTCAGAGAGAATCAGGCAAAACTCCTCCTCGGAGATCTTATCGTCGGTCAGCGTGGCCGAGCGTCCCCAGGGCTCTAGCTATGCTCGCTTGGGGTCGCGGTGGCTTGGGCCTCAAGAAAAGTCGGCCCTCGAATCTGTTACTTCGTTCATCCCGCTGCTGGGAGGAGCAGCGTGCCCGAGTAGGCCGTCTGGATGTGCATACAGAGTTGTTTGTCTGCGTCAGAGCGTCTCAGCGTGGCTGCCAGTTGTTTATCTACCCGTGTGTGGTGGGGGTGCGCCAGAACCCCCATTCCCTATACTACTGGAGCAGCTTAACCACTATACAACCGCAGCACCATTTCCCAACATTTCATACTGTTAAATATCTAATAAATAGGTGCAGACACTGCACTTACATAAAGCAAATGCCATACTCTGTTAATAAATTAATAAAGCAAGTTCCATAACTCTGTTAATAAGTTAATAAAGATTTAAGAAAATATCTCAGATAGTTTTCAAGTTACAGATTCTTTTGTGGATATTGATCATGAAATATTTTCTACAGTCATTCTCTCCCTTCCACTGATTCAAGAAGGGCAGTTATCAGTTTCTGGCGAAAGAATGTGCACAATACTGGTTAACAGCTTAGAGGACTAAGCCTGCCCAGTAAATGTGTGGTTATGTAAACTGACCGCGCTCGACATGACCCCATTAGGTTGACTGGGCCATAAAACCTCAACAGAGCGGACAAAAATATATTACAGAAATCACTAAAATAGTTTTGGTGTTCAAAGGGCCATAACTCCAAAAGTAGGCTCTATCGTCAAAGTATATGAAAGAAAAGAAGGGCAGACGTCAGTTTCTGCTGAAATGAATGAGCCCACCCCAGAAAAGTGTGTGGGCTCGACCCTGGGCTGTTTAACTCCAGTTCAAACCAAAATTACATCGGTACAAAGTTCTCATGTCTGAAGTATGATTTACAATGTATGTGCACTAAACTGGACAAAACATACAATTCTACAATGTACATGCGACCAGCAAAGACTCAGGTCAGTCTGCATCGACCCACTACAGTACAGCTCAGGTAAAAGAACCAAAAAACTCTTTACTCCGAATATCGGCATTTCGCGAACTTCCCAAAAACACTCGGAATCAAACCGAGTAAACGTTATATTCGGCGGACACCACTTGCAAGTCCGCTGAAAGTATGTGTTATGCGAAGTTATGCGAAGTTACTCGGAATGGTAATATTGTACCCGGAGGCAATATTTCTCACGAAGTGATGCGAAATTCCTTGGAGTAATTTGACTAAATACCTGTCCGATTTTTATATATTTATTTATTTAATAAATAAAGTTATTTAGATATTTTTTTATATCTTTATTTTTCCATCATATAGTAGCATGAAGGTTATATCGTCCATGCTCATGCGGATTGATCTGAGTAAGCACTGATCACAAAGGTCTTATTGTCCCAAAAGTGTTTTCCAAATTTCCGCATTCCGATCCCCCAAAATTAAGTCCATTCCCTTGTTTTCTTAAAATATTTTATAAAATATAATAGTTCCCTGAATATATTTGGGTGCTCCCTAGGTCCAAATATAACCCCGGTAGCCCCATTCATTGTTCAAGTACCTAACATGGGCCTCAACAAAACTCCATATGAAAAAGTACCGGATTCTTTGACTTAGTCTAGTCCGGACACACAAGTGGGTCCGGCATGGTCATTTTTATTTAATGTGCCGTAGAAAACAAAACAAACACACAAAAATCACAAAAAGAATCAAACATCTGCTCCCAATCGACGAATTACGTATTTATATTTGGTATTCATGTAACGACCATTTCCCATGCAACAACCGCACGCGCTCAATATAAATGACGTACTGTGGTAAAAGACCGGGAAATTCTCACTCGCATGCAGCAACCACATGTGTCAATATGAATTTACTTAAAGGGGCGCTTCTGCTATCAAAGAGACATTGAATCAACAAGACAGCACATGTGAAAAGAGTGTCTGTCACACAAAAACACACTTTACGCACACGAGGCTAATGACAATTCAAACGAGTGAGTGACTTTTTTACGTCCTACTAACAGCTAGGTCATACGGAGATGTGGATCTTGGTTTAAAACCAATATGAAAGGCTTGAGAAGCCTGGGATCGAACTCATCACCCCTGGGTGACAGACCGAAATAGTGCAACTGGGCCGTTTAACTCCAGTTCAAATCAAAATTACGTTGATACAAAGTTCTCATGTCTGAAGTATGATTTACAATGTACGTTCACTGAATCGGACAAAACGTACAATACTACAATGTACGTGCGACCAGCAAAGACTCTGGTCAGTCTCTGCATCGACCCACTAGATAAAGCAAGCTTCTTGGATAGCCCGGTCCAAAGAAGGTGCATACTGTACGATCAGTGAAGTGTCTGATCAGAATGTGCTGTTGCAGTCGGACTGTTTATCCCGCTTTGGATAGCCCAGCTATCGAAGGTAAATACGATCAGCGGATGCTTTTATCAGAATGTGCAGTTGGCAGATTGACACGAGTCTTCGCTCGTCGCACCATTGAAGACGTTTTGTTAAACCCAGAGATTGTAGGAGGTACCTACAATTAGCGAAGGCTCTGATCAGACTACTGATGTGCAGGCTCAGAGTGTGCAGGCTGATCCGTCTCTTTGTACAAGTTTTATTGTAGGTTTTGCCATGCACAGACCAATGCGCAATTTGTTTGTGCAAACCATAACACCTAACACTCTGGGTAAAATTTTCAACAGATGACATTTTTAGCTCGCCTGTACGAAGTACAAGGAGAGCTATTGTAGTCACCCCGGTCGTCCACGTTTGCTTTTGCGTTTGCGTTTGCGTTCCCGTTCCCGTCACACTGTGTTAAAGTTTTTCAAATGCTTATATCTCAACAGTCACTCCTCACAGAGGCATCAAATTTGGAACTTAGGTACCTTGGAGGGTCTTCTGAGATTCCAAGAGAATAAACCCCTGGGTTCATGCCCCTGGGTGGGGCTAGGGGTCAGAATCTAGGACACCTTTGTAATACTGTGTTAAAGTTTTTCAAATTCTTATATCTTGACTTTCACTCCTCATAGAGCATTCATATTTAGAATTTGGGTACCTGGACGAGTCTTCTGAGATTCCAAAAGAACATACCCCTGGGTTCATACCTCAGGGTGGGCCTTGGGGTGGGGCTAGGGGTCAAAATCTAGGACACATTTGTAAAATCTTATATGCCTACAGGTTATAGACACAACTGGTTATACATCAGCTAACTATGTGACATCAGTTTAAGTGTAAGAGAGTGAAGGTCATGGTGACCTACATTTTACGGTCAAGGTCACCTAGATTTCACGGTCCAGTGATTTTGCCTTATATCTTGAATACTATTTGTTGGATAAATGTCACACCTGGGATATTACTTCCATGTGACCCAATGAATGACCACTTACTATATCTAGGTCATTGTGACCTATATTTCATGGTTCAGTGATTTTGCCTTATATCTTGAATACTTTTTGTTGGTTAAATGTCACACCTGGGATATTACTTCCATGTGACCCAATGAATGACCACTTACTATATCTAGGTCATTGTGACCTATATTTCATGGTTCAGTGGTTTTGCCTTATATCTTGAATACTATTTGTTGGATAAATGTCACACCTAGGATATTAGTTCCATGTGACCCAATGAATGACCACTTACTATATCTAGGTCATTGTGACCTATATTTCATAGTTCAGTGATTTTGCCTTATATCTTGAATACTATTTGTTGGATAAATGTCACACCTGGGATATTAGTTCCATGTGACCCAATGAATGACCACTTACTATATCTAGGTCATTGTGACCTATATTTCATGGTTCAGTGATTTTGCCTTATATCTTGAATACTATTTGTTGGATAAATGTCACACCTGGGATATTAGTTCCATGTGACCCAATGAATGACCACTTACTATATCTAGGTCATTGTGACCTATATTTCATGGTTCAGTGATTTTGCCTTATAGCTTGAATACTATTTGTTGGATAAATGTCACACCTGGGATATTAGTTCCTTGTGACCCGATTATTGACGTCAAAATATATCTCTGTTGGTGTGACCTATATTTCATGGTTCAGTGATTTTGCCTTCTATCTTGAATACTATTTGTTGGATAAATGTCACACCCGGGATATTACTTCCATGTGACCCAATGAATGACCACTTACTATATCTAGGTCATTGTGACCTATATTTCATGGTTCAGTGATTTTGCCTTATATCTTGAATACTATTTGTTGGATAAATGTCACACCTGGGATATTAGTTCCTTGTGACCCGATTATTGACGTCAAAATATATCTCTGTTGGTGTGACCTATATTTCATGGTTCAGTGATTTTGCCTTATATCTTGAATACTATTTGTTGGATAAATGTCACACCTGGGATATTAGTTCCTTGTGACCCGATTATTGACGTCAAAATATATCTCTGTTGGTGTGACCTATATTTCATGGTTCAGTGATTTTGCCTTCTATCTTGAATACTATTTGTTGGATAAATGTCACACCTGGGATATTACTTCCATGTGACCCAATGAATGACCACTTACTATATCTAGGTCATTGTGACCTATATTTCATGGTTCAGTGATTTTGCCTTATATCTTGAATACTAGTTGTTGGATAAATGTCACACCTGGGATATTAGTTCCTTGTGACCCGATTATTGACGTCAAAATATATCTCTGTTGGTGTGACCTATATTTCATGGTTCAGTGATTTTGCCTTATATCTTGAATATTTGTTGGATAAATGTCACACCTGGGATATTAGTTCCATGTGACCCAATGAATGACCACTTACTATATCTAGGTCATTGTGACCTATATTTCATGCTTCAGTGATTTTGCCTTTTATTTTTATTACTATTTCATGGAGAATTGTCATACCTGGATTATTATATCTAAGTGACAAAATGATTTACATACAAATACATCTAGGTCAGTGTGACCTATATTATATGGCTTAATGATAAAAATGTTACAATATAAAATGTACCCAGTAGGCGAGCTCGCTGTCCTCCGACAGCTCTTGTGAAATATTTTTCTCATTCTTCCAAGAAAAGAGGATTTGCGTTTTATGCAAATTGTCTCCAGTGCATGAATGTCAAACTCTGTTTTCTTGGTAATAAAAAAAAGTAAATAACAATTTTTTTTTTTTTTTTTTGGTTGTCTGCTGAATTAGCCCAGATAGTGGTAATTCGATACCCGTGAGCACCAAGTGTTATAACTTAGTATTGGTTTCCAACCAGGAAGACTCTGCCTAGAATGTCCGCGAGGGCATATGACAATATTATGGACAAATGTGATTTTGAAGATTATTTCCCACCGATGCTAGGTTTATACATGCGTCTCTTTTACTCATTTAATAAATTACCGTCTTGGTTTTGCATATCGCATGTTGAAGACACAAAAACAGAACACTTTACATGGAAACGAAAGTTTTGAAGATTGCTCTATAAACCAATAAAGATAATGTTATTAATGTATATACTGTAAGAGAATAACATAACATAATATTCATTTGTACCCTGATAAATGTGGGGTAACGTCCTCACACCGCAGATTTTTACTCTTTTAAGGGAGCTACATGCAACTGACTATCAGAAGGGAGTTAACTGCAATTGCTTTACAAGTATGGCCCATGCGAAATGGGAATGGGAACAGCATTTGTTTTATGAATCGCACCAGTAAAGATGGGGGCATGCTTATACAATAAGCGGTTAACCAGTACACTGAACCCCATTCTGCCAGAAACTTGTAACTGCAATCTTGAAGCAGTGGAAGGAGCGAATGACCGTAGCAAATACCTGTGTTTCATGATAAGTGGGTATCAAATCTCATTCGATTCCCGCCGGTGCGATATCGTTTTTCCAATAAAGTCAGTGCAAACAACTTCTACCTCGAAAGGAGACATCTCATATTTGCATGAGGGTAAAAAGAAAGAGCTTTCCAGAGAGAGAGAGAGAGAGAGAGAGAGAGAGAGAGAGAGAGTTTGCAAAACTTGTAAGATTCCGGCCCGTCCATTTTAGGTACATCCGGCTATGAGATTTAGATATTCCTAGAAAAAAAAAGGCTAAACTGTTTTTGCAAACAGTGAATACCCTGACCAGAAGACACGTTCTATCATCTCAATATTACTTAAATATTTTCTTTTCTTTTATTTTTTGTTATTGTTGAAAGGGACATAAGACACCAAGTCACCGTCATCATAAAGTGGCGATTTGAATGGACAATCCTAACCCTGGTCCAGTCATCAACTGTCCAGGCCTCGATCCGAGCAGTGTAGATACATTCCAGTGTGTCTGTTTCTGTCTCCCTTGTCAAATGAAATGTATCCCTACTTTAACCCTCGAAGCGCTTAGCATATTCAGCAGACGGCATTTTCATTTTCTTTTACTTCTTATTTTCCTGTGTAAATTAAGCGTGCCGTAACATGTGAATCGTCTGCTAGGCAGACAATTCACATGAAATGTTCAGCCTTATTTTCACTGTAAAATACTAAAACAGTTAGATCGACATCTCTAGAATTTTCAGCAGTGCTTCAGGGGTTCAAACTATTTTCTTGGCAGCCGCAGCACGTGCAAAGTGACACGGGAAAAATGGGCCAGCCTGGATAAAAGTGCTTGTCACATGAAAATGAATGTAGGAAGACTCAGGTGATCACCACCCTTAACCAAAACTAAAACTGGGCGATTAGAAATCATCCGAGGCTTTGGGCCAAATACGTGGCCAGCCTTGCGCATTGGGGCTACCAGCAGTTGTTCGGATATACCCTTTGATACTCGCAGCTGAACCATAAAATATCAGTCGCAGAGTTGATGGTCGGAAGCAGAACTATTTATGTAAGTGGGTACATTTTGCAGTCTGATCCTGCTGCCGCCAGCACCAGTTAAGAGGGTATTTATTGTATTCGCAGTTGTAACAATTTTAACTTCATAATACATTAACCTATAGATAATGTGCTATTCTCTTCTGTTTTCACACCTTCCACAGAAAAAACAACCTTTCAGTCGTTAATTAAAGTCTTAAACCAGAAGGTCCCTTAGGCAGTTACCTGTGTGACGTAACTCCTCCCGCTCAATTGATCACGTGTCAGTTTCTTTTCTGTGGACAAAGAAATTCAACAAGGATTTTTACCTGTGAAAGAAATTTGGATTATTTCTATTCCTCATGGATAAATTTCTGTATCCTTGTGTTTCTTTTGTTTCTTTATCACTCCTTTCACTAACCATGTTATTATTTAAAATTTTCGATTGTTGATTTTGCATTTATTGACTGGCTATTTTGACATGCGTTTTCGCGACTCTCGCTATAATCGGCACAACGCTCGTGTGCGGTCGGTTCGGAAGTCGTGTTTTCTTATATCAAAAATTTTAACTTGTTTCTTTTTGTTCCAGATTATTCAGCGATGCGACATGCTATACCTGGACTGTTACTGGATATCTTGTGAATTGGCGAAGATTTCTATGGTGGAGAAGCTGATTAGTAAAGAACTTGTCAACCCTTATGGGTTATATGACAGTTCTTTACTGATGGGAGCCCGATATGGCTATACTGCCGGGGTAAGACCCATCAAGGTGGCTTCTTATGGATGCTTTGGTATCCAAAATAAGTCTAAGTCCACCAGTCACCAGTCACCAATCACCAATCACCAGTCACCAGTCATTCATTGTCAGCTTCACCAGTCACCAGTCGCCAGTCACCGGGCATCCAGGCATGGATAAAATCACCGGGCATTTCTTACCGGTCACCGGTCATCCAGTCACCGGTCATCCAGGCATGATTAAATCACCGGGCATTTATCACGGGTACTAGTGTCTGGTCATTGTGATGGATTACTAGTTACTCCATCAATTACGAGTACTAGTGTCCAGTCATTGTGTCGCATTATTAGTGACTCCTACCGGGCAACAGTTACGAGTACTAGTGTCCGGTCATTGTGTCGCATTATTAGTCACTCCTACCGGGCAACAGTTATGAGAACTAGTATCCGGTCATTGTGTCGAATTATTAGTGACTTCACTGGGTAACAGTTACGAGTACTAGTGTCCAGTCATTGTGTCGAATTATTAGTGACTTCACCGGGCAAACAGTTACGAGTACTAGTGTCCGGTCATATGTCCAGCTACTAGTGGATACCACTGGCAAATACTTATCATTACTAGTATCCAGTTATTGTATTGGATTACTAGTGGCGTCTACTGGGCAATAGTTACGAGTTCTAGTGTCCAGTCATTGTGTCGGATTACTAGTGATTGGGTAACAGTCACTAGTCCCCGAATAATCTATTATTGTTCATAGAGCTTTATAGATAAGTCAAGTCAATGGATATAGGTTATAAAATGAAATACATAGTAACATTTTATATAATAAATTTCTAAATATTCCATTGACTTGTTATAGAAGTGTAATTCTATTAATGTTTTAAATTAACTTATGCAATTTATCTCTTTCATTCGCTAGAAAGAGTTTAACTTCCGATTCTAACGAAAATTCATTGGGCAGTAGTTCGTAGACTAGTGCCAGGTCATTCTAACGAAATTTCATCGGGCAGTAGTTTCGTAGACTAGTGCCAGAGCATTGTGTCGGATTACTAGTGACCGAGTAGTAGTCACTAGTCCTCGCTCAATATATGTTTATTCATTGAGCGCTATAGATATGTGTAGTCTTGGGTTATAGGTTATAGAATGACAGGGATGGGTTCTAATACCTAGTAGCCCCTTATATTGTTGAACTCTGTCAAGTCTTTTTGAAATAGACTTAAAATTCTATATATATATTTATTCTTGAAAATGAATTAAGAATTATCGGTTACGATCAAATTCGCAATTCATTCACAAAGTGTAGATGATACTTCCATCTATAATTATATAATTTATATCTCTTTTTATTCGCTACAAAGAGATTAACTTCTTACATATTCACCTTATTCCGCTGTAAGACAAAGGTGAACTCTATAAAAATATCCTTAGTTCTAAGAAGAAAAATATACATGAAATCTAAAATTTCTACATGCTCCCGATATGTAATCAGCATGTAATCTATGGAGTAAATTGACAAGAAAGTAGTAATAGATCCTTTCTACTTTCTATTAATATTTCATTCATAAGGTATCGGAAATCTACAGGAATCAGATAAATAAATAACAGTTTATTTATTTATCCGCTACCTCTCAAGATTACTACGATTTAAAATTCTAGTTGAGGTACATATTTTCCTTTTGCCTTTCTACATGAAAAATAGTTGATCCGTTAATCTATTATTCTATTTTATACTATCTTTTGATTGATTATATAAGAGTCTAGGTCAGTCGTGCTCTGTCTAAACTCTGCTATAAAATAACAAATAAGAAGAAAATCTTATATTTAGGCATAGATATAATTTGATACGTTCCTTACTTTGCCTGTTTTTATTTTTTCTTCTGGATCATTTAAGACTACGATAGTAATATACCAGATAATTTTGTCTCAGTAAGAATCTATTACGCTGAAGATTCTTCATCTTGGAATAATAACTTTATTATGATTATAATTAGAAATTATTTAGGAAGGTTTAAAACTTATAATTACTAGACCCAATTAATCCTCGTATATTATAGGTCTACCTTATCTTTATTGAGGAATAGTTTTGCTTCGACTAGCTATATACCTCTAATATTTTATTTATAACTAGAGTCCATGTCAATCAAAATTTTCTCACACCTTTGATATTGACAATGGATACATATTTTGTAAAGGCATTAATTATTCAGTACGTGACAGATTATTATTGCCTAAATTAGATATTATATACAATACTTTCCTTTTGATATAATTTTATTGACTTTGTAACTATTCAGAAACTGCCAAAGTCAATCATTTCCTTCCTCTAAACTTACGGAAGCTCTAGATTATGTTGATATATATTTTTAATATATGCTTAGAGGTTAATTTACGAGAGTTTACCTCATAATAGCAGATATTATCATATTCATATTAATCAATGTACGGTCTAGGCTTAGACTAAAGGGAAAACATCCTTAATTATGAGCCGGTAAAGAATTAAGATACACTTAATTATATCTTTCCCCCTTCTTTATGTTTACTTTCGTTAAAGGGATCTTAGTAATTCTCGCTAAGAGTTCAAGTTCAGTTTGCGAATAATGCAAAGATTAATATCTTGATTTCCAGTCCGCATCAAAAATGGTCTATATATATAGATAAATATCTTTTCCGAAACTGGGTTAGGTCTCTGAGACTTAAGAACTGGCTTCCTCTAGAGTCTACTATTATATATAAGGTTGTTAGATCATAACACCTTAAAGATATGCTATTTTGTGAATCTAGATCATTCTTTCTATTAAATATAGAATTAGAATGTATCTGATTCCTTAGAGTTTCCTGAGTCTTTAACCAGAAGTGGTGAGATATTATTGGTGTTAGAATTAGGAGAACACATCCCTCCTATTCTGCAAATTCTAGCACATTATCTATAGGTTAATGTATTATGAAGTTAAAATGAAGTTTTTTAAAAGTAAAACATATTTTAATGAGTAATACTTAACCTATAGATAATCAATTATCTCCCTCCGTCAACCCTCGCTTATCTCTCCTAATTGTGTCTATTGTTTTACACATAAAAGAAACTGACACGTGATCAATTGAGCGGGAGGAGTTACGTCACACAGGTAACTGCCTAAGGGACCTTCTGGTTTAAGACTTTAATTAACGACAGAAAGGTCGTTTTTTCTGTGGAAGGTGTGAAAACAGAAGAGAATAGCACATTATCTATAGGTTAAGTATTACTCGTTAAAATATGTTTTACTTTTAAAAAACTTCATTTTTGTTTGATTATAGTCGTGTGAGAGAATGATCTGAGTGGTCAAACTTACCTGTACAGAATAATCTATCGCCACTCGCAAATACTTGCAAACACTCTGAATATCATGGGTACACTGAGGTCCGCTGAATGTCCTCGGAATATCGAGCGCATAACTTCGAGTAAAATTTTTTCACTCGGAGTGGTTTACTCCAAACCACTCTGCGGAAAATCGCGGATTGTAAAATTGGTCCGCAAAATGAACCTGAGCCGTACTGTGTATAAAGCAAGCTTCTTGGATAGCCCGGAGTCCAAAGAAGTTGCATACAGTCCAATCAGCTAGAGGTCTGATCAGAATGTGCCATTGCAGTCGCACTTTTTGTCCCGCCTTGGACAGCCTGGCTGTCGAAGGTAAATACGATCATCGAATGCTTTATCAGAATGTGCAGTTGCGCAGACTGACCCGAAACTTCGCCCGTTGCACAAGACATTTTGTTTAACCCAGAGACTGTAGGAAGTACATACGATTAGCGAAGGCTGTGATCAGACTACTGATGTGCAGGCTCCGAGTGTGCAGGCTGATCCGTCTCTCTGTACAAGTTTTATTGTAGGTTTTGTCATGCACACTCATGCACGATTTGTTTGTGCAAACCATAAAGCTTAGCACTGTGGGTAAAATTTTCAACGGACGACATTTTGAAATATTTTTCTCATTCTTCCAAGAAAACAGGACTTGCATTTTAATGCAAATTGTCTCCATTGCATGAAGTGTCAAATCCTGTTGTCTTGGTAATAAAAAAAATAACAAATTTTTGGTCTGCTGAATTAGCCCAGATAGTGGTAATCCAGAAACCTGCAAGCACCAAGTGTCCTTGAGCAAAACACTTTATCCGCGTAACTTAGTATTGGTTTCTACCCAGGAAGACTCTGCCTAGAATGTCTGCGAGGGCTGTCACAATATTATGGACAAAAATCATTTTGAAGATCTCTGGCCGATGCTAGGTTTATACATGCTTCTCTTTTACTAGTTAAATAAAATACGGTCTTGTTTTGCATATCGAATGTTGAAGACACAAAAACAGAGCACTTTATATGGAAACGAAAGTTTTGATGATTGCTGTGTAAGCCAATAAAGATAATTTTATTAATGGATTTTTGAGATCATTTTCTTAATATTAAACTGGCAGCTTACTGGCGTTTAATGCCAAATGGACATTGCCAGCTTCATCATTTTCTATGACTATTATTGCATGCTCATACCATTGAGGCAGATAAGTAAGTAAGTAAGTAAGTAAAGACTTTATTTATCGAGGGTTACAACATTTAGCGCATACATTAGTACATGTAACAGCTAATCTTCCATGAGGCCCTCACTATTTACATATATACACAAATATACAAATAAACTGGTTATAAACTGACAATTTTTCTGTTACTGTAATATGTGTCGGTTTGAGGTCTGAATTTACATAGGGCAACTTCCTTACAATACCTTCCATTACTATATCTTTCATGTATGGGATCTCTTACCAAAACGAAATGCAAGAGATCCAGGAAAATATTGTGTGAAATTAATGCTGAAAGAAAGACAGAAATTGCCTAACCCTCAAGCAGACACCAAATTACCACTACCAGATAGGGTTATATATCACATACATTTTAATAGAAAATATATACAGGAGTCTGATGCAGCTATTCTGAAACTTCCATATTTTCCAGTGAGAGTGTATACAAAATACTGCTTATGCACTACAGAGGAGGCTGTGCAGGTCTCTTTCTAAGCATAACATTCATATACATGTATGTTTATACAATATAGAAAGAAACATAAGTAAAAGATTGGATGCACAACTAATAACAAACAGTTTGAACAACACAGGATAGAAACATGAAAACAAACAAAATGATAGTTAAATTTACACTAAAGTGCTGCTTCTTGATTAATTCACTAACCATCTTAAGCATCTGTTGTGAAATGTGGCAATTGTCTGGGCATTTTTAACTTCCTCTGGCAAACTGTTCCATACCAGACAGCCAGAGTATCTCATACTATATTTGAAACATTCTGTCCTAGGTTTAGGTGGGATAAAACAACCAGCAGAAGATGATCTTAACTGAATATTGGTATTTTCATTATTTCTTAGAGTAAAATTTTCAGAAATGTATGCTGGAACTATATTATTATATACTTTGAACATAAATTTGGCTTTCCTCAGATAGAGCCTATCATATATAGACATAATCTTCAAAGATTTCATGGCGTCAGTGGAATTGTCAACATTGTAGTCAAGGATAACCTTACATGCACGCTTTTGTAATTTAAATATCTTCAGTTTATTGGACTCTGAAGAGCTTGCCCATACAAAGTTACAAAAGTCAATATGTGGTTGAATATATGACTTGTAAAACTGAACTCTGTGAGCTTGAGACAAGAGTTTTTTAATTTTAGAAAGGAGCCAAATACTTGAAATTTTTTTTGCCAAGTGCTTGATGTGATCAGACCAAGTCAAATTATTGTCAACAAAAATACCTAAAATTTTATCATTTGAAATTATATTTAGAGATTCATTGTTAAAGTTAAGATCAAGATGGTCATTATTGAGTCTTTGCCTTTTCTGGTTTGTTGTTACAACCATGACTTTTGTTTTGGAGGAATTTAGAATCATACCATTGCTTCTACACCAGCTGTTTAGATTGTTTAATGCAGATTGAAGATTATGCTCGATCTGTTCCACAGAATCCTGAATATCATACAGAGTTGTGTCATCTGCATAGAGGTCAGTAAAAACATTATTTGTGTATAGAGGCAGATCATTTATAAACAGTAGAAATAGTAGTGGCCCTAAAATAGACCCTTGTGGGACACCATAAGAGATTGACTTGAAATCTGACTTGCAGCTATTAATTGTCACCTGCTGCTTTCTGTTAGTGAGGTATGCATCAAACCATGATAAAGAATCATCTCTTATGCCATATATTTTCAGTTTGTCAATTAAAATTTGGTGATCTACGAGATCAAACGCTTTCTTGAAATCAACTAATACAACACCAACTATTTTCCCATTGTCTATTGCGTTCAACCATAGATCTATCATATTAACAAGAGCAGTTTCACAAGATAGCTTTCATTGTTTATATTAAATGGTCTACATGATCCCAAACCCAGTCTTCCTTGTCTCTGCCTGCGGGCATCGCGTTGGGTGATATTTAATTAATGTAAAGATTAAGGTGTTTAATCTGATATTAATTTGTATGAAGCCCCTTGGCTACCTCGCTACTTTTTGTATTTTAGTGAACCCCTACAGGAGGCCTCTAAAAGCAGCTTCCGTCAGTCTGATAATTCCTGGCATTTAGAGCCATGTGCAATCTCTGACCAATCGGTGTGATTGGGGCCATCCTGATAGCCAACCAGAGTTCAGCAGCCTCATGCGGTAGCGTCAGATCTTTGTGCGCGCTTAGACCTTCAACATCTGCAGGAATTTCTGGGAATTTAATTCACCCCACCCCCCCCTCACCCTCGATTGTTGTGATTTTTTTTTTTTTTTTTTTGATGAACTCGTGTTGTGGTAGATTAGATTAGATAAGATATTAGTTTAGTTGGCCATTTAATTTTCTACTTGCATATATGCCACTCACTTGCAGCAGAGCTGTATTGAATGAGGAAATTAGACATTTACATGTAGCTAGTCACCAATGAACTCAGAGCCGTGAGGTATATTGTGCCTATTTATGTTATATGAACAGTATAAAGAGACAGTGATATTCCATAGGAAAAAAAGTTGTTCACATCCACAGAATACATGATTTGAGTATAAAGAGACAACTGTATTTTATAGGTAACATGTTGGACACTAAATGTGACTAGTGATATGTACTTTTTACAGGGATTTATAGACTCAAAGTGGACACCATAGTACACATGTATTCAGTTTGTGTGGATTATAGCTCTGCAAGATGAGATCATTTCCTACCTTTAAAGGAGATCATTTTCTCAATATTAAACTGGCAGCTTACTGGTATTTAATGCCAAATGGACATTTGCCAGCTTCATTATTTTCTATGACTGTTACTGCATGCTCATACCATTGGTATTAAATGGTCTACATGATCCCAAACCCAGTCTTCCTTGTCTCTGCCTGCGGGCATCGCGTTGGGTGATATTTTAATTAATGTATATACTGTAAGAGAATAACATAACATAATATTCATTTATACACTGATAAATGCGGGGTAAGGTCCTCACACTGTAGGTTTTTACTCTTTTAAGGGAGCTAACTGCAACTGACTATTAAAAGGGAGTTAACTGCAATTGCTTTACGAGTCGGGTCCATGCAAAATGGGATGGGGAACAGCATTTTATATGAATCGCGCCAATAAAGAGGGGGCATGCTTTTATACAATAAGCTGTTAACCAGTACACTGAACACCCTTCTGCCAGAAACTTGTAACTGCCAATCTTGAAGCAGTGGAAGGAGCGAATGACCATAGCAAATACATGTGTTTCATGATAAATCGATACAATCTGTGTGGATCGAATCTGCGATCAGGTCTCGCGTTGGATTCCTGCCGGTGAGATATTTTTTCCAATAAAGTCAATGCAATCAACTTCTAGCTCGAAAGGAGACATGTCATATTTGCATGAGGGTAAAAAGAAAGAGCATTGAGCATTTGAGAGAGTGAGAGAGAGAGAGTTTGCAAAACTTGTAAGATTCTGGCTCATCCATTTTAGGTATATCCGGCTACGAGATTTAGATATTCTGAGAGAAAAATGGCTAAACTGTTCTTGCAAACAGTGAATGCCCAGTTCAGATGCCACATTCTATCATCTCGATGTGACTTAACTATTTTTTTTTTGTTGAAAGAGACATGACACCAAGTCACCATCATCATTAAGTGGTGATTTAAATGGACAGTCCTAACCCTGGTCCAATCATCAACCATCCAGGCCTTGATCCGAGCAGTGTAGATACATTCCAGCGTGTCAGTTTCTGTCTCCCTTGTCAAATGAAATGTATTCATACTTTAACCCTTGAAGCACTTAGCATATTCAGCAGACAGCATTTTCATTTTTTTTTTTTTTATTGCTTATTCTCTCCAGTGTAAATAAATTAAGCGTGACATTACTTGTGAATCATCTGCTGGGCAGACGGTTCACATGAAACGTTCATCCTTGTTTTCACTGTAAAATACTAAAACAGTTAGATCGGCATCTCCTCTAAAATTTTCAGCAGTGCTTCGGGGGTTCAAACTATTTTCTTTGCAGCAGCAGCACGTGCAAAGTGACACGAGAAAAATGGGCCACAGCCTGGATAAAAGTGCTTGTCACATGAAAACGAATATAGGAAGACTCGGGCGACCACCACCCCTAATCCAAAACTAAAACTGGGCGATTAGAAATCATCTGAGGTTTGGTCCAAATACGCTGGTCTTGTGCATTGGGTCTACCAGCTGTTGTTCAGATATACCCTTTGATACTTGTGGCTGAAACATAAAAAAAAAATCAGTTGCAGAGTTGGTCGTCGGAAGCAGAACTATTTATGTAAGTGTGTACATCTTTGCAGTCTGATCCTGCTGCTGCAAGCACTAGTTTAGAGGGTATCTATTGTATTCGCAGTTGTAACAATTTTTCTTTGGTTATCATTGTGAGAGAAAGAGAGAGAGAGAGAATGATCCGAGTGGTCAAACTTACCTGTACAGAATAATCTATCGCCACTCGCAAATACTCGCAAACACTCCGAATATCATGGATACACTGAGGTCCGCGGAACATCCTAGGAATATCGAGCGCATAACTTCGAGTAAAACTTTTTCACTTGGAGTGGTTTTCTCCAAACCACTTGCCAGAATATTGTGGATTGTACAATTGGTCCGCGGATTGAAAAAAAAAATGGTTCTTTTACCAGTGAGCCGTACTGTAGATAAGACAGAAGGTATTTTATTATCAATACAAATAGCTTGCTGAAGTTAACTGCTTTTGCGTCATTCGCTTTATCGTCGCTTTATCATTTTTTCATTGTCATTTTTAAATTTAACAATTAAAATTTTCTGTCATGGCTTATATTTCTGCCTTAACATGCTGTCAAGAAGGTTACAGATTAAAAAGGTTTTGGGCTTGAAACCTATGCGACCCCTTGACTTGAAACTTGGTAGGAAGCATCAGGGTGACGTAGATAAAAAATAGCTAAAATCTATTTTTCGCTTCTTCTCATGGACCGAAGGGCCAATTGACTTGTAACTTGGTAGGAAGCATAAGGGCAGCCATCTTGAAAATCTATTGTTTGGTTCTTCTCCTGAACCAAAAGGCCAACTGACTTGAAACTTGTAGGAAGCATCAGTGTGACTTGTAGATCAAAAATAACTAAAACTGTTCCGATGGGAAATCCAAGACTGCCGCACTGATGGCCACTTGTAACTTGGTAGGAAGCATCAGGGTGAATTGTAGATCAAAAATAGCTAAAATTGTTCTGATCAGAAATCCAAGTTGGCCATCAAGATGGCTGATTGAAACCAAATTAAATGTGGTGCCTCTATGGAATGAAAGTTTGTATGTGAAATATAGGTCATATGACCAAAGTGGCTGCCATGCCCACATATGGCAAAAATTGATTGAAAATCTTCTCCACTCGACTGTAAAGCCTGTGATCTTGAAACTTGGTAGGCAGCCTTTGGGACTCACTCTCTACTAAGTTTATCCAGTGAGTCTGAGGTCAACATATCAAAATTGTATTCTGGAAAATCATGAAGTCATTATAATTATTATGCAAAGGCAAAATTAGGAATGTTCAGACAGACAGACATGGACCCGAAATATATGAGAGTGTAATCAGGCATCCCTGGTAAGTAAGCAGTACTTGGTAAGCACGCTTTGCCCACCATGCCTGTCAGCCTGAACAGAGAGTTAAGAAAGTATGGGAATGAATATCCGGTGTTTAGAAAGTATGTTTGTGGCCTAGCTATGACAAAAAGCATCAGATATAAGTCTGGCAACAGCTGCATTGTACGGATTGACAAGATCATGATGCCTCCCATCAAACTTCTTAAGTGTTGACAATAGTTTAGTTCTTTGGTATCCATGTGTCAACAATCTCGTAGTGAGCAGTCTTCCTTGTTCAATTAAGTCTGATACCAAGAGCAGGCTCTAGCATAATGGATTAACTCTGAAATGTAAACACTGGTGGAAAAGGAATATTGCTGCTCAGATAATAATGGGAAAGAATGATGACCCTTGGTTGATCTTAACCTATTTTAAGTCAAGATCAAATTGGGTCACTTAGGCATTTTTATGGGGAACAGGCAAAACAGAGGCTTTTCATGAAGCTATTGTTATGACATCAAAGTTGATTTATGCAATCATCTAAAATTAATGGATTTTTACAAGTATCGTAGGTCAAGGTTATTTACTGATCTTGGTCCTAGGTCCCTCGGATTAGCAGTTTCAAAATCTTCTTTAAAACCGCTTGGCTGATAGATATCAAATTGCATGTAGAGCCTCATTTGGGTTGGGAAATCAAAAGTTCATGGGATCTGGATCACATGACCAAGATGGCCATCATGCCCGTATATGGTAAAAAGGCTTTGCATCTCAATGGTTCATGAATGGTCTCTTTTAGAATTTTTCCAAAAACCAAAATAACTAGATTGGCTAAATTATTTCAAACTATTTACAAAAAGCTAAGTTTACCTTAAGTACCTATAAGTAGATGGAATAGTAGGAAAAAATGAAATATGAGCAAAATTTAAATGTAAAACAGAACTTTGAAAGTACAACATTTTTTAAGGGTTCTGAGTGCAAAAGGGTTAAGGTGGCAGAAGTGGACTTGCTCGTCCATTTGAGCTCTGGTGAGCGTAGTGGCACATGGGCCTCTTGTTTTGACTTTAAGCCCATTGTGATATTAAAACCACAAAATATATACTGATATAGTGATTAATGCATTTTCAAAATGTTCGGCTTCCTTGTTCCCACACCGGATAAAAGCTAAACCATTACCACTCTATTGACAAATTCAGCAGATGACAAATTGTTGATACTTTTCTTATTTTTCCTAGAAAAACAGGTTTTGACATTTCATGCAAATTGTCTCCATTTCCACGGGAGACAGTTTGCATGAAATGCCAAAGTCTGTTTTCTGGGAGAAATAAGAAAAATATTTCAATACATCATCTGCTGAAAATTTTACCCAGAGCTTTAAGTGTTTAACTTTACATGTCTTATTTGTTCACACTTAACCCTTAAAGCGCCAAGCAAAATTTGTACCAGATGACATTCTAAAATTTTTACTTTTTATTTTTCAGAGAAAACAAGTCTTGATATTTCATGTGAATCGGCCGGCAGTTCACAAGAAATCATGACTTAGTTTCTTCTGAAAGTAATAAAAACAAAAATCAAAATTGTTATCAGCTTTAGTTGTGATTGGCGCTTTAAGGGTTAACCCTTAGCAAAGTGTGTAAAATTTTCAGCAGACACAATTTTGAAATAGTTTTCTTGTTTTTACTTGAAAAGAGGGTTAATCTTTTCCTGCAAATTGCCTCCTAAATGTCAAATTGAATTTTCTGATAAAAAAAAAAGGATTAAAAAAAAAAAAAATCAATTTATTATCCTGTACTGAATTTGCTCACAGGGTGTTCAAGGTATTCTTAAAGTAATGATCATGCACAACTGCAGCAAGGCATATTTTGACTTAAAGGAATAAGTGGTCAGGTTATCTGTAACAATTTGGGAGTTAATGAAAATACAAATGTATTGAATTACAGTATATTTTGGATTTGCATGGGGAAAATTTTAGCCTTTACTGTGCTGAAGTTAATAATTTAACGATAAACAGAACAGACTCACACACCCATATATATATAAACAGGGATATTGCTGGAAACTATGTCCCCCACTACCAAAGGTGGTAGGGGGACATATTGTTTTAGGGATGTATCCCGTTGGCGTCAGCTTAAAACTTCTTGTCCACTCTGTAACTTGAATACCCTTTGGAATATTTTGATGATACTTGGTAGAAATGTAGAACAGGACGATACAACGTGTCGTGTACAAAAATGACAACCTGCCTTCCTTACTTTTGGAGTTATCACCCTTTGTTTTATTTGAAAAAAAATTTTGTGTCCTCTCTGTAACTCGAATACCCTTTAGAATATTTCAGTGGTACTTGGCAGAAATGTAGAACAGGACCAGATGACGTGTTGAGTACAAGAATGACAGCTCTGCCTTTTATTACTTCTGGCGTTATCTCCCTTTGTTATGTCTGACAGTGATTATCCATTGATTTTGTGTCCGCTCTGTAAGTCAAAGACCCTTTGGAATATTTTTATGATACTCGGTAGAAATGTAGAACAGGACCAGACAACCTGTCACGTAAAAGAATGACAACTCTGCCTTTCTTACTTTTGGCATTATCTCCCTTTGTTATGTCTAACAGTGATTCATTGATTTTGTGTCCGCGCTGTAAGTCAAAGACCCTTTGGAATATTTTAATGATACTTGGTAGAAATGTAGAACAGGACCAGACAATATGTCACATACAAAATGACAACTCTGACTTTCTTACTTTTGGCGTTATCTCACTTTCTTATGTCTGACGGTGATTATCCATTGATTTCGTTTTCGCTCTGTAAGTCAAAGACTCTTTGGAATATTTTGATGATACTTGGTAGTAGTGAAGAACAGGATCAGATGACATGTCACATACAAGAATGACAACTTTGGCTTTTTTTAGTTTTGGAGTTATCTCGCCTTCTTGTGTTTGAATTTGTTTTCTTGTCTCTGCTCTGTAACACGAATACCCTACCAAATATTTTGATGATGCTTGGTACAAATGTAGAATAGGACAAGATGACGTGTTGCGTACAAGAATGACAACTCTGGTGGGATTGGGGCGGACATTTGTATTTTTACTAAAAAACCTTTTCTAGTTAATTTTAGGGTGATGGGCCAAAGGCCAAGCAAACTAACTAGGCTCTAAATGGCCAAATGGCCCCAGGTGTTGGAGTTTTTTTTTTAAAGGTTTCATCCACTGAAAACTGCTTTTAAGATCAGCCACAAACTTTATTTCATTAACTGAACTGACGCACTGACGGATGAAATTTTGGAGACGTGTTCCAAGATCAGGGAGGCGTGACACTCCCAACTACTTAACTTCCAATCTGAACGCTGAAAAACTTTAAATGTATTATTTATTAAAAGAAAGCTTTCTATGTTTTCTTTAGCTTTCAATGGTAACAATACTTGAACCCTTTCATTATCCCTGCGCTTTTTGAAGAAAAAGCGGGGAGATTGTGATACACCCTGTCTGTCCGTCCGGCCAGCTGTTCGTCCGTACATACGTGTCTGTAATGTCACATCATTGCTCCTAGACCATTTAAGCTAGAATCTGAAAACTTTCACAGATGATAGCCCTGTGGATAAGGATTGAAGGAATACATTCGGAATTTTGATATGACCCCTGGGGGCAGGGCCAGGGTGGTGTGGCCCCGAAGGGTCCAAAATCCATTTTGCACAAACATAGTCACATTGTATATCAAATTGAAGGTTATGAAGAGTAAATTACAGTGGTGCAAAACTTCTGCTCCAGGTGCATGTCTGGGGGTCACTAGAGGTCAAAAAGTAGGATTTTAGATCCTTTTTTTGATTGTCACCCAACTCCTCTTAGGCTTTTTTAGCTCACCTGAGCAAAAGCTCAGGGTGAGCTATTGTCATCACCCTATGTCCGTCGTCCGTCGTCCGTCGTCCGTCGTCAACAATTAGTTTGTTAACACTCTAGAGGTCACAGTTTTGACCCAATCTTGATGAAACTTGCTCGGAATGTTTGCCTCTATGAAATCTAGGTCAAGTTCGATACTGGGTTACTTGGGGTCAAAAACTAGGTCACCAGGTCAAATCAAAGGAAAAACTTGTTAACACTCTACAGGTCATAGTTTTGACCCAATCTTGATGAAACTTGCTCAAAATGTTTGCCTCTATTAAATCTAGGTCAAGTTCGAAACTGGGTCACCTGGGGTCAAAAACTAGGTCACCGGGCCAGATCAGCAGAAAACCTTGTTAACACTCTAGCGGTCACATTTTTGAAGCAATCATCATGAATCTTGCTCAATATATTTGTCTTGATGATTTCTAGGTCAAGTTTGAAACTGGGTCACCTAGGGTCAAAAAGTAGGTCACCTGGCCAGATCAGCAGAAAACCTTGTTAACACTCTAGCAGTCACGTTTTTGAAGCAATCATCATGAATCTTGCTCAATATATTTGTCTTGATGATTTCTAGGTCAAGTTCGAAACTGGGTCACTTGGGGTCAAAAACTAGGTCACCGGGCCAGATCAGCAGAAAATCGTGTTAACACTCTAGCGGTCACATTTTTGAAGCAATTATCATGAATCTTTCTCATTATGTTTGTCTTGATGAATTCTAGGTCAAGTTCGAAACTGGGTCACCTGGGGTCAAAAACTAGGTCACCTGGCCAGATCAGCAGAAAACCTTGTTAACACTCTAGCGGTCACATTTTTGAAGCAATCATCATGAATCTTGCTCAATATGTTTGTCTTGTTGATTTCTAGGTCAAGTTCGAAACTAGGTCACTTGGGGTCAAAAACTAGGTCACCTGGCCAGATCAGCAGAAAACCTTGTTAACACTCTAGCGGTCACATTTTTGAAGCAATCATCATGAATCTTGCTCAAAATGTTTGTCTTGATGATTTATAGGTTGAGTTCGAAACTGGGTCACTTGGAGTCAAAAACTAGGTCACCGGGCCAAATCAGCAGAAAACCTTGTTAACACTCTAGCGGTCACATTTTTGAAGCAATAATCATGTATCTTGCTCAAAATGTTTGTCTTGATGATTTCTATGTCAGGTTCGAAACTGGGTCACGTGATATCAAAAACTAGGTCACCAGGCCAAACCGGCAGAAAACCTTGTTAACACTCTAGCGGTCACATTTTTGAAGCAATTATCATGAATCTTGCTCAAAATGTTTGTCTTGGTGAGTTCTAGGATATGTTTGAAACTGGGTCACTTGGGGTCAAAAACTAGGTCACCTGGCCAAATCAGCAGAAAACCTTGTTGCTCCAGCGGTCACATTTTTGAAACAATCATCATGAATCTGGCTCAGAATGTTTGTCTTGATGATTTCTAGGTCAAGTTCGAAACTGGAACACCTGGGGTCAAAAACTAGGTCACCTGGCCAAATCAGCGTAAAATCTTGTTATCACTCTAGCGGTCACATTTTTCAAGCAATTATCATGAATCTTGCACAAAATGTTTGTCTTGATGAGTTCTAGGTCAAGTTCGAAACTTGGTCACTTGGTATCAAAAACTAGGTCACCAGGCGAAATCAGCAGAAAACTTTGTTATAATCATTTTGAACTTTGATCAGAATGTTTGCCTTGATCAGTTCTAGATCAGGCTCTCAAAGTGCTATGTTGCTCAGGTGAGCGTTACAGGGCCATAATGGCCCTCTTGTTAATTAGAACCTTAAAACTGTCACAGGTAATAGCCCTGTGGATGAGGACTGGAGGAACACATTCGGAATTTTGATGCAACCCCCGGAGCCAGGGCCAAGGGCGTGTGGCCCCTGAAGGGTCCAAAATCCATTTTCTACAAACATAGTCATGTTGCATATCAAATCAAAGGTAATGAAGAGTAGAATACAGTGGTGCAAACATTTTGCCCCACGGGCATGCCTGGGGGTCACTAGAGGTCAAAAAGTAGGATTTTGGGTCCTATTTTTTTATTGTCACCCAACTCCTCTTATGCTTTTTTAGCTAGAACCTTGAAACTATCACAGGTAATAGCCCTATGGATGAGGACTGGAGGAATTTTGATGAGCAGGGAGATATGCGATGGGGCTGGCGTGGGGATATGCAATGGCGAGCCTTCGACTTCCTCTAGTTTTTTTAGCTCACCTGGGCCAAGGCTCAAGGTGAGCTTTTGTGACCGGTCTTCGCCCGTCGTGCTTTGTCCGTCTGTCAACAATTTACTTAAAAGACATCTCCTCCTAAACTGGTGAATGGATTTTGAAATCCCCTATGAAAACACCCGCTTGGAATCTGGGTGGAAATGACACATACTTCTATGGTATACAGCTATATTTTGGGCATTTTTACCTTGTCAACAAAATATCTCAAAAACCGTTGGAGCTAGAGCCTTGAAACTTAATGAATAGTCTGGTAGTGATGAGTAGACACCCTGATTAACTTTTGAAGAAATTTTGAAAAATACTTCTTGAGATATGGCCCTTTGCAATTTCGGGCATTTTTACCTTGTCAGTAAAATATCTCAAAAACTGTTAGAGCTAGAGCCTTGAAACTTAGTAAATCGATTTGTAGTGATGAGTAGATGACCTGATTAACTTTGAATAAATTCTGAAAAATTCTTCATGAGTTATGGCCCTTTGTAATTTTGGGCATTTTTATCTTGTCAGCAAAATATCTCAAAAACTATTGAAGCTAGAGCCTTGAAACTTGATGAATAAACTGGTAGTGACGAGTAGACAAACTGATTAACTTCTGAAGAAATTTTGAAAAATACTTCTTGAGTTATGGCCCTTTGTGATTTTGGGCATTTTTACCTTGTTAGCAAAATATCTCAAAATCTGTCAGAGCCAAAGCCATGAAATGTGGTGAATGGATTTGTAATGATGAGTAGACAACCTGATTAACTTTTGAATAAATTCTGAAAAATACTTACTGAGCTATGGCCCTTTGTTATTTTGGACATTTTTATCTTGTCAGCAAAATATCTCAAAAACTGTTAGAGCTAGAGACTTGAAACTTGGTGAATTGATCGGTAATGATGAGTAGATGACCTGATTAACTTTTTTGTAAATTCTGAAAAATATTTCGTAGGTAATGGCCCTTTGTAAATTTGGGCATGTTTCCCATGTCAGCAAAATATCTAAAAAAACTATTGAAGCTGGAGCCTTGAAACTTGATGAATAGATTGGTAGCGATGAGTAGATGACCTGATTATGCCCCCAGTTTCGAATGAAATTGATAGGGCATATTATTTTGCCTTCATTTGTCCATCCGTCTGTTTGTCCGTTCGTCAGGCTTTTTTGTTAAGAACCCTGCATGCTAGGGTTTTGAAATTTTATATTTGGGTTCCCAATGAAAAAATAGCTGACCCATATTTTTTTTTCTTGTCTAACATGTTTGTTTAGAGTTATGCCCCTTTGAAAAAAATCAGAATTAAATCTTGTGAGCAAAGTATCTTGAAAAGTATTTATGCTGGGTTCTTGAAATTCGATATTGTGAGTGGGAATGATGTGTAAATTACCTGATTATATTTTGAGAGAATTCCTTGAAAATATTGAAAAAGTTACGGCCCTTTGCAGTTCTGCGCATTTTGACCTTGTCACCAAGATGTCTCAAAAAGTACTTAAACTAGGGTCTTGAAATATTATATGCTGATTGGGGATGATGTGGAGATTACCTTATTTGTTTTTTAGGGAATTCCATGAAAAATTGACATAGTTATGGCCATTTGTAGTTCTAGGCATTTTGACCTTGTCAGCAAGATATCTCAAAAAGTATTTAAGCCAGAGCCATGATATTTGGTATACTGATTGGGATTGAGGAATAGATCACCTGATTAAATTTTGAACCAATTAAATGAAATGTTGGTTATGGCCCTTCACAATTTCTTGCCATTTAATGTCATTGCTTTATTGTGTATAGCATAAGTTTAGAACCATGCATGCTAATGTTTTGAAATTTCATATTTTGATTCCTCATGAAAAAAGAAGTGACCGGTATTTTTTTCTTATCCCAATTATCTCCTATTTTAGAGTTATTTCCCTTTGATAAAATAACATTGAAATCTCATATTTGTACTGTTGTTACCATCATGGGCAAGCAGTGTTGGAGTCAAGCAGTGTTAGAGTCAGGCAGTTGGGGGCATAGTGTTTTACAAACACCAGCTCTAGTTTTGTAAATTATTTTTCAGGGAAAATTAGAAATTCATCTGCTTGGTAACTGATTAACCTCTAATGTCAAGCCTTATTTTCCCTGAAAAATGTGAGAAAAAATATTTGATACTTGATGACATATGCAAATGTCATGACTGACAATTTAAGGGTTTAGCTACTCAATTCTACAGAAAAAAATATTATCATATTGTCATATGCTGATGCTGTAGTCTGATCAGGGACTACACTGTTTGCCATACATAAAGTAATATTTTAGACACAGTCATGTCTTTTAACTTGCCAGTGCAGAAGTGATAACTAATGAACTTACCCCTGACTTTGAAAATGACTCTTTCCATTTCATTCTGCATTTTTTTTCCACCTCAAAGGTTTGGCATGGTAAGTCTCTGTGAGTTTTACAAATAACACTTGGTGAAAAGTCCTTTGGGAACTAAGTACACAAACATTTTTCCTTTGTTAATACGAGGGATGTTCGAAATGAATTGCTTATTGTCCTCTAGCTCGATATCCACGTGGGGCACGATAAAAACCAATACATACCTGTATAGGGCTATTCAATATCTACACAATAGTATATAAATGTTCATGTTAGACTAAGTGTAAAACATAAAATTTGCCATTTGAATACACGCAGTCATTGACCACTGCAGTAAAAATGGTTGGTAGAATCGTCGACAAAAAAGATGAAATACGGGCTTACGAGGGATGTTCGAAATGAATTGCTTATTGTCCTCTAGCTCGATATCCACTTGGGGCACGATAAAAACCTATACATACCTGTATAGGGCTATTCAGTATCTACACAATGGTGTATAAATGTACATGTTAGACTAAGTGTAAGACATAAAATTTGCCATTTGAATACACGCAGTCATTGACCACTGCGGTAAAAATGGTTGGTAGAAGCGTCGACAAAAAAGATGAAATATGGACTTACATCAAAACTCGCTCAAAACTTGGTTGTTCTTTGAAGAAGCTGATGACTGGAATTTCTACTGCTTTTGGACCTTCTTGTGTGTCTTATGACACAGTTCGGTGGTGGAAAAAGAAATTTGAGTCTGGTGTAGAGTCCATCAAAAATGCACCGAAATCAGGTAGGCCAAAATCTGCATCTCGTAAAGAAATCGTTTCCAAAATAAAGGAAATCATTGAAGGAGATGCCAGATTTACAGTTCGTGATATTGCATGAAAGGTAGACATATCACTATCAACGGTTCACCTTAATTTGAAGAAGCATTTGAAAGTCAGAAAGATTTCTGCTAGATGGGTGCCACATCTGTTGACTTACGAGCAAAAGAGGCAACGGGTTAAAGTGGCCAAAAAGCTGTTTCAAATGTTTCCAAAATATGACAAAAAGCAGTTTGCCAATGTCGTCACAGGTGATGAAACCTGGGTCCATTATTTTGAGCCCGTCAGAAAGGTTAGCAATAAGATCTGGGCCACTAAACACGGCAAACGCCCAATAATTGCCAAACGTTCTTTGAGTACAAAGAAGGTTTTGTATGCAATCTTCTTCTCTGGTGAAGGAATCGCAATAAAAGTGATAGTGAAAAAGGGTAAAAGCATCACCGGAAAGTACTACAAAGATGTAGTACTGAAGAAACTGAAAAAGTATTATCAGAAACGACGCCCTGCCACTGGTTTTAAACATGTCCGTCTTCTACATGACAATGCCCCAGCTCATACCTCCGCAATAGTTACGGCGTTTTTGAAGAAAGAAAAAGTAACTGTTTTGCCTCACCCCCTGTATTCCTCAGACCTTGCCCCATGTGATTTCTTTTTGTTTCGAAAATTGAAAGCATTCCTTGCTGGGCGGAAATACCAGTCCCGACAGGCACTTGGATCTGCTATTCATCAGTACGTTATTACTGTGCCCAAATCAGCGTACCGTGACGCCTTCAAGAAGTGGATACATCGGCTGAAACTTTGCATTTCTAGCCACGGGGAGTACTTCGAGGGCATGAAATGAGTACTTTTGGGCTAACTTGAAATTTGAAGTCTCCAGATAGAAATAAGCAATTCATTTCGAACATCCCTCGTATATCAGCAACATTTAATAGAAAGATAATTGTCCAAAGTAAATATTCATAGAAATGCCATGTGGAGCAAAAACATGCAACTGGTGATTCCTTTGAGGTGTCGGGTTACATATAGGTCAGTGGATCAATGAAGAAACTTTAAGTATTAATAATCCAGGTGGGCTCTTATTCCAGGCGGACTTGGAAAAAAGTAATAGTGTTTCTGAAAGTTTAAGTTGTAATAATCCAGGCAAATTTTTATTCCTGGCGGACTTCGAAACAAATACGCTTGCATCAATGCTCCGCTAAACAAAATGGCCATCAGAGCTAAAAATAGAAAAACCTTAAAACGACATCTCCTCCTAGGCCACTGAATGGATTTTGAAATAATTTCACAGGAATGTTCCTTAGATGACCCTTTACCAAAATTGCTAAAATGGTTCTGCTCCGCTAAACAAGATGGCCGCCAGAGCTAAAAATAGAAAAACCCTTTTAAATGACATCTTCATCTAGGCCAAGGGCCTGATTTCAAAATAATTTTACTGAAATGTTCCTCTAATGCCCCTTTACCGAAATTGCTAAAATGGTGTGGCTCCACTGAAAAAAATGGCTGCCAGAGCTAAAAATAGAAAAAGAGCATAGACTTATGCGTCTGTCAACAATTTACTTAAGAGACATCTAAACCGGTTAATCGATTTTACAGGAATACTCCTTGAGTGACCCTCTACCAAAATTTCTAAAATGGTTCTGCTCTGCTAAACAAAATGGCCACCAGAGCTAAAAATAGAAAAACTTTTAAATGACATCTCCCATGCCAGTGGCCCGATTTCAAAATAATTTCACAGAAATGTTCCTCTAATGCCCCTTTACCAAAAATTGCTAAAATGGTTCCACTCTGCTAAACAAAATGGCTGTCAGAGCTAAAAATAGAAAAACTTTTAAACGATATCTCCTCTTAGGCCTTGGACCGGATTTCAAAATAAATTTCACAGAAATGTTCCTCGTATGACCCTTTACCAAAATTGCTAAAATGGTTCTGTTTGGCTGAATAAAATGGACACCAGAGCTAAAAAAAGAAAAAGGGCGAAGACTGTCATGGGTCTATCAACAATCTGCTTAAGAGACATCTCCTCCTAAATGGGTTAATGGATTATGAAATAATTTTACAGGAATGTTCCTTGAGTGACCCTCTACCGAAATTGCTAAAATGGTTCCGCTCAGCTGAACAAAATGGCCACCAGAGCTAAAAAGAAAAAAAAAACTTTTAAAGGACATCTCCTCCCAGGCTAATGGCCAAATTTCAAAATAATTTCACAGAAATGTTCTTCTAATGCCCCATTACCAAAATTGTTAAAATGGTTCTGCTCTGCTGAACAAAATGGCCACCAGAGCTAAAAATAGAAAAACCTTTAAACAACATCTCCTTTTAGGCCTGTGACCAGGTTTCAAAATAATTTCACAGAAATGTTCCTCTTATGTCCCTTGAACAAAATTGCTAAAATGGTTCCCTTTGGCCACCAGAGCTAATAAAAGAAAAAAGGGCATAGACTGTCATGCGTCTGTCAACAATTTACTTAAAAGACATCTCCTCCTAAACTGGTTAATGGATTTTGAAATAATTTTACAGGAATGTTTCTTGAGTGACCCTCTACAAAAATTGCTAAAATGGTGCCGTTCCGCTGAGCAAAATGGCATCCAGAGCAAAACAAAAGAAAATCTTTAAACAACATCTCCTCCTAGGCCAAGGGCCTGATTTCGAAATAATTTCACAGAAATGTTCCTCTAATACCCATTTACCAAAATTGCTAAAATGGTTCTGCTATGTTGAATAAAATGGCCACCAGAGCTAAAAATAGAAGAACCTTTAAACAACATCTCCTCCTAGACCTATGGCCTGATTTCAAAGTAATTTCGCAGAAATGTTCCTCTGATTAAGTCATATGTATTCTCTTTGAGTGCTGTGATACTCAGGTGAACATATAGGGCCATCATGGCCCTCTTGTTTGTTTTTTTTTTGCGTGTCAGGCAGATATTTATATTTGTAGCTTCTCTGGTAAATGGTTCAAGGGGCATTTCTCAAGAACTACTGAACTAATCCTCCCAGTGGCACACCTCCTCCACTGCCTTTCATTTAAATTTGGTGCCCCATCCTCTCAAAAACTTGTTGCTATCTGTAGTTAGCTTTTAATCTTGAGAGTTATTGATATTGAGTGTTTTTTGTTTGTACAGTGAAACATTTTTTATCAAAACCAGTTAATGCTCTCTTACATGTTATTGCTAATAATCACATTCTGTCACATTCTGACCAATGATTTCTATGTTGAGCTTCCTGCATGATGTCCTTTTAATGTTTACTTGGCACTGTGTTGTGATCAATATATGCCATGAAAAAAGCCTGGGTCTTGTTTACTCACGAAAGTTTTGCTTTCCTACTTACATTCTCAAAAAATAATTGGTGCACTTTGGGTCTATTTTTAATACCTTTGCGTTTCTAATGCATTTCTGACAAGAAAGGGTTCTACAATTTTACATGGTTAAGAGTTTGTTCTTACTCACAGAATGGTTTTCCGCCACCAGTTCGCGTGACATCACTGTTATGAGCACGCGGTTTCTTCATGCGGGAACAAAAGAAAATGTATCTGTTTAATTTATACTGGAAACCTGAACATCCCAGAAGTGTGTACCGTCACCCAGTGCACATCTGAGCAGTCCTATGAGACTCTACTCAAGGTTTACTGGACACATTTTGCGTGAGTTAGAAATTGCTTTTGACGAAAAGAAAGAACTGTTTTAATGCACAGAATGCACGACAGACAGATATCTCCCAGAAGCGATGAGGTATTAGTTTGCTTGCCATGACTTGTAGTCTTCCAAAAGAAAAGGTCAACATTAAAATACAGCGGTGCATTTGCGATCACGTTGATATAAATTTGGCATCCAAAACCTCTGAAATGAAAAAAAAAAATAATAAGTATGATCAGGCACGTTAGAATGGGGAGGGTTGGATAATCACCTGTCAAAATCTAGGTCAGATGGTTGACAAACATGATGTGATTTTTATGGGAAGTGTCAAATAATGAGTGAACCTGTTCTGCCTATAATCCTACCCTCAAGGGATGAATGATCATGACACTGTGTGTCAGTATTTTCTGGGAATTAATCGGTCCGTATAGGCAACACACACTGAAAAACCAAGGCGACATCAACATCACTTTCATGTATGAACAGCTGTAAGAAAAAAAAGGAGAACACATTGTCCAAGGGGTCTGCTAACAGCTTCCCTGGAAGTGGTATTATGGAACACTGGAAAAGATGCGGTGCAGGGACATCCATCACTGGTGCGCCGTACGAGATTTTAATGAGCCATATAGGTGCGGACAGTGATTTCTTGTGGGCCCTGGTGAATTTTAAAGGGCAAATTGCAAAACTGTGCTGCCCTGTATAAAAATGTATTGTGTGGTATTCATTAGAAGTGCATCACAGAGGCACTTCTAATGAGTACTCACAATGTATATTTTCATGGCTAAAAATGAAAAATAATTACCTGATATCCCCTTGTGTCTGGAATTATGTTCTGATTATACAGAGACATAAGGGCCTCCTTGCTCAGTTGGTATTCTGTAGTCTACAGTATCAAGAGATAATGCAAGCTGATGGTGAAGGCCCTGATCAGACTGCATTCACTGTCTTCCTGCCCAAAGACACACTTTCATTTGGCATGGCTTAAAATATACCTTAGTGTAAGTATATTGACAAAATGTGTGGGTTTATACAAATAAAATGTGTTTTAAGACTTAGATTGCAAGAAAAAAATGTCAGCAGCTGACATTTTGATTAATGTCTGTTTTAGCTCACCTGAGTCTACACAGGTGAGCTTATAGTATAGCCAGGCTCCCTCATACGTCTGTCCTTACATCTGTTGTCCACACTATACAAAAGTCTTCTCCTCAAAAACTATTGGGCTAGTCATAGCCAATTTTCTTATGGAGCCTCCATGGGCCGGGGGAACAAAAGTTCGTCCGCCGCATCAGGGTCACATGATCAAGATGGCTGCTATGTCCATATATTGGTAGAAACATTTTTCAAAATCTTCTCCAGAACCAAAGGGCCAATGGCCATGTAGGGTTAGTATGCAGCATATTCGAAACTTATGTCCAATTGAGTTTGAAAAAATGATGACCTTGTGCTGACCTTGACCTTTCCTTTACAAAAGTTCAAATTTAACATAGACTTATATAGGGAAAAATTTTAAAAATCTTCTCTGAAACTAGAAGGCCCAGGCCTTTGATATTTGGTTTGTAACTTCACCTATTGAGCCTCTATCATGATTGTTAAAATTATGGCCTTTGGCAAAAAATGGCCCTGCCCCTGGTCTCTCTTATTTTATATAGACTCATATATTGGGAAAAACTTAAAAAAAATCTTCTTGTAAAATTAAAAGATCCAGGCCTTTGATATTGGGTATGTAGCTTCATATAGTTAGCCTTTACCAAGATTGTTCAAATTATAGCCCTAGGGTAAAAAATGCCCTCTGTTTGTAGGTCACTTGTTTTACATAGACACATATAGAGAAACACTTAAAAAATCTTGTCTGAAACTAGAAGGCCCAGGCCTTTGATATTTTGTGTGCTACTTCTTCTAGTGAACCTCTACCAAGATTGTTCAAAATATAACCTTGGGGTTAAAAACGGCTCCATCCCAGGGGTCACTTGTTTTACATAGTCTCATGCTTCAGTTAGAGGGCCTTTACCAAGTGTGTTCAAATTATGGCCCTAGGGTCAAATTTGGAACCGGTCTGTGAGTCACTTGTCTTACATAGACTTGATTGGGAAAAAAAAAAAAAAAAAAAAACTTTAAAAAATCTTCTTGTGTGAAATTAGAAGGCCTAGGCCTTTGACATTTGATACAGTAAAACCTTGATGTCTCGAACACAGATGACCTGTTTACTTTGGGTGATTTTAACTTGTTTTTGAGTCCTTTAGAAATTCTTCCGAAAGCTGAAGAAAACAAATATTTTGGGAAATTTTCTTATGTTATCATGATATTGTATGTTGTGTGTACTTATTAGAATCACCTTATTATATAGAAGAACAAAAAAACAAAAAAACTTCATTAAATTATCACCATTTGCTTCCTGACCTGGCACTATGATTAACCCTCAGTGGCTCAAAACTAATTTCCGTGGTCCCAAAGCTGTTAGAGCCATTGAGGTTTTACTGTATTTAGTTTTATATAGTGGATCTTTAACAAAAGAGTGTTAACATTATAGCCTTGGGTTAAAAAATGGCCCCAGCCCAGGGGTCACTTGTTTTACATAGACTTATATGGGGAAAAACTCTAAAAATCTTGTGTGAAACTAGAAGGCACGGGCCTTTGGTATTTGGTATTTGGTATGTCACTTTACCACAGCCATATTTTATGTGAAATTTCTGTTCACCTAATTATTAAAGCTATATTCCATACCAAGTTACTGTAGGATAAAGAGACCAAAGGTCTTTCAAACTGTAGCGCCTACCATATCCTTATATTTCTTTCTTTAAAAATGTTACCATAAGCTTGCTCAGAACAAATAGTCTCAGGTGAGCTACAGGACTGTTGGTCCTCTGGTTTTATTTTTCCCAGAAAGTAGGCTTTGACAGTTCATGCAAGTTGTCTCCTAAGGAGACGATTTGCGTGAAATGTTAAAGCTTTTTTCCTGGGAAAAATGAGAAAAATATCCATTTGTCGTCTGCCAAATTTGCTTTTAGATTGGTAGTATTAGATTTAACTAAACCTAAGTTGAATGTTCCATTGTTCATCTCCATTATTTACTGGTTGACTAAAACCCTAATATTTTACAAAATAATGGTTAGTTAACATGATACATGCTTACAAGGAAGTGCTGTGTATACCTCCAGATAAACCCAATGAGGCACTTCTAATGAATACCCACAAATATGTTCTAGTTTAGAAAAAGGAGAAATATCAATATAGTTTTTAGTTGGAAAAGGCTCTGTCCAAGGTACTTCAAAGAATATTTCAGTCATACATCAAGCTACTTCAAAGAATGTTTTACCACATGTACATGTATTTAGACAGACAGACCTGAGCAAACAGTGTGAACCCAGATGAGATGCCGCAGAACAAGGCATCATCAGGGTCTTTACTGTTTGCCACTCATCCAGCAAGTTTCAGACACAATCAAGTAGTAAATTGCACTTATTCAAATTTTAGAACAAGTATGGTAAGGAGTTAATGTGTCTCATACTTAGGGTAAATATGGTACATTATACCGTATTCCACATAATTACCACACACACACACCTAAAAGTGTACAGTTTTCAGATTTCCACCCTACAACTTTTATCAAGTTTTAAGACTTTATTTTCTGAATATAGCATATCGAAATTACTTGGATATGATTAAATTGCTGAAATCCAGGTTCTGGCTGCAACAGAGAATGTAACTGTTTGATAAGATATTTAGTGAAAAAACGATCACCTTCATGTTACAGATTTCATAAAGTTATTTTAGGATATTTTTAGAAGCGTCACACAGGTTCTCTTCAAAAGCTCCTCAGAACATGTGCAATGCACACCCTCTGAAAATAAAAAAAAATTCTCAAATAACTTTTTTTTATACTTGATGGATTACTGTACAAACCATTAGTATTGGGACAGACAGGCCAATGCAAACAGTGTAGACCCAGATCAGCTGCTGCAGAATGTGGTGTCTGATCAGGGTCTACACTGTTTGCCACTCATCCAGGCATATGTTAGACACAAGAGCAGTTCAAGTAGAATGGACTGGTTCAAATTTTAGGACAAGTATGTAAGTACATGTAGTTAAGGTGTTTCAATACTTAGTGTAAATACTGTATTACTGATCGTTTATCCACTAAACATTTAGTCAGTTCCATTCACTGTTGCAGTCAGAAACTGGATTTCAGGAATCTAAGCATATTCAAGTAATTTCCCTATTCCATATTTTAAATATCCAGCAGTGATTTTTTTAGGCGTGCGTCCTGCGTCCTGTACGCATAATTTCACCAGAGGACGCAAAAAATTAGCCTCGGTGAGTCCCGTGGACTCATAAAATTCTCGAATGTCGGCACGTTTTGCTTCTTGAAATCTACTTTCATTTTTGGAAAAAGCGAATGCGCAAGGGGTGTTTCAGTACCGTGTTTGGTAAAAGCCAATACTGAAAGGCGTCGTATCTCTATGGTACACCGATTCTACCTGTACAGTCAAAAATCAATACCAAGTTGTCCAGTACCAGAGGAAACCGTAGCGGACACTAAAGTATTGGTTTTTAGTCTGTTGAGAACTTTTATCGTAACACCGACATTGACATTGCAATTGTCATCAGGAAACAGCAATCGTTTTTTTGTTTCTTTTTTTTTTTTTTTTTTGAAAGAAGAAAAAGATGCACGCTAAAAAGATAATAAAACAATAAAACTAGACCCCTTACAGCAAACGCTGTTCAGTCTGCTACGTCAGCAAATCAGACTGACACGGACAACAAAGTCTGTGACTGCGATGATGGCGATCTCGATAACGGAAACCCCCAGTTCCAAACTGAACTGACAAAGCAACAGACAAAAAGTCTCTGCTTTGTATTACGGTCTAGTCAAAACAGACAAAATGTCTGTCCTTAATTATGTATCACAGGTATTTGATCATCTGTCACAAAAACTGAAGTTTTATGAAAACATTTTCATAAACCTGTAGTTGAAAACATTTTCTTAACACTTCTGTTTTAAAAGACAGTGGTACTATAGTTTCATATTTCTCAGGATGTTTTCTGGAAAGAATTAAAGCAACTCAGTCACCACTATTTACTTTTATTGCACATCTAATTAAAATACTAAGAAAGTAATTATAAAACACTGTTACACAAGTTTAAATGAAAAGTCTAGGACGCAACAAAATATTTCACCATGAGTCCCAGGCAGGATGCATAGTTTGAGTTTGGGATGCATGAATTCTGGACCTAGCGAGTCCCAGGACCCATAAAGGCAAAATTGTAAAAAAATCACTGATCCAGTGTTTTTTAGCTCACCTTAGCACGAAGTGCTCATGGTGAGCTATTGTGGTCAGTCAGTGTCCATCGTGTGTCATCCGTTGTGCGTCGTCCGTCGTGCGGCGTCAACAATTGCTTTAAAGCCTACTCCTCCTACACCCCTGAGCCAATTGACTCAGTACTTGGTAGGAAGCGTCGGGGTGACTTGTAGATCAAAAATAGCTAAAAATCCTTCCGATCGGAAATCCAACATGGCCGCCATGGCCGCTATCTTCAAAATCTATTTTTCGCTTCTTCTAAACCAGAAGGCCAATTGACTCCAAACTTGCTAGGAAGCATCGGGGTGACTTGTAGATCAAAAATAGCTAAAATTGTGCCGATTGGAAATACAAGATGGCCGCCATGACAGCCATCTTGAAAATTGATTTTTTGCTTCTTCTCCTAAACCCAAAAGCCAATTGACTTCAAACTTGGTAGGAAGCATTGGGGTGACTTATAGATCAAAACTAGCTAAAATTGTTCCAATCGGAAATCCAAGATGCCCACCATGGCAGCCATCTTGAAAATCTATTTTTCGCTTCTTCTCCTGAACAGACAGCCTCGGTGGCTCAGTTGGATGCGCCGTCCGACTGAAGATCAGGAGGTCGCGGGTTCAACCCCCGCCGAGGTCGGCAACATTCTTTCGTGGAGATTGATTATGAAATATTTTCTACGGTCATTCTCTCCCTTCCGCTGATTCAAGAAGGGCAGTTGTCAGTTTCTGGCGAAAGAATGTGCACAATACTGGTTAACCGCTTAGAGGACTAAGCCTGCCCAGTAAACGTGTGGTTAGGTAAACTGACCGCGCTCGACATGACCCCATTGGGTTGACTGGGCCGTAAAACCTCAACACAACACATCTCCTGAACAGAAAGGCCAGTTGACTCCAAACTTGCTAGGAAGCATCGGGCTGACTTGTAGATAAAAAATAGCCTCCATGGCTGCCATCTTGAAAATCTATTTTTCGCTTCTTATCCGAAACCCAAAAGCCAATTGACTCCAAACTTGCTAGGAAGCATCGGGGTGACTTTTAGATCAAAAATAGCTAAAATCATGCTGATCAGAAATCCAAGATGGCCACCATGGCAGCCATCTTGAAAATAGATTTTTCGCTTCTTCTCCTGAACCCAAAAACCATTTGACTCCAAACTTGCTAGGAAGCATTGGGGTGAAGTATAGATCAAAAAAAGCTTAAATCGTTCCATTGGAAATCCAAGATGGCCACCATGGCAGCCATCTTGAAAATCTATTTTTCATTCCTTCTCCTGAAAGAAAGGCTTATTGACTTTAAACTAGGTAGGAAGCATCGGGATGACTTATAGATCAAAAATAGCTAAAATCGTGCCAATCGGAAATCCAAGATAGCTGCCATGGTGGCCATCTTGAAAATCTATTTTTCGCTTCTCTTAAACTCAAAAGCCAATTGACTCCAAACTTAGGCCTCGGTGGCTCAATTGGATGCGCCGTCCAACTGGAGACAGGAGATCGCGGGTTCAACCCCCGCCGAGGTCGGTAACATTCTTTCGTGGAGATTGAGCATGAAATATTTTCTACGGTCATTCTCTCCCTTCCGCTGATTCAAGAAGGGCAGTTGTCAGTTTCTGGCAGAAGAATGTGCACAATACTGGTTAACCGCTTAGAGGACTAAGCCTGCCCAGTAAACGTGTGGTTAGGTAAACTGACCGCGCTCGACATGACCCCATTGGGTTGACTGGGCCGTAAAACCTCAGCACAAACAAACAAGACTCCAAAATTTGAAGGAAGCATTGGGGTGACATATAGATCAAAAATAGCTAAAATCGTCGTTATCGGAAATCCAAGATGGCCGCCATGGCGGCTATCTTGAAAATCGATTTTTCGCTTCTTCTGAACTGAATGCCAATTGACTCAAAACTTGGTAGGAAGCATCAGGCTGACTTATAGGTCAAAAATAACTAAAATCTTACTGATCGGAAATCCAAGATGTCTGCCATTGCGGCCATCTTGAAAATCTTTTTTTTGCTTCTTCTCCGGAATCGAAAGGCTTATTGACTTTAAACTTGGTAGGAAGCATCGGGGTGACTTACAGATCAAAAATAGCTAAAATCGTCCCTATTGGAAATCCAAGCTGGCTGCCATGGCCGCCATCTTGTTTTATATATACTTATATAGGGAAAACCTTTCTGAAACAAGAAGACCCTGGCTTTTGATATTTGGTTACATAGCTTCCTATTGGAAGTGATGATATGTAGATCAAAAACACCTAAAATCATCCCGATCGGAAATCCAAGATGGCTGCCTTGGCGGCCATCTTGAAAATCTATTTTTCGCTTCTCCTAAACTAAAAGCCAATTGACTCAAAACTTGGTAGGAAGCATCAGGTTGACTTATAGGTCAATAATAGCTAAAATCTTTCTGATCAGAAATCCAAGATGTCTGCCTTGGCGGCCATCTTGAAAATCTATATTTTGTTTCTTCTCCGGAATCGAAAGGCTTATTGACTTTAAACTTGGTAGGAAGCATCGGGGTGACTTATAGATCAAAAATAGCTAAAATCGTCCCTATTGGAAATCCAAGATGGCTGCCATGGCCGCCATATTGTTTTATATATACTTATATAGGGAAAACCTTTAAAAATCTTCTTGTCTGAAACCAGAAGGCCCTGGCTTTTGATATTTTGTTACATAGCTTCATCTAGTTCACATGCCTATTCAACAATAAGGCACCATGGGATCATGCTTCTGTGCAGCACCCCCCAGCCTGTCGTCCGAAAACATTCTTTTCAACAAATTTTAAAACATACATAGTCCTATGAAGAGAAATCATAGTCTTTTAGAATATACTAGAGACAATGACACTCAGGTGAGCAAATTAGGGCCTTTGGGCCCTCTTGTTTACTTAAAACATGTTAAATTATGGGGTACTCATTAGAATTGCCTCGACAAACCCACAACATATGCTTTTATTTAAGAAATGAATTATTCTGAAACCTGCTCAAATGCCCAAGATAAAGCACAGTTGAGTTTGGGTTGTACCCATTTGAGCACGAGGGAGCACAGCAAACCAGAGCTCAAATGGGTACAACCCAAACTCAGCTGAGCTTTATCTGGGGCTTTTGAAAACAGTTCAGAATAATTAATATCTTTTCTAACACCCCTCATTGAGCAAATTCTTTGCATAAACGAGATTTTTTATTGATTTTATTATTATTAGTTTTATTACCTGACTTCCTCTTTGGGCCGGCCCCGGTGGCTCAGTTGGATGCGCATCTGACTGGAGACCAGGAGGTCGCGGGTTCGAACCCCGCCGAGGTCGGCAACATTCTTTCGCGGAGATTGATCATGAAATATTTTCTACGGTCATTTTCTCCCTTCCACTGATTCAAGAAGGGCAGTTGTCAGTTTCTGGCGAAAGAATGTGCATAATACTGGTTAACCGCTTAGAGGACTAGGCCTGCCCAGTAAACGTGTGGTTAGGTAAACTGTTTGCACTTGACATGATCCCATTAGGTTGACTGGGCCGTAAAACCTCAACTCAAACAAAAAACTTCCTCTTTCGTAGTTGACAATACCTCTTAAGCATTTCGTCACACAGTTACATAGTTACAAGGTTTGCTGAGGAATATTCAAAATGGTGGATAACTTAATCGAATCACTGACGATGTAAAATATAAAAGTGATGTAAAATATAAAAACTTGTATCCTGTGTTTATGAAAGAATTGCAAAAGGTATGAAATTGGAGTGCTGCGATGGACCTAAGGAGAATAGATATAAAACAGCAAAATAAGAATGTTAAGCAACTTAATTTTGTTTTCGAACAAGGTAGCATCCATAGTTACCAGGGGAGCAACTTTCGCAACATAAATATGATTGGTTTCCCGTTGATGGCGCGCAGCGAAATTCCTTTACTCAAATATCTTAGATAAAGCACAGCTAGAAATGTAAAGACAAATTTTAGAGGATAGACAGATTTGAGAGCCTCTCACCATTTTCTGTTTTTCCACTTTTTTTTCAGCCAAATTTGACTGGTTTTGGAGAATTATTTCACTGATTTGCCTTGAATGCAGACAGACAACTGTTTGTAATAAAGTACAGTCCCTCCACTGTTGGATAACCTAGAACTAAAGGATGGGCCTTGTTCCCAGTCTTACAACATGAAAGTTCTAACAAAGGAATGAAGCATAGCTGAAAAAATGTCCCACCTCTCGTGGGATTGGAACCTGGTCTGTCTAGAAGGTAGGAGTGATAGCCTCACCCCTTACTGTCTGCAGAAAGATAGATTATAGCAAATAATTGCTGCCCAGGCCAGGGTATCTTACCCCCCACCCTTCCCTGTGAGCAGAAAGATAGATTATAGCAAATAATTGTAATATTCAAATGACCTGTAAAATTGGAAATTGTTTAAAAAATGATAAAAATAATTTTCTGAATTTTGTTTAATTTGTAAGATTATCTGTGGTTGGGAGAAAACTGCTCAGGCCACATTATTTTGGCCCTAACACCTTCCTGTAAAGAAAAATAAATAAAAGGAGTTACAACATCAAATCTAATGTCTAAGCATTAGAAATTTATGTTTAAAATGCTTAAATAACTTTTCTGATCTGAGTTTGCCAAGTTTTCGTGGGTGGGGGTGGGGGTGGGGTTTACGGGGGCAGGGAGGGGGGGAAGCTGCCCAGGCCAGGGTATCTTCACCCCTGTGGGGCAAGCTGCCCAGGCTAGGGTATCTTACCCCTCACCCCCATCTCTTCCTGTCTGAAGAAAGATAGGTAATAGCAAAATATAGAAATATTCAAATGACCTGTTAAATGGGAAATTGTTTTAAAGAAGATACAAATTATTTTCTGAACTATGTACCCAAAAGTTTCTGAGGTTCGGTGCAAATTGCTCGGGTCACAGTATTTTGGCCCTAATACCTTCCCATAAAGAAAAAAAAATAGGTAAAAAGGCAGGTATTACTACAATTCTAATGTCTATGCATTAGAAATTTATGTTTAAAATGCTTAAATAGCTTTTCTGATCTGAGTTTGCCAAGTTCCTATTGGTGGGGGACAAGCTGCCCAGGCCAGGTATCTTACCCCCCACCCTACCTCACCCCATCCTGTCTGAAGAACGACAGGAGATAGCAAGGGAATATTTGATTTTCTTAAATAACCTGTTAATAATAATAATAAATAATTCTATTCAAAGTGATAAAAAATCTTTCTAAGCTGTGTGTGCAAGGAATTTGGAGTTCGGGAGGAAAATGCTAAGGCCACATTAGCTTGGCCCCAACCTCATGGTGTAAAGAGAATAATAAGAAAAAACATACATTACTTCTGTTCAAATAACTGAGAATATAAATTTGTCATAAAAAAAATAAATATCATTTAGAACTGAGTTCGCCACGTTTTCTGAGGTGGGGGGCAAGCTGCCCAGGGTGGGGGGCAAGCTGCCCAGGGGGCAGGCAAGATAAACCGTTACACCGGTCTGTCCCGATAAAAATCCAATGCTGTAACTACTAAGCCAAAGAGTCAATTCTCTGATGCAGTTGTCAGAGATTGAATATATATCTACATACTATGCGAAATCTGCCAAGGCAGATTATTGAAGGTAGGAGTGATAGGCCTACTTCAAGTACATATTGACGCTATTGACAGGGTAAGGGATTGTAAGAAAAAATTTGATATTTTTGGAATTTGCCTTAGAAAAGACAATTTTGTCCAGGAAATAACAGATAACGATCAATAGTTGAATTTTTCATACTCTACCCTATCACCCTGTTAACCCTGATCCTGCTACGAATGTTTCTACACTTACCTGAGCACCCATTACCATTACAAAAACATGTCTTTTAAAATATATAGAAAATTTCACCTCCAAAAACTGAAAATTTTCAGATAAAAAAATGATGTTTTTCAAATTTCTGCTCAAAACATAGATTGTGAGTACTTACAAAAATAAGAAAAAAAAAGGTATACCCCTGTAAACCCCAGTTTTACTATATAAAAGTGGGGGTTTAAGGGGGTTAAAATTATATAGGTGTGTTTTTCGTGATGTTTTCCTAGTTTTCCACCAGTTTAATTCATACTCACACATTGGATATATCAATGGACTGGCTTACTAAATTGGTGGAACAATCATGGTCGAATAGGGGGAGACTGAGAAAAAATGGAAGCAGAAAGTGGTGGCACTGACTGTGGATTTGGAGAATTATTTCACTGATTGGGCTTGAATGCGAACAATAGAAGGTGTATGATAAAGTACATTCTCGCCCCTGTCGGATAACTTAGGACTAAAGGATGGGCCTTGTTTCTGGGAGTCCTGAGGTGTTCTCAAATAGGCTTGCCCACTAAATCAAAAATCCGATTATGATGAATATGACACGACTAAAAGCCAATTTGAAGGAAACATGATAAGGATTAAGTATGTCCTTATTACTGCAACATTTTTCAATAACAGTCACATTTTAACCCTGGTCCTGCTGAACCCAGATATACCCTGCCTTTGCAAATGGTGTAGATCAAAACCAGTTGGCTTCTAAAGAAGCCTGCTGATCTGCAGATCTGGATCTGCACTGTTTGTCATTGATTATTTATCCCTAAGCTTTAGTTATGGGGATGTTGTGAACCCCTCCGTCCATCTGTCTGTCCAAACCATCCGTCTGTCCGTCCGTTCCCACGAGCAGGTACTTGCGTGGCTTACCATCAGCATTTTAGATACTTAAGTGGCAAAATGGTCATCACAGGCTAGCCACATCAGAGAGAGCTATGGACAGGTAATCCATACTTAATCTGGCTAAATAAAGTTATTTTAATTTGTAGGCACATAATGATGGTCAGAAATCCATCCATTCCTAGGGATGTCCAAGTACCCTCGTACCATTTTTTTTATGCGCCTGCGCAGTAATACATCTTTTGAAAGCCACTTAAAATCAGTAGCCCCTTATGGACAGTTAATCTATACCTAACATGGCTAAATGGCTAGCCACATAAGAGAATGGTAGCTACTGACAGGTAATCCATACCTGATGTGGTTAAATGGCTACCCACACAAGAGAATAATAGCTATGGACAGGTAATCCAAAGCCACTTAAAATCAGTAGCCCCTTATGGACAGTTAATCTATACCTAACGTGGCTAAATGGCTAGCCACATAAGAGAATGGTAGCTACTGACAGGTAATCCATACCTAATGTGGTTAAATGGCTACCCACACAAGAGAATAATAGCTATGGACAGGTAATCCATAGTGGCTAAATGTAATTTGTAGACACATAATGATGGACAGTAATAGGCACTTAAAATCAGTAGCCACTTAATGATTTTTGCCACAAAGTGCATAGCCATGTATGTACCCATTCGTGAGTCCATCCGTCCTACTTGCTATCTCCACCTAAAACACTGGGCCGATGGGGTGGTCGGGTGGTGCGAAGGTGCTGTGTATCTTACATCACCGGGGCGTCCAACTGATATTGGCTTACAGTTGGGCAAGGCCTGCTATCCTTGTAGTGGGTAAGGGTAGAGGGGGAATGTTTTTATTTCTTCTGTTTCTTCACTTTCATTCCTGTTCCTCGTTCTTCCCTGTCCCTCTCTTTAATCTCCTCTACTCTCTCTTCTATCTCTTTTCTCCCTTTCTCTGGGAGACGACACAAAATGACCCTCAAGGGTTGACGTGTCGTTAAACCCCAACACAATAACAATAACACTGGGCCGAATTTAACCAAGCTCGCTACATGACTTCCACTTGTGGTAAGGGTGTGCCAGAGCGAGTCTGTCTGGCTGTCTGTCCATCATGCTGTTAGCAACATTAGCACTGAGCATGGGGATTTAGCAATGGCGTGCAGTTGACTGCACAATCTAGTGTGAATTTGTAACAACCTGGATCAAGTAAGCTGATTGGCAGAAAGTTAAAAGTGGGCATGGGGGTCTTAATTTATTCAGTATGGCAATGGTTAAGCATTTAAGTTGAATCCAAAAAGTGGTTGTTTAACCCTTGTCATGCTGAATAAGGTAAGCTGCCACGCCCACTTCTAATTTCCAGCCAATCAGATAACTTGATCGGGGTTTTTGATAGAAAGTCACATATTTAATGACAAACAGTGCAGATCCAGATCTGTTGACTTCTTCAGATCCTAACTGATCTGGATCTACACTGTTTGCTAAGACAGGGCATGTTGTGTTCAGCAAAAGAAGGGTTAAGACAGGTGCTTGCTTAATACAGGTAAATTTTATTCTTATTTTTCTTTATGGGACTTGAATAACTGGCCTTTAAATACAGGTGACTGCTAGGTACAGGTGGCCTATAAGACAGTTTAACTTATTTAAAAGCCTGAGTGCATATTACTAAATTAGGTTGAATATGGTATTTCATGATGAATTAGTTGTGTACAAATAGTCTATAGTCATAATGTGGCTTTATCCATTAACCCTTGTCCTGCTGAACCCGGATATACCCTGCCTTTGCAAACAGTTTAGATCCAGATCAGTTGGCTTCTTCAGAAGCCAACTGATCTGGATCTGCACTGTTTGCCATTCAGTATGTGAATTTATAGCAACAATCCAGATCAAGTAATCTGATTGGCTGAGAATTAGAAGTGGGCGTGATATCTTAATTTATTCAGCAGGACAAGGGTTAAATGTCAGCCTGTGTAATTGATGTGGACATAATAACAGTATATACTGCAGCTGTTGACAGTTACAATAGTCATAATTGCAGATATGGCACTTTTGTAACCAAAAATTATTATTTTTTCTTATTTCTCCACGTAAACATATGCTGTGGGTACTCATTAGAAGCAACACATAGAGGAGCTTCTAACAAGTACAAATAAAAGAGAAATAAGAAAAAATATTTACATGATACTCCTTATATGGAGCTATCCCGTACTTGTGCTAAGTTTTAGGCCAGGCAGGCCTGAGAAAAGAGAATAGTTATAGATCAGACAATGCAGAATGCAGCATCTGATCAGGGTCTACATCGTTTGTCGCTCATTCAGTAGTTTTTAGAAACAGCTACAGTCAAATTTTAGAACAAGAATGATTAAGGAGTTAACCTTTACCACTCTCTGGGCTAATTCATGGATGACAATATTTTTTTAGCTCACCTGAGCAAAAGCTCAGGGTGAGCTATTGTCATCACCCTCTGTCGGTCATCCGTCGTCGTCCGTCTTCCGTCGTTCGTCGCCAACAATTAGTTTGTTAACACTCTGGAGGTCACAGTTTTGACCCAATCTTGATGAAACTGGGTCACAATGTTTGCCTCTATGAAATCTAGGTCAAGTTCGATACTGGGTTACTTGGGATCAAAAAATAGGTCACCAGGTCAAATCAAAGGAAAAAATTTTTAACACTCTAGAGATCATAGTTTTGACCCAATCTTGATGAAACTTGCTCAAATGTTTGCCTCTATTAAATCTAGTCAAGTTCAAAACTGGGTCACTTGGGGTCAAAAAGTAGGTCATCAGGCCAGATCAGCAGAAAACCTTGTTAACACTCTAGCGGTCACATTTTTGAAGCAATCATCATGAATATTGCTCAATATGTTTGTCTTGATGATTTCTAGGTCAAGTTCGAAACTGGGTCACTTGGGGTCAAAAACTAGGTCACCAGGCCAAATCAGTAGAAAACCTTGTTAGCACTCTAGTGGTCACATTTTTCAAGCAATCATCATGAATCTTGCTCAAAATGTTTGTCTTGATGATTTCTAGGTCAAGTTCGAAACTGGGTCACTTGGAATCAAAAACTAGGTCACCGGGCCAAATCAGCAGAAAACCTTGTTAACACTCTAGCGGTCACATTTTTGAAGCAGTCATCATGAATCTTGCTCAAAATGTTTGTCTCGATGAAATCTAGATCAGGTTTGAAACTGGGTCACGTGGGATCAAAAACTAGGTCACCAGGCCAACACAGCAGAAAACCTTCTTAACACTCTAGCGGTCACATTATCATGAATCTTGCTAAAATATTTGTCTTGATGAGTTCTAAGGTAAGTTTGAAACTGGGTCACGTGGGGTTAAAAACTAGGTCACCAGGCCAAATCAGCAGAAAACCTTGTTAACACTCTAGCGGTCACATTTTTGAAGCAATCATATGAATCTTGCTCAAAATGTTTGTCTTGATGATTTCTAGGTCAGGTTTGAAACAGGAACACCTGGGTTCAAAAACTAGGTCACCTGGCCAAATCAGCGTAAAATCTTTTTATCACTCTAGCGGTCACATTTTTCAAGCAATCATCATGAATCTTGCTCAAAATGTTTGTCTTGATGAGTTCTAGGTCAAGTTCGAAACTGGGTCACTTGGGATCAAAAACTAGGTCACCTGGCAAAATCAGCAGAAAACCTTGTTAACACTAGCGGTCACATTTTTGAAGCAGTCATCATGAATCTTGCTCAAAATGTTTGTCTTGATGAGTTCTAGGTCAAGTTCGAAACTGGGTCACCGGGGGTCCAAAACTAGGTCACCTGGCCAGATCAGTGGAAAATCTTGTTATCACTCTAGCGGTCACATTTTTGAAGCAATCATCATAAATCTTGCTCAAAATGTTTGTCTTGATGATTTTTAGGTCAAGTTCGAAACTGGGTCACTTGGAGTCAAAAACTAGGTCACCGGGCCAAATCAGCAGAAAACTTTCTTAACACTCTAGCGGTCACATTTTTGAAGCAATCATCATGAATCTTGCTCAAAATGTTTGTCTTGCTGATTTGTAGGTCTAGTTTGAAACTGGGTCACTTGATATCAGAAACTAGTTCACCTGGCCAAATCAAAGGAAAACCTTGTTGATGCTCTAGAGGTCACATTTGTGAAGTGATCATCATGATTCTTGCTGAAAATGTTTGTCTTGATGATTTCAAGGTGATGTATAGTTTTCTGTCCAGTGACTCTCTTAAGTTTTTCCGTTTAGGTCAGTTTCTTAGTAATAATTGGTCCTACAGAGTGATATTTGGTACTTGTGAAGTGTTTGTGTTTAGGTCAGTTTCTCAGTAACTATTGCTCCTACAGCCAGTGATACTTAGTACATGCATACATCTTAGCATGGCCTCTTGAGTGCAGTCATCCATATTTGACCTTGACCTTTATTTCACAGTCCATTAGACATGCTACATTGTCTTACTTATTAATATAATCATTTTGAACTTTGATCAGAATGTTTGCCTTGATCAGTTCTAAATCAGGTTCTCAAAGTGCTATGTTGCTCAGGTGAGCGTTATAGGGCCATCATGGCCCTCTCGTCTTATTCTTCCGAGAAAATAGGACTTGACCTTTCATGCAAAATGTGGCCTCAGCAGATATTTTTCATGGAATGTCAAGGCTATTTTCTTAGCAAAATAAGAAAAAAATATTTTAAAATGTTGTCTGCTGAAATTCTTACCCAGCATGCTTTGTATGTTAACTACATGTATTTTTTTTTCTTCTCAATGAAAACATTGTGGGTACTCCGAAAAATTTTATCGTTGAGTGATTCTAACGAGTACCCACAATGTGTTTCCATGGAGAAATAAAAAAACTGTCTTTACGGTAACTGTCCTAAAATTTCTAGCACTTTATTCCATACTTAAAAATTTTGTGGAATGGCAAACGCCCTGATCAAACTGCTTCAATAGCAGTCTGATCTGGATCTGCATTGTTTGCATCTGCCATTTTTCCAGAAAGTTTGGCCTACAAAATATCAGGACATTTAGGATATTAATATTGGAAAAAGATGTTTTCTTGAGTTACATGCTTAAAAATGATGAACCTTGTTCTCATCTATAAAATAGTTGGAATAAAAAGCAAAACTCTACTTTTTAATTTATGTGTACAAAAGTATAGGAAGTAGGGAGCTTCCACCAGCATCGGCAGAGTGATCAGCAGATGGCAGTGTCATCAGCAGAAGTCAGAGTATTTACTACTTTGGGCTAATTCAGCCACGACAAACTGATGGTGTTTCCTTATTTTCAAGAAAATGGGCTTTGGTATTTCATGCAAAGTGTTTTTGCCTCAGGAGAACATTGGCACCGAAACATTATAGCCTATTTTCTGGAAAAAATAAGAATAAAATCAAAATGCATCTGCTGCAATTTTTACTCAGCATGCTAAGCATGCTGAGTATTGTGCAGATAATTGAATTCAGCAGGTTGATGGTTGAAATTGTTTGCCTACAGCAGGGCAGAGATAAGCATTAATTTACTATATGTATAATTATTTAATAAGGTTACTGAAAACCCAGAAAAGAGTTGTTAACCCTTGTCCTGCTGAATAAATTAAGATACCACACCCATTTCTAATTTTCAGCCAATCAGAATACTTAATTCAGATTGTTGATATAAATTCACTTACTTAATGGCAAACAGTGCAGATCCAGATCAGTTGGCCTCATTTGGATCTACACTGTTTGCAAAGGCTGGGTATATCCGGGTTCAGCAGGACAAGGGTTAATATGGAAGTGTATCTGGTGATTGATTATTCTGGGATAATTTTATCATGTCCTCCATAATAAAAAAAAAATAAACAAGAGGGCCATGAAGGCCCTAAATTGCTCACCTGTGTCCTATTGCTTTAGGTTCAGGATGGTTGTATAAATTTAGTTTAAATCGGGCAAGTGGTTTGTTAGATTATCAAAGTTTTCTATACAGATCATATGGTTGTACAAATATATAGGGAAAACAAGTGCTGTCCACAGTGGAGGTGGCGGGTGGGTGGGGTGGGGTGGGGGGGGGGGGGGGAAAGGGGGCCATGTTGTGTAATTGAAAGTATTTAGTAAAGGGTCTCTTGAGGAACATTTGAGACAGGTTGGATCAGTGGTTTACTTTTTGATTGTTTTCTCTTAATTTTTAAAAAATTGCCTATTACAATCCATCCATTGGTTAAGGAGGAGAAGTCTTTGAAGGTTTTTCTATTTTTTGCTCTGGCAGCCATCTTGTTCATCCAAGCAGAACGGGTTGAGCAATGTTGGTAAAGGGTCACCCAAGGAACATTCGTGTGAAATTATTTTAAAATCCATACATTGGTTAAGGAGGAGAAGACCTTTAAAGATTTTTCTGTTTTTAGCTCTGGCTGCCATTTTGTTCGTCTGAGTGGAACGGTTTAAGCACTTTTGATAGAGGGTCACCCAAGGAACATTCATGTGAAATTATTTCCAAATCGGTCCGCTGGTTAAGGAGGAGAAGTCGTTTAAAGATTTTTCTATTTTAAGCTTGGGCTGCCATCTTGTTCATCCGAGTGGAATGGCTTGAGCAATTTTGGTAGAGGGTCACCCAAGGAACATTCATGTATAATTATTTTAAAATCCGTTCACTTGTTAACGAGAAGAAATCGTTTAAAGGTTTTTCTATTTTTAGCTCTGGTGGCCATCTTGTTCATCTGAGCAGAACAGTTTGAGCAATTTTGGAAGAGGGTCACCCAAGGAATATTCCTGTGAAATATTTTTGAAATTGGGCCAGTGGTCTTGGAGGAGTTGTCGTTTTAAGGTTTTTCTATTTTTAGCTCTGGCGGCCATTTTGTTCAGCGGAGCCAAACCATTAGGCAATTTTGGTAGAGGTTCCCCCCAAGGAACATTCCTGTAAAATTATTTCAAAATCTGTTCACTGGCTTAGGAGGAGATATCTTTTAAGTAAATTGTTGACAGATGAGAACATGTTTTAAGGTTTTTCTATTTTTAGCTCTGGTGGCCATCTTGTTCATCCGAGCGGAACAGTTTGAGCAATTTTGGTAGAGGGTCACCCAAGGAACATTCATGTGAAGTTATTTTGAAATTGGGTCAGTGGCTTAGGAGGAGATGTCTTTTTAAGGTTTTTCTATTTTTAGCTCTGGTGGCCATTTTGTTTAGCGGAGCCATTCACCGGTTTAGGAGGAGATGTCTTTTAAGTAAATTGTTGACAGACGGACGAAGGACGATGCACGACGGATAAAGACTGGTCACAAAAGCTCACCTTGAGCCTTTGGCTGAGGTGAGCTAAAAAGTGGTGGACTGGTGGGTACACCTCTTAATAATTACAGTAAATATAGGCTAAACTGTCTAATATTGTCACTGAAACCTAGAAAAGCAGGCTTCAGAGGAATCCTTATGGAGGCTTATCTGGTGATAATACAGTATAGACTAAATTATTAAGTAAAGTCACTGAAACCTAGACAAGCAGGATTCAAAATAATGTGTTATGGAGAGTATTTAGTGATAATTCTTGGATAATGCATAAAAACATATCATTGTAACTATTCAACCATTAAATTCACTTGCAAAAGTGTAGATGACAGTTTAATTTTTTTAGCTCACCTGAGCAGGATGAGGTGTTGTGATCACTCACTGTCCCTCGTCTGTCATCTGTCTGTCCGAGCAAACATTTAGGGTTGGGGGGGTTCAATTTTGTAACCACATTATGTTTTATTCTGTTAAGATACATTATAAACCTTTGGGTTAGGGAGCTTATAGCCCTTAAAACTCTATGGAAATTTTCAGTGGGACGTAGCCCCTAAACCCGAATTCTTGGAACGTCCTTCCATCCATTCGTCCATTCACACCTTTGAATGACTTCTCCTCTGAAACCCCTGGGCCATTTTTCTTCAAAACTTCATGTGGAGCTTTCTGTCAAAAGGGGATTGAAAATTTGTACAAATGGTCAGGGCCCTTTAAGTAAGATGGCCGCCTTGCCCATACATGGTAAAAACACTTAAAAATCTTCTTCTCCAGAACCAAGAAATCTTTGAGGCTGAATCTTGTTATATAGCATCCGGGACTCAAGTTCTACCAAATTTACACAAATGATGACAAGGTCAAATTTGCATCCCCAAGCATTTGTATGGAGAAAATATTGAAAAGTCAGTTTCTCAAGATGTATTAAAGACTTATGCCAGAAATTACAATGTATGATCAAAGTAGCAAACCCTTTTAGTTACAGTCAAAATTTTGTCCCCCAAGGTTATCTGCCCTTGGCCTAGGGCTCTATACATGTATAAAATCTCGTAATCTTTAAACATTGTCTTCTCTGAAACAGTGTGACCAATTTTCACCAGATTTCACATTGGGCCTTCTGTTGACTGACTGTTCAGATTTTTAATGCTACCAGGCAACTGTGTCACATAGGGGCAGCACCCGAAAATCCGGATTAGTTTTACTGGACTCCTGGGTTGGCTTAAAATGGACCTAGTTATAATTTCTAACTAGGTTACCTCACCTAGGCACTGTGCATGCGAATAGTCGTCCAGTCTGTAAGTTACAGAATTTTGAACGTTGGCCTAAAGGGTTGGAGTTTAAAATTAACATCATGGTGTTTTGTCCATGTGTTATTCTCTGTCTGTCACCTGGTGCCACGGACCCACACGCTTTGTAATGAAGTAACAACACTAGGTGGAGGTGGGCCCGGAGTCCATGGAAAAATGGAGAGGGAGGAGGCTGGAAAAGCGAGCATTGAGGAGCATTCCGGAGCTTAGCTCAAATGCCTAGTCTAAATAAGTGCATGGTCGAAAGCTAAAGGGGAATGTAAGGTATTAAATTGGATTTAATATTCACGTAGTCTAAAAGTCAGGATAGTCAAAAACAAAAAGAGAAGAGATAGAATGCGTAGTCGAAAGCTAAAGTTGTAAAAAAATGAAAAAAAAAGCTAAGAAAAACCTACTAAGTTACAATTGCAAAGATTTTTCTGGACCGTGTGAGAGAGGCATCTTAAAGGGACTTCCTACACCGAATCATGTAAGAGAAGGTAATTCACCAGTTGCCACGCCTCTGAAAGATAAGTTTTGTGTCCAAGTGACGAAGGCTTAGGATCTTGGTTTTATAAGTATTTACGTATGTTCCTGCAGAACCAAGACCCAATCCTCCATCTTAGAGGAGTCTGCAAGGATTAATAGACATTTGCGGCCTCCATCAGGAAAACGAGTTTGTTGTGCTTGTGATGCCAGCTTGTTAGTTGTTGACACTGTTAGGGCTTGTGTGGTTTTGTTTTTCATAGAGTGAACACAGATACTTCCTTCTATCTTGTTATCTCTCGCTTCCTAAAATTCTTCCTGAAAAATACTTAAAGAGATGAGAGAGAGAATTTATAAATGAAACTACAATATGTTTGTAGTGATAATACTTTATGCTAAGTCCAAGAATCGGATTGAAATCTCTGATTAGTTCGTACGAGGGGGAAAGCATCCAAGCCGAAGTACCATCAGAAGCCTATCTCTGATTGGATCAGAAATTTTGAAAGGAGGCTTCTGGTTGGTTTAAAAAGGTTGATTTAATCCTCCCATAAGATTTCAGTCGGTTTTTCCTTCCTAGCTCAAAACCTAAATTTGTTTAGGCTTTGGGCCATCTGTTGAAGGGGTATTATCAATTTATTCAAACGGTTCTGCATCATTAAACAAGATAAAAAACACGGTAAAAAACACTTTAAAATCTTCTCCATAATCAAGAAAGCTTCAAGGCTGAATCTTGGTATATAGCATCAGGGACTCAAGGTCTACCAAGTTTGTTCAAATGATTACCCTAAGTTGATATTTTACCTTTTTACTGCAAGGTCAAATTTATGTCCCTTAGCATTTATATGGGGAAAATATTGAAAATTCAGTTTCTCAAAATATATTAAAGACAAATGGCTGAAATTGATCAAAGTAGCAAACCCTTTTAGTTACATTCAAACTTTTGTCCCTGGGTTTATCTGCCCTTGCCCCTTGGCTATATACATTGTTTAAAATTTCGTAATCCTTAAAGGTCTTCTTCTCTGAAACAGCTTGACCAATTTTCACCATATTTCACCTTGGGCCTTCTGTCAGATTTGTTCAGTTTGTTCAAACAGTTCTACATCATTTAACAATAAGGCTGCCATGCCCATATACGGTAAAAACACTTCAAAATCTTCTTCTCCAGAACCAAGAAAGCTTCAAGGTTGAATCTTGGTATATAGCATCGGGGACTCAAGGTCTACAAAGTTTGTTCAAATGATGATCTTAGGATGACCTTTGACCTTTTATGGCTAGGTCAAATTTGCATCCCCATACTCTTGTCTCTGGAAAATGTTGAAAAATCATTTTTTGAAAATGTACTGAAGACTAATGGCTGAAATTTTCAATGTATGATTAAAGTAGTAAAACTTTTTAAATACAATTAAATTTTTGTCCCCTAGTAGTTATACTCACTTACCCCTTGGCTATATACATGTTTAAAATCATGTTATCTTTAAACGTCTTCTACTCTGAGGCCACTTGACCGATTTTCACCAGATTTAACATGGAGCCTTCTGTCGAAAGGATATTGACTGTTTGTTCAAATGGTTCAACACTGTTGAACAAGATGGCCACCATGCCCATATATGGTAAAAAAAAAAAAAAAAAATACACTTAAAAATCTTCTCCAGAAACAAAAAAAAACTTTGAGACTATCTTTGTATATAGCATTTGGGACTGAAGGTCTACCAAGTCTGTTCAGATGATGATCAAAGGATGACCTTTGACATTTTTTTGGTAAGGTCAAATCTGCGTTCCCATTCAAGATGTTGAAAATTCATTTTTAGCTCACCTGAGCCGAAGACTCACTGGTGAGCTGACAGTATGACTAGCCTCTGTTGTCGTCATCTGTTGTCTGTAGTGTGTCATCTGTAGTCTGTCATCTGTAGTCTGTCAACATTTTCAAACATCTTTTCCTTTGAAACCACTGGCCCGATTGAAGTCAAATTTCATGTGGAGCATCCATGGGATGGGGGAACAAAAGTTTGTTCGCAGGGTCCAGGTCACATGACCAAGATGGCTGCCCATATAAGATAAAAACCCTTCAAAAATCGTCTTCTCCCAAACCAGTAGGCTGATTGTCATTAAACTTGGTATGTAGCATTGGGGACTCTAGCCAATCATAGTTTGTTCAAATGATGACACTTGGATGACTTGGACCAATTTTAGGCCAAGGTCAAATTTGTTCGCATAGACTTTTGTATGGGAAAATGTCAAAACCTTGTATTGTTTCTGAAACTATATCGCAGCCTGTGATCTGAAAATTGTAGCTGCAGTTAGCTGAATGAGAAAATGAAAGTACATGAGTATTCAAGGTCAAGGTCATTCCTTGACCTTTGCCCAAGGTCTTTCAGATATGAAAATAAAAACTTGTTTTTCTCAGAAACTACTGGGCCATTTGTAACCAAATTTCATATGAAATTTTTTAGGAATAAGAAAATGAAAATTAATTAATGAGTTTTGTCACATGACCAGTATTGCCGCCATGCCATATAAGGTCAAAACCCTTTAAAATCCTCATCTCAGGAACCAGTGGGCTGATTATCTTGAAACTTGGTATGTAGCATTGGGGACTCAAGCCAATCAATGATAACCCCTGGAAGGCCTTGACCTATTTTTTGCCACAGTTAACTTTGGTCACATAAGCTTTTGTATGGGAAAAAGTCAAAACTGTATATTTTTCAGAAACTATTCCAGCCTGTGATCTGAAAATTTGTAGATGCAGGTAGCTAAATAAGTAAATGAAACTACATGAATATTCAAGGTCAAGGTCATTCCTTGACCTTGGCCCAGGATCATTCAGATGAAAATTAAAACTTGTTTTTCTCAGAAGCCACTTGGCCATTTGTAACCAAAATTCATAGGAAAGCTTTTAGGGACAAGGAAATGAAAACTAATAAATAGGAGTTTGGTCACATGACAAACATAGCTGTCATGCCTGTATATTGTAAAAGCATTTAAAAAAACCTTCTCAAGAACCAATAGACTGATTGCCTTGAAACTTGGTAGGTAGTATTGGGGTCTCGGGGGCCTGTCATAGTTTATTCGGTAGGTAGTATTGGGGTCTCGGGGGCCTGTCATAGTTTATTCAAATGATAACAGGCTTGACCTTGACCCAATTTACATCAAGGTCAAATTTTGTCGCATATGCTTTTGTATCGGAAAAAGTGGAAATTGTTAATTTTTAGAAACTATTGTTGCCTGTGAACTTAAATTTTGTATTTGCAATCAGCTAAATGAGTAAATGAAGCTACATAAGTATCAGAGGTCAAGGTCACTACTTGACCTTCGACCTTAGCACAGAATTTAATATAATCAGCAAATAAACTCTGGGTACAGACCCCTGGGTTCATGATCCTAAGGAGGGGCATAAAGCCCCATAACATGTGCCTGGCTTCCAATAAGACAGTCTTTTGTAATAACCTTCAAATTCATTTAAAAATATGCTCAGCACTCAGGTGAGCGGTTTAGGATCATTGGTCCTCTGACCTAAAAATCTATTAAAGACTTACGGCTGAAACTTACACTGTATGATTTAAGTAGTATAACTTGTTAGTTACAATCAAAGTTTAATCCCCTGGTGGTATCTACCCTTGCCCTTGGACTTTGTACATGTATAAAATTGTATAGATCTTTAAATGTCTTCTGTGAAACCACTTGCCAATTTTCACCAGATTTCACATGGGGTCTTTTGTCGAAGTAGTACTAACAATTTGATCAAATACTTTTGCACTTATGAACAAGATGGCTGCCATGCCCATATATGGTAAAAACACTTAAAAATTTTCTCCTCCAGAACCAAGAAAGCTTTGAGGCTGAATCTTGGTATATAGCATCGGGGATGCAAGGTCTACCAACTTCAGATGATAATCCCAGGATGACTTTGACTTTCTTTTTACGGCACTGTCAAATTTCTGTCCCTAGTTGCTGTCGCAATAAGGGAAGAATGTTGCATGGCATCTGCAGATATGCAATGGTTGTTTTACTCAGGTGAGTGAATCGTGGCTGATGGATCTCTTGTTTTTATTTTGATTTATTTGTAGAGAAAATAAGGCTTGACATGCCATGGTGGCAGAATATTCATATGAAATGTCAAACCTAATTTCTCTGAAAAATCAGGACTCATTATGGAGTCCTATTCCGGGACAGTTTCCTCCAGTTCTCCCTGGTGGGTACGTGTTAGAACTGTTCCAGTGATGTAACTAACAAGTGCCATATCACTGCTCTTTTGAAGAAATTAGAAAAAGAAATGATTATAGAATTAACACCAAAATTGGGCTTATTGCCGTAGAACATCCCTCCGTACTTCTTCGTAGTGTAAAGTTATATTTTCTTTTCCTTTGGGATCATTGGGCCGCCTTTGAAAATGGAGTTCTGCTCATGTATATGCTAGAGGGTGTAAGCAGTGTTGCAAACTTCATTACTGTTTATGAAGAGTCTCAATAAAACAGAGATTTCTATTCAGCAGAGGTCAGATTGGTGATGTTTTCCTTATTTTTCCCTGAAAACAGGCTTTAAAATTTCATGCAAATTATCTCCTGAGGAGACAGTTTGCATGAACTGCCAAAGCCTGATTTCTGGGAAAAATAAGAAAAAGATTTCAACATGTCATCTGCAGAAAATTTTACCCACTCCTTAACAACTCTTCTGCAGAGTTTTCCTCATCTCTTTCTTTGTACAAAGTTGTTTGACATGCTGATAGATTTGAAACTTGCTCTCATGTTTTGAAAACATTTATTTTGTCTCTGTCTTTGTAGGTCACATGCATTCCAGCACTAACACACATGCACTCATGCATGTATGAGTGCATGCACACACACATGCACAAATGCACACACACACACACACACTATTCAAAGTGAAGATGAAGATGTTTTTCTGGTGAAATCAAATTGTAGCTGCATAAATAATTCAGGGTTTTGTTATTTGTTTAATTTTTTTTTTCACCAAAACATGTATGTGGGTGGTTATTGGAGTAACCTCAGCAAGGTGGATCCAGTAAGTAGCCACAAACTGAATTTTTGGTAAAAATAACAAATCTTCTGGTTACTCTGTTTATTTGGATCCTTGAATAGTGCAGACTGGTCTAGGTTTGCATTCTTCACTTACACAGTGATAATGTACATTATACCTTATTCTACCTAATTATTGCACATACCCCTGTAAGCATACAGTCAAAAAGTTTCATAGTCTTCAGATTACAATCCATCACGAAAACATGCCTATATAATTTTGACCCCCTTAAACCCCACTTTTATATAGTAAAACTGGGGTTTACAGGGGTATACATTATTTTTCTTATTTCTGCTCAAAAACATAGATTATGGGTACTCGTTAGAACCGCCTCAACGAGGCGGTTCTAACGATACCCACAATCTCTGTTTTGAGCAGAAATATGAAAAATATCGGAATGTTTTATCTGAAAATTTGTCATTTTTTGGTGGTAAAATTTTCAGTGTATTTGAATAGGCGTGTTTTCGTAATGCTGTGTACTTTTATCTACACATACTTTATTAGAAAAGCATATGTTGTGGGTATTCATTTGAATTGCCTCAGATGCAGTTCAGATGTGTACCAACTACATATGCTTTTATAAAGAAAATTAGAAAAAAAAATCACTTAAGCATCAAATAATATACCCCTCTGCTGATCTGTCATTAGGTGTGTTTTTCTTTGCAAGTTTATTTTTCCAGTAATTTTGAAAACACAGTGGTTATTAGGTAAAATACAGAAAATGAAGGGTGGAGTTAGCAAAATAAGGGTAAGTTTCTTCTATTTCCCCACAAAAATATAGATTCAACAATAGGCATTGTACATGTTGTATTATTTCAGGCTTTATGTCATGACGGGGTAATATGACAAACAGTTTCTGAATAGACGCCTCTTAATAATAAAGATTGGAAAAGATTAGGAGAAGAAAACAAGAAATCAGGAAGTAGGAACATTTTGTTACAGGTAATGAACCTTTAGCCTGGTGTAGGCAACAGCAGACAGCACTTTGACCTTTACCACTCCCTTGGCTAATTCAGCAGAAGACAATATGAAGATATTTTTCCTTTTAGCTCACCTGAGCAAAAGCTCAGGGTGAGCTATTGTGATCACCTTCTGTCCGTCGTCAGTCGTCCGTCATTCATCGGCAACAATTAGTTTGTTAACACTCTAGAGGTCACAGTTTTGACCCAGTCTTGATGAAACTTGCCCAGACTGTTTGCCCTATGAAATCTAGGTCGTTCTATACTGGGTGACTTGGGGTCAAAAACTAGGTCAGCAGGTCAAGTCAAAGGAAAAACTTGTTAACACTCGAGGTCACATTTTTGAAGCAATCATCATGAATATTGCTCAAAATGTTTGCCTTGATGATTTCTAGGACATGTTTGAAACTGGGTCACTTTGGGTCAAAAACTAGGTCACCTAGCCAAATCAGCTGAAAACCTTGTTAACACTCTAGCGGTCATGTTTTTCAAGCAGTCATCATGAATCTTGCTCAAATTGTTTGTCTTGATGATTTCTAGATCAAGTTTGAAACTGGGTCACTAGAGATCAAAAACTAGGTCACCAGGCCAAATCAAAGGAAAACCTTGTTAACACTCTAGAGGTCACATTTTTGAAGAAATCCTCATGAGTCTTGCTCAAAATGTTTATCTTGATGAGTTCTAGGTCAAGTTCGAAACTGGGTCACTTGGGGTCAAAAACTAGGTCACCAGGCCAAGTCAACAGAAAACCTTGTTAACACTCTAGCGGTCACATTTTTTTAAGCAATCATCATGAATCATGCTCAAAATGTTTGTCTTGATGATTTCTAGGTCAGGTTTGAAACTGGGTCATGTGGGATCAAAAACTAGGTCACCTGGCCACATCAGTATAAAACATTGTTAATACTCTAGCGGTCACATTTATGAAGCAACCATCATGAATCTTGCTCAAAATGTTTGTCTTGAAGATTTCTAGGTCAAGTTTGAAACTGGGTCACTTGGAGTCAAAAACTTGGTAACCAGGCCAAATCAAAGGAAGACCTTGTTAACACTCTAGAGGTCACATTTTTGAAGCAATCATGAATCTTGCCCAAAATGTTTGTCTTGATGATTTCTGTCAGGTTTGAAACTGGGTCAGGTGGGTTGAAAAACTAGATCACCAGGCCAAATCAAAGGAAAACCTTGTTAACACTCTAGCGGTCACATTTTTTAAATAATCATCATAAATATGGCTCAAAATGTTTGTCTTGATGATTTCTAGGTCTAGTTTAAAACTGTGTCACTTGATGTCAGAAACTAGGTCACCAGGCCAAATCAAAGGAAAACCCTGTTGACACTCTAGAGGTCACATTTTGGAAGTGATCATCATGAATCTTGCTCAAAATGTTTGTCTTGATGATTTCTAGGTGACATATATTTCACTGTGCAGTGACTTTCTTAAGTTTTTCAGTTTAGGTCAGTTTCTCAGTAATTATTGGTCCTACAGAGTGATATTTGGTACCTGTGAAGTGTTTGTGTTTAGGTCAGTTTCTCAGCAACTATTGCTCCTACAGCCAGTGATACTTAGTACATGCATACATCTTAGCATGGCCTCTTGAGTGCAGTCATCCATATTTGACCTTGACCTCTATTTCACAGTCCATTAGACATGCTACATTGTCTTACTTGTTAATATAATCATTTTTAATTTTGATCAGAATGTTTGCCTTGATCAGTTGTAGGTCAGGTTCTCAAAGTGCGATGATACTCAGGTGAGCGTTACAGGGCCATCATCATGGCCCTCTTGTTTTTCCTAGAAAACAGGATTAGACTTGTCAGGCAAATTGTCTCTGAAATGTCAAATACTGTTTTCTAGGAAAAAGTAAAGAAAAATTTCATCATGTTGTCTGTTGAAAATTATACCCAGAGTGCTAAGCGTTAAACCAGTTAACAAAGTGACTAAACATTGCAAAATCTTGACTCCTTTTAATCTTCTTTGTCTTAAAAGTTTACAAGTCCATCTGACTACCTGTTGATGTGTTTGAAAACTGCTAGCATTTGATCAGGTCTACACTGTTTGCTCAGGGAGACAGGTCAACTTAACTGCAAGTTTTCAGTGTTTTGCCAACATCAGTTCAAACAGTTCAAATGGACCAATCTCCTTTTTTAAGGGTAAATAAGGGAAAAAATGCCTAAATCATTGCATGTTTATAATTCTTGCATGTAATTTGCACTGATTTCTGTCTGAATGTAAGTTATATAACACACTGTGTGTGTATGATTTGTGTGTGTTGTGTGTGTGTGTGTGTGTGTGTGTGTGTGTGTGTGTGTGTCTCTCTCTCTCTCTCTCTCTCTCTCTCTCTCAAGCTTTGAAACTCTGCTCTGTGTCTATTGAAAACAGTAATTTAGGAAAAGTCCAGTAATTGATCTGTTTATTTACTGCATTCACAGGTTTCACCCACTGAAATACAAAAGAATGAATACTGATGTGAGATACAAAAGAATATAATTTCAGAAGACATTTTAAACACCAGTTCAAAATTTAGAAGTGAGATGGTCATTCAGCCATTATGAAAAATATTTTGCATCATATTTGCAGACACAGGCTACTGCCAAAGGAATTTAAAGAATTACACTATTACAATAAGTAAAAGTGTTGTTGATAAATAGAGAACTGAAGGGCTGCTTCAGAAGTGCAAGTTACTTGTGAGTGTTTTGCTCTGGACCCCTGCTCTTGTGGGTGCTCATCATTAGGTACTGGGATCCAAGACAAAACATCTTCACTGTCACATTGCACTGCTGAAACCAGCCCGGGACTTAGAAAATAAATCTCTGACACCATAATTATCTACACTAAATTACTAAACTTATATGTCAGAATTCAGTGTGCAGATACATTTGTATTAAAGTAGTTTAATTGTTGGCTGTCCTTCATAAGCATCCATTTTGATGGAGTTCCATCTTTGAGTTCATATTGTGGTTTGTGCTGACATAGTGCAATTTCTGCACCCTCAACATGCAATGTCCATTCAGACAAGAAAAAAGTCGTCCTGCAGGCCAGCACATATGATATTTTTGCACAAAGCGTATGCTACAAAACTCACATATGCACAAAGCACAAAAAGGGCCCATATGCAATTTGCAGACAACTCAGGCCCTGATCAGCTTATCTGCACAGGCTGATGAGGGCCTTCATTGCCCACATACAGGATCAGTGGATTCTGTAGTAATTATGTTGACAGAGAATGTCCAGATCAAACTGCTGAGATGTGCATGCTCATCTGAATCTTGGCTGTTAGCATATGGCATAAGGGCCTTTTTTCCCATATGGCACACCATATATATATAAAATATAATCTAACATAATATATATATATATATATATATATATATATATATATATATATATATATATATATATATATATATATATATATATATATATATATATATATGTTAGATGATATTTTTCTTATTTTTCCCAGAAAATAGGCTTAGATTTTTCATGCAAATTGTCTCCTTAGATAAGCTGCTTTTGAGGATAATTTTTGAAAAAGGGATTAAATATATGGGGTAAAAACCAAATATCAGTAAGTCTTGCACCAATTAACAAAACAGGGTACCCAAAAGGAAACTCCTAATATACAATTCAATGAGAAATGGGTGGGTAAAAACAGCCAAAAATGCCCAAATGCTCAAAAACATATCTAGGGCACTCAACTATTCTCTGGGAAAAATAAAAAAACAAATACAAAAACTGTATTTACCCCATTTACATATTTGGACAGACTGGCCTGATCAAACAGGGTAGATCCAGATCAAACACAGCAGAATGCAACATCTGATCAGTGTCTGCACTGTTTGCTACTCATCCATTTTTAGACACATGAACAAGAGGTAAAATGGGCTTATTCCTATTTTAGGACAAGTATTGTAAGGTGTTAAGGTGTCCCAATACTTAGGGTAAATAGGGTATTTCAAAATGTTGTCTGTTGAAAATTTTAAGTATTAAACTTTGGCCGGACTGAACCTGAATATGTCCTGCATTTGCAAACAGTGCAGATCCAGATCAGTTCACTTCTGTAGAAGCCAACTGATCTAAATCTACACTGTTTTCCATTAAGTATGTGAATTTATATCAACAACCTGGATCAAGTAATCTGATTTGCTGGAAATTAGAAGTGGGCCTGGCATCTAAATTTATTCAGCATGGCACCCTTGCCATGCTGAATAAATTAAGATGCCATGCGTACTAAAATGTTGGTTTGACTTTGTTCCAGACAGAAGAGTTACAATGAAGATTCAACATTGGCTTCTTCTCATCCTACTCCAGTGGATGTCACTACTGATTGGAGCAAGAGAGATCACCTTTCCAAGGGGTTACTTCGGAGATCAGTTTACTAACCTGGAAATTTCTGATGGGAAAGTCTACATTGGAGCTAAAGATTATATCTATATTCTAGATGCTAATAATTTAAGTGATAAAGAAAAAGTCAGTACCTGTACAGGAGACTGTGTGAGAAATATTAACAAGGTCTTACTGGTGAATAAAGATCAAGAACAGTTGATTAGCTGTGGGACAGGGAATGATGGGAGGTGTGAAATCAGAAATTTAAGTAATATAGAGAATCTTCTTAAAAGGAGTTCATCTTTGAAAGACTCACCTAACTACCTACTTGTGTCAACAGATGAGAAACGTCCAGCATCTTTTGTACTTAATACAGACACAGGTGGATTGTACACGGGTTTGACTTATGGACCAGGCATTGAAGTTGCTTCTAATAATAGATATCAGTATTATTTAGCTAACTATAGTTTATCAAACAACAACTTTGATAAAAGAAATACTTTACAGTTAAGTTTGGAATCGGATCAAGCTATTAAAGACTATTTAGTGTATTTTAAAGGAGGATTTCATTTAAATGAATTTGTATACTTTGTAACAGATCAAAAATTTCAAGTAGATAAAAGTGGTCAAACCTCAAAATATACTTCAAAACTTATGAGACTATGCCAAAAGGATCAAGACTTTTGGTCTTACACAGATGTTGTGCTAGAATGCAAAAAAAATGGCACAACCTACAACCTTGTACAGAATATCAATGTCTTTGAGCCTGGAGACATACTAAGAGAATCATTAAATGCAAGTGGGAAAATAATGGCAGCAACGTTTGCTTCAGGGTCTAATCCTGAAAATCCTGGAAAACCATCAGCAGTTTGCCTGTACAAACTTGAAAACATTAATAGACACATAATGGAAGCTAAAAGGAACTTTATTACATGTCCAGGCTTCAGTCTCAAAGTAGAGAAGAATTACTTGCCAAACCATAAGCGTGATGCTTCTGGAGGCAGTAACTGTATCAGTGGTTCACTGGTAAGTCATTTATATCATTCTGGCATGATGATTGCTCCAGTTCAAAAGTGAGTAAACAAAATCAGACTGAAATATTACACGTCATTGTCATTACAATGTTTATTTGACATGCTCCTGACTGTGTTGAGACCTGTCCAATGAGAGGCTGATTAGCATTTCATTCATACTGCCCAGACAGGTGTGCAGGGGGGTGAGGGGGGGGGGAGGTGAGGGTCATCTTATTTTAAGCTCACTTGAGCCAATGGCTCATGTGAGCTGATAGTTTAGGCTTGGGTTTGTTATCCATTTTAGATCATATGTCCTAGGTTGTATGTCATACACACTTTCAAATTTGAATATCTCCAAGACCAGTAGATTAATCTTGATCAAAATTCATGTGTAGTATGGTTGGGCTGGTGGATTGACTGCAGAATGTTTTTGGGCAGGTTGGATCAAAACTGTGGTTTCCATAGCAACAGGAAGCACCCATAATCTTATAACAGAGAAAATGTTGTCAGTGAGATTACTTAATTATTTTTTGTTGAATTTTCATTTTAGTTATAGGTATCCAGAACAGACATAAAATTTCAACCGAGTTCAATTTTTGGTCAGATCCGATAAAACACTTCAGAGTTATGTCCCCTTGAAAATTGAAAAAATTGCCTATTGACATAATTGCAGAAAAAAATGTTCTGACTGATAACAACTTTAATATGAATTTAATAGGTGCTACCTATATCTGTGTGTCCAAATTGTCATCACATGCTTCATAGGTGGGTTGGCCAGATCTAACTGAATTTGATTTCAGACCACGCTTGACTTCTGAATCCACTGCATGAATGCGATAACATCCAAACCAACAATATTTCAGTAATGCAGAGACATTGCCTCCAAATTTGTGGGACTTCTACCCGACCTGATCACATGAATTATAGTCCTGGTTAGTTACTAGCAGCTCTGCTATGGAGGCTTTAGGCAGCCCATCAATTTCGCGGGCCCCAATGGGCAGGGGCCATGCTTTCCGAATACCGAAAACTAGTGTATGTAGATGACAGGTGCAACAACAATATACTATTGTTCGCTTACCTGAAATCCATTCTACTGCTTCAGGATTTTTCCTAAAGATTTTTGACTGTTTGTGCATTTTAAGCTCACCTGAGCCGAAGGCTCAAGGTGAGCTTTTGTGATCACTCACCGTCCGTTGTCGTCCATCTGTCCGTCCGTTCACAATCTTTAAACAACATCTCCTCCTAAACCACTGATTGGATTTTGACCACAGGAATGATCCTTGGTTGGTCCTCTTCCAAAGTTGTTCAAATGGTTCCGGTCCATTGCATATCTAGGTCACAGGAGCTAAAAATAGATTTTTTTAACTAAAAACTTAAAAAATCTTCTTGTCAGAAACCACTAGACTGATTTCAATATAATTTTGCAGAAATGTTCCTTAGGTGATCCTCTACCAAGATTGTTCAAGCCATTTGGATTTGTCAAAAAACATGGCCGCCAGGGGGCGGGGCTTATTTTCCCTATATATCTATAGAGAAAACTTTAAAAATCTTCTTGTCAGAAACCACTGGACCTACAGTACAGCTCAGGTAAAAGAACCAAAAAACTCTTTACTCCGAATATCGGCGTTTCGCGAACTTCCCAAAAACACTCGGAATCAAACCTATAAATGTAATATTCGGCGGACACCACTGGCAAGTCCGCCAAAAGTATGTGTTATGCGAAGTTACTCGGAAAGGTAATTTTGTGCCCGGAGGCAATATTTCTTGCGAAGTGATGTGAAATTCCTCGGAGTAATTTGACTAAATACCTGTCCGATTTTTATATTTTTATTTATTTAATAAATAAAGTTATTTAGATATTTCTTTAATAAATATATTTTTATTTATTTATATCTTCATTTTTATACGCCCGATTGAAAAACGAGACGTATTATGTTACGGGGTATGGCGTCCGTCCGTAAACTTTTTCGTTTCCGGCTAACTCCTCCTACAGTTTACATCCGATCAAGCTGAAACTTGGTATATAGTTAGACCATGATGTGGCGGAGCGCATATTATTTTGGGGTTACAGTTCACCAAATGTTTGCAGAGTTATGCCTCTTACAACACTTCTGTAAACTTTTCATTTCCTGTTAACTTCTCCTACATTTTACATCCAATCAAGCTGAAACTTCATATATAGTTAGACCATGATGTGGAGCAGCACATTTTGTTTCGAGGTTACAGTCCACCAAATATTAGCAGAGTTATGCCCCTTTGAAAATTTCAGTTGACTTTTCGTTTCAGGCTAACTCCTCCTACAGTTTACATCCAATCAAGCTGAAACTTGATTTGTAGTTAGACCATGATGTGGAGCAGCGCATATTATTTCAAGGTTACAGTCCACCAAATATTAGCAGAGTTATACCCCTTTGAAGATTTCTATTAATTTTTCATTTCTGGCTAAATCCTCCTACAGTTTACATCCAATCAAGCTGAAACTTCATGTACAGTTAGACCATGATGTGATGCAGCACATATTGTTCCGCAGTTACAGTCCACCAAATATTAGCAGAGTTATGCCCCTTTGAAAATTTCAGTAAACTTTTCGTTTCTGGCTAAATCCTCCTACTGTTTACATCCTATCAAGCTGAAATTTTATTTGTAGTTAGACCATGATGTGGAGTAGCGCATATTGTTTCAAGGTTACAGTCCACCAAATATTAGCAGAGTTAAACCCCGTTGAAAATTTCTATTAATTTCTATTAATTTTTTGTTTCTGGCTAAATCCTTCTATAGTTTACATCCGATCAAGCTGAAACTTCGTAAATAGTTACACAATGATGTGGAGCAGCACATATTATTTCCTGGTTACAGTGCACCAAATATTTGCAGATTTATGCCCCTTTGGAAGCTTTTGTAAACTTTTCGCAGCATATTGTTTAGAGGTAATACTGTGCAAATTTTATTTTATAATAGGTATATTTTTTGCCTATAACTAAAGTTTTGGTCATATTGGCAAGATATTGATTTTTTTTTTCTTCTTTTATTAGATTTGCAAGGAAATGTTGCCAATATTAAATCTTTATGAATACATAATTCTTTTTTTATTTTTTTTTTTATTTTTTTAATACTCTTCTGATTTGGCTCCCTTGAAGAACAAAAATAAAAGCAGTATTAAACAAGTTAAAGGTTTACAAAAAAAATTTATTGCAGCATTTTTTTTTTTTTTTTTTTTTTTTGGTTGTCTATTTTTGTTTTGTTATTGTTTGGTCCGATATTGAAGTATAGGAAAAACAAATCAGCCAAAGGCTCATATGAGCTTATAATATAGTCATGCTTCTGTGGTGTGTCCTCCATCAGAAAGCACTTCTCCCTAGGAGCAGCAAACTTCTCCCTATTTTCCCAGGAGGGAGAAGTCACTTCTTCCTTAATTCCTGGGCCAGCTTGGTCGCTTAGGTTACGGTTCACCAAATATCAGCAGAGAAAGAAATTTTTTTAATTTTTTTTTTTTTTTTTTTTTTTTTTTGTAATTCCACTTACAGTTTATATCCGGAGCACTGAATTATACAGGAGCCAGTTTTTGTGCTACATCTTTTTACTTGCCACGGGTGTATAATGCCCCGCTTGGCCTTGTTCCCTGAATATATTTGGGTGCTCCCTAGGTCCAAAGATAACCCCGGTAGCCCCATTCATTGTTCGAGCACGTAACATGGGCCTCAACAAAGCTCCATATGAAAAAGTACCGGAATCTTTGGCTTAGTCTAGTTCGGCCACACACAAGTGGGTCCGGCATGGCCATTTTTACTTAATGTGCCGTAGAAAACAAAACAAACACACAAAAATCACAAAGAGAATCAAACATCTGCCCCCAATCGACGAATTACATATTTATATAACGACCTTTTCCCATGCAACAACCGCACGCGTTCAGTATAAATGACGTACTGTGGTAAAAGACGGGGAAATTCTTACTCGTGTGCAGCAACCACACGTGTCAATATGAATTTACTTAAAGGGGCGCTTCTGCTATCAAAGAGGCATTGAATCAACAAGACAGCACATGTGAAAAGAGTGTCTGTCACACAAAAACATACTTTACGCACATGAGGCTAATGACAGTTCAAACGAGTGAGTGAGTTTTTTACATCCTACTAACAGCTAGGTCATACGGAGATGTGGACCTTGGTTTAAAGTCCAATATAAAAGGCTTGAGAAGCCTGGGATCAAACACATGACCCCTGGGTGACAAGACGAGAAGCTTCAAACTACACCACCGAGGCACAATTTCCCAATATTTCATACTGTTAAATATCTGATAAAAGGGCTGCAGACATTTCACCATGCCCCGCCACTGCACTTACATCAAGCAAGTGCCATGACTCTATTAATAAACTAATAAAGTTTCAAGAAAATATCTCAAATAGTTTTCAAGTTACAGAGCGGACAAAAAAGAAAAAAAAAAAAAAAGAAAGAAAGAAAAGACAAAAAATATTACACAAACCACTAAAATATTTTCGGTTTTCAAAGGGCCATAACTCCAAAAGTAAGCTCTATCGTCAAACTATATGAAAGAAAAGAAGGGTAGTTATCAGTTTCTGCTGAAATGATTAATAGCTTATGAATAAGCCCGCCCTGGAAAAGTGTGTGTGCTCGACAAGACCGAAATAGTGTAGACTGGGCCGTTTAACAATGTACAATTCACTGAATTGGACAAAACGTATAATAGTACAATGTATGTGTGACCAGCAAAGACTCAGGTCAGTCTCTGCATCGACCCACTAGATAAAGCAAGCTTCATGGATAGCCCGGAGTCCAAAGAAGGTGCATACTGTACAATCAGCAAAGGGTCTGATCAGAATGTGCTGTTGCAGTCGCACTGTTTATCCCGCTTTGGATAGCCCGGCTATCGAAGGTAAATACAATCAGTGAATGCTTTTATCAGAATGTGCAGTTGGCAGATTGACACGAGTCTTCGCTCATCGATAAGACGTTTTGTTAAACCCAGAGATTGTAGGAGGTACATACGATTAGCGAAGGCTCTGATCAGTCTACTGATGTGCAGGCTCAGAGTGTGCAGGCTGATCCCTCTTGTCATACAAGTTTTATTGTAGGTTTTGCCATGCACAGACCAATGCGCGATTTGTTTGTGCAAACCATAACGCCTAACACTCTGGGTAAAATTTTCAACAGACGACATTTTGAAATATTTTTCTCATTCTTCTAAGAAAACAGGATTTGCATTTCATGCAAATTGTCTCCATTGTATGAATGTCAAACCCTGTTTTCTTGGTAATAAAAAAAAAAGAAAAAGAAAAGAAAATTAGTGGTAACTCGATACCCGCGAGCACCAAGTGTTATAACTTAGTATTGGTTTCTAACCAGGAAGACTGCCTAGAATGTCCGTGAGGGCATATGACAATATTATGGACAAATGTCATTTTGAAGATTATTTCCCGCTTATGCTAGGTTTATACATCATGCCATGCGTCTCTTTTACTCGTTTAATAAATTACGGTCTTGGTTTTGCAAATCGCATGTTGAAGACACATAAACAGAACACTTTTATATGGAAATGAAAGTTTTGAAGATTGCTCTATAAACCAATAAAGATAATGTTATTAATGTATATACTGTAAGAGAATAACATAACATAATATTCGTTTGTACCCTGATAAATGCAGGGTAACATCCTCACAATGCAGGTTTTTATTCCTTTAAGGGAGCTAACTGCAACTGACTATCAGAAGGGAGTTAACTGCAATTGCTTTAGGAGTATGGCCCATGCGAAATAGGATTGGGAACAGCATTTTTTTATGAATCGTGCCAGTAAAGAGGGGGGCATGCTTATACAATAAGCGGTTAACCAGTACACTGAACCCCATTCAAACTTGTAACTGCCAATCTTGAAGCAGTGGAAGGAGAGAATGACCGTAGCAAATACATGTGTTTCATGATAAGTGGGGATCGAATCGCGTTCGATTCCCACCGGTGCGATATCATTTTAACTTCATAATACATTAACCTATAGATAATGTGCTATTCTCTTCTGTTTTCACACCTTCCACAGAAAAAAACGACCTTTCAGTCGTCAATTAAAGTCTTAAACCAGAAGGTCCCTTAGGTAGTTACCTGTGTGACGTAACTCTTCCCGCTCAATTGATCACGTGTCAGTTTCTTTTCTGTGGACAAAGAAATTCAACAAGGATTATTTACCTGTGATAGAAATTTGGATTATTTCTTTCCTGACGGATAAATTTCTGTATCCTTGTTTTTCTTTTGTTTATTTATCACTCCTTTCACTTTCTATGTTATTATTTAAAATTTTCAATTTTCGATTTCACGTATTTTTTGACTGGCCTTTACTCGACATGCGTTTTCGTGACTCTCGCTATTCGGCACAACGCTCGTGCGCGATTGGTTCGATAGTCGTGTTTATATATGCAGAATATTTTTGTTCTTTTCGTTCCAGGTTATTCAGCATTTACGATATGATTTTCCTGGACTTTTATTTGCAGAGATCTTCAGTTGGCTAAAGATTCTCATGGTGGAGAAGCTGATTGTAAAGAACTTGTCAACCCTTGATGGGTTATAAGACAATTCTTTACTGATGGGAGCCCCACCCCATATGGCTATACTGCCGGGGTAAGACCCATCAAGGTGGCATCTTTGGGTACTTAGTATCCAATAAAGTCTAAGTCCACCAGTCACCGGTCAACCAGTCACCAGTCAACCAGTCACCAGTCAACCAGGCACCAGTCAATCAGCTTCACCAGTCAACCAGGCACCAGTCAACCAGGCACCAGTCAACCAGTAACCAGTCAACCAGTCACCAGTCACCGGTCAACCAGGCACCAGTCAGCTAGTCTCCAGTCAATAATTTAATTATTTTCTGGAAAGACTTAGTTTTTTGACATATTTCACCGGACAAAATAGTCACGTACACTAACTTCCGGTCATTATGTCTAATTATTAAAATATTTCACCGGGCAACGTATCAATGATATTTCTGATACTTATACCCGGTCATATTATCATATTATTTCTGATTTTTAACCAGGCAAACTTTTACAGAAAAGTGTCTGGTCAATTTTGCCTAATAATTAATTATCACCGGGAAAAAGTTTCGAATACTTGTGCCCGGTCACTTTCATATATAATCTTTTTTTTCATCGGACTAGAGTTACGAATACTACTATCCGATCAATTCATCTAATTATTTGTAACTTTACCGGCCAACAGTTACGAATACTAGTGTCCGGTCATTATGTCGGGTAACTAGTGTCAAAATAGTGATCACTAATTCCCGAACAATCTGTTATCGTTCATAGAGCTCCATACACATTTAAGTCAATGGATATAAGTTATTAAGTGAAATACATAGTAACCTTTTATACATAAAATTCTGTACAGTCTTTCCCGAATCAGACTAGAATCTTTAATATTCCATTGACTTATTATAGGAGTGTAATTCCATTAAAATTTTAAATTAACTTATGTTTTATCTCTTTCATCCGCTAGAAAGAGTTAAAATTCCGACTATAACAAAATTTTTTGCCGGGAAGCAGTTCGTAGAGTAGTGCCAGGTCATTCAAATTATGTTTTATCTCTTTCATTCGCTAGAAAGAGGTTAACTTCCGACTCTAACGAAAATTTTACAGGGAGGCAGTTCGTAGACTAGTGCCAGGTCATTCTACGAAATTCCACCGGGCAGTAGTTTCGTAGACTAGTGTCACGTCATTGTGTCGGATTACTAGTGATCGAGTAGTAGTCACTAGTACTCGCTCAACATATTTTTATTTATTAAGCACTATAGACATGTATAGTCTTGGGTTATAGGTTATTGAATGACAGCGATGGGTTCTAATACCTAGTAGCCCCTTATATTGTTGAATTCTGTCCAGTCACTTTTGAACTAGACTTAAAATTCTATATATATATTTATTCTTGAAAATGAATTAAGAATTATCAGTTACGATCAAATTCACAATTCATTCACTAAGTGTAGAAGATACTTCCACCTATAATTATATCTCTTTTATTCGCTACAAAGAGATTAACTTCTTACATATTCACCTTATTCGGCTCTAAGGCAAAGGTGAACTCTATAAAACTATCGTTATTTATAAGAAGAAAAATATACACAAAATCTAAAAATCTTTCTTCTTTCCTCCCCTGTTTTTTTTTTCTACATGCTCCGATATGTAATCAGCATGTAATCTAAGGAGAAAATTGACAAGAAAGTAGCAATCGATCTTTTCTACTTTCTATTAATATTTCATTCATAAGGTTATCAGAAATCTACACGAATCAGATAAATAAATTAAGAGTTTATTTATTTATCTGCTACCTCTCTAGTTTTCTACGATTAAAAAAATTCTAGTCGAGGTACATATTTCCTTTTGCCTTTGTACATGGAAAATAGTTGATTCGTTAAGCTATTATTCTATTTTATACTACCTTTGATTGATTATAAGAGTCTAGATCAGTCGTGATCTGTCTAGACTCTACTATAAAAAAAAAAAGAAGAAAATTTTTATTTAGGCATATATATAATTCGATAATTTGATATGTTCCTTACTTTCCCCTTTTTATTTTTCTTCTGGATCTTTTAAGACTACGATAACAATATACCAGAAAATTTTGTCTCAGTTAGAATCTATTACGCTGAAGATTCTTAATCTGGGAATAATAATTTTATATGATTACGACTAGAAATCATTTAGGAAGGTTTAAAACTTATAATTCCTAGACCCAATTAATTCATGTATATTATAGGTCTACCTTATTCTTATTGAGGAATAGCCTTGCTTCAATTAGCTCTCTACCTCTAATATTTTACTTATAACTACAGTCAATGTCAATAAAATTTTCTCGCCCCCCTTGGTATTGACAATGGATACATATTTAGTAAAGGCTTTAATTATTCAGTACGTGACCGATTATTATTGTCTAAATTAAGTATTATATACAATACTTTTTCTTTTTAAATTTCTTATTGACTTTGTAATGATTCAGAAACGGCCAAAGTCAATCTTTTCCTTCCTCTAAATTTACCGAAGCCTTAGATTATATATATATATATATATTTTTAATATATGCTTAGAGGTTAATTTACGGTAGTTTACCTCATAATAGCAGATATTATCATTTTCATTTTAATCATCCCTTTCTTCTACTATGTGCGTTCTAGGTTTAGAAAAGAGGGAAGACATCCTTAATTACGAGTCGGTAAAGAATTAAGACACACTTCTTTATCTCTTTATCCCTTTTTATGTTTACATTCGTTAAAGGGATCATACTCCTTCTCGCTAAGAGTTCAAGTTCAGTTTGCGAGTAATGCAAAGATTAGTATCTTGATTTTCAGTTCGCATCAAAAATGGTCTATATATATAGATAAATATCCTTTCCGAAACTGGATATTTATTCTTTCTACAAAATAAGTCATTTCAACACTTTTCGATGATTTTGAAATGCACTACCTCAATTCATAATATAGAAATTTTTATATATATATATAAACTTTACAACGTAGTAAGTGCTGAACCTACGTTCCTGGTCAAATCTTACTTTTGTGATGCTTTTCGAACGTTTAGATTATTTGATAATAGTTGGAGATATTATATTTTACCGATAGTTATATATCTATCTTCATTATTTATCTTTCTCAACTTATTTTTTAAGTTAGATTGACTTTCTCGCTGCGTTCCAGGTCTAAATCTAGCTAACATTATAGACTAGTCACTTTTTTGTTACAGATAAAATTTTTCCTAAACAATATTTTATAGTTTTCTCAGTATTCATAGCGCAACGACTTCATGAATACTTGAAAATAATTCAATTCTACGCTTGTTAAGCTAAGCCTAAAACCAGCTCTACTTTTTCGAATGGATAGTATCCTCCGATTCAGTTCATGAAGATACATCCATTTAGATCCCTTTATCTCTATTTCAATCATACAAAATTCTAATGACTAAGTACTCATTTTCTACGTACAAATACAGAATAACGAGTCACCGTTGATGCATATTGGTTAAAGATTAAACGAAATTTATCTTAAACCCATATGACGTTAAATTAATAAATATTTATATTATTTTCATATTTATACATACTTTTACCCTGCTTCAGGGATCCTGGTAATAACATTATTCAGCTACTCTCTATGGTTTACGCATAGATCTCGAAAGTATATATATATTTTCTTCCTGATTTTCATTTCCGAGTACGTAATTTGATATGTCAGGAATTACCAAATATGTAGAAATAGATTTTATTCTACTAATATTCAATTCTAAAATTTTTTATTGAATACTTATCTATAAAATTCCAGGCAGTAATTTTATATCAAGTTATATGTTTAATAATTCCTTGCTTAATAAATAGTTACGCTTAACTTTTTATTTATAGCAGGAATTTGTCCAGTACTATAATTTTAATTTAGTATTCATATTTTTCTTACTATTCTTAAATATGTGTATAGAATAGTAATACTATCTCTTAACTTATAAATTAAGAGATTATTAATCAGTACTATTGTATACTGTAGATTTCCTATTAGTTCGAACACACAAATAATTCGAACACCCCTTACTGTTTTGAAATCACATCCCGAAAATTGCTCTTTTAGTCCGAACAGTCACGTATTTTTGTCAAACTCATTTTTAAATAGTTCGAACACGTGAAGTACGATTCACAAACTGTATATGTATAGTTCGTTGATGAACATTACGTACCTCGATTTTCCGTGTGCAATCCGATGAAAAAAAATGATACACATGAATTGTTACACAAAAAAAAAAACAACTTAATTTAACAAAGAAAGCAGTCACCTACAAAAGTACCTCGCCGCTTATATGACTGATCAAAATAGTGACCGAAGCACTCGGGTCAACGCATTCTCGCAGGCAGTTGAAAATTTATCTAATTTGTAAAGCTGATTCTGAAGAGCCTAAAAACACATCAGAATTCGTTTTTTTTAAAGTGCAGACTCATCTGGGTCTCTGTATTTTGCAATGGTTATAAGGTACAATTTTCCTCGTTGCTATTCTGCAGGTGGTCATTAAATACTGAAACCAAAAAAGGTATCTTACCGATTGTAGAAAAAAAAAAAAAAAGCCAAAAATAGGGCAGGGTGTCACATCGGTTTATTCCGATCAGGACCTACTCTGTTAGCTTGACAGAGTTTGCAGGGCCTAGAAACAGAGCGTCGTTTCAAACAGTCAATGCGCAAGCGTGTCCAGGTCATTGTATCTTGCCCAAAAAGTAAGTTACTATTTTGCGGATCATGAGTCTACCTCTGCATGAATCCCATGCAGCGTCCTACTGACAGGCTTACAATATTTCTGTTCCGACAAGTCAAAAAAAAGTACCTTATCGCAAATATGAAAAAGGAAGATCCAGATTAATGTGCTCATATGCGCAGTCCGGTAAGTCTATTTTATTTATTGTGCATACTTACAAGGCCTGACATTCTACATGTATAATATTAGCGGTTGATTTATTCTGAGTAGCCTGCGCAGCCGATCTGGTTGCGATTAATTTGTATGAACAAAATAAGGTCTGTTTATCACAGTTCAAATTTCTAGTAACATCAAAGGGATTATAAAAGTGGCCGATTCCTTTGATGGCAATAGGTTTGTTCATCCGTCAATCTTGTGGCTAGTTGGTGAATGTGTCATTGAAATGTATATGATTAATCTTTACAGCTCTGTGGGCTAATTCAGCAGACGACAACTTGATCACATTTTTCCAAGAAAACTGAATTTGACATTTCATGCAAAATGTCTACATTGGAGATAACTTGCATGAAATGTCAAACCTGATTTTGGGACATATATGCACCAGAAAAAATATTTCTGAAGTAATTTTGCCCGGAGTGCTAAGAGTTCAGTCTTTTTTTTTTTTTTTTCTTTTTTTTTACATCTAATTTCCTTACCCGTTTTACCTAATGGACCAATCCGAAAAAGCTGTGCAATTATTTCCCGTGTTCATTGTAAGGAAAAAACGAATTGGTTTAAGTGTTCCTCGGGGATGGATAACATTTTGGAACATAATGTGATTTTAATTAGTCTGGATTAGTAAATTTCTGTCAATGGACGAAGGTAAACATTATAGCTTTCTACCTGCTTCGATGATCGGCACTTTCCGTGACCACGTGGCACCACCGGACTTGCCGAAAATACCGATATGGCCGAAGATCTTGATAATATAGACGGGTCTGGTTTTTGGGGGCATTTTTTTTTTTTTTTTTGTGGAAAAATCACAGTCTTAATAGGCGGGGCGGATTAATACAGTAACCGCAATGGACAGAACCAGGTTGATCCCCGAGAAAAAAAAAAATAAATCGGAAATTGCGGGAAAAAAAAAATGAGTCGCGGCAATTTTTGCGGGTCGGTCAGAGCACAGCAAACTTACAAAAGTTTAAGGATGGCCTTAGTTCTTCTTTTACACCCAAGAAGCCCAATTCGTTTTAGAGTAAATAAATTTCTGTCCGCTGAAATGAAAAGACCCGCAGAGAATAGCGGGAGACCAAAATGCAATGAAAAGCCGGTAATCAGTGTTTTAGCATCGGTGAATTAGCGCTTTATAATTATCGCTTAACCCTTTAAGAGCCAAGCAAAATTTGTAGCTGACAAAATTTTTATTTTTTAGCCATTATTATTTTTTTATCAGAGAAAAAATATTTGACATTTCATGTGAAGCATCTGCTTGACTGATGATTCACAAGAAATCTCAAGGCTTAGTTCTCTGAAAAACTTAAAAGTAAAACTGTTTTCTGCTGCAGTTGTGATTGGCGCATTAAGGGTTAAATGCCCTTTACACGCTCTTGCATTTCTAATTCAACAACTTATCTGTATCTCCGTTAACCCTTAAACCGCCAGTCACAACTGCAGCAAACAACATTTTTTACTTTTTCTTATTTGTCAGAGAAATTAAGCCCTGACATTTCATATGAATTGTCTACTTGGTAGACAATATTGGTAGACAATTCACATGATATGACAAGACTTGTTTTCTCCGAAAACAGAAAAAATAAATACCACAAATTTTGCTTGGCACTTTAAAGGTTAAATGTCTTCACAACCTATGTTAACATCAAAGCGTTTTCGACTCCCAATTTCATTCATACATAACACGAGGGCCTTTACAGTTATAGCTGATTGACAGCCAGTTTAAACTAACCCTTGAAGCGCTAAGCAAAAATTTTAGCAGACGACGTTTTGATTTTTTTATTTATTTAAAAAAAAAAGTGAAATAAGAGAAATGAGTGATGACATTTCGTTCGCAGATGATTCACATGAAATGTCAAGACTTTATTGTCTGAAAAAAGTAAAATAAACAAATAAAATAAAATAAATAAATAGAATTTTTTTCTGCTGCAGTTGTGATTGGCGCTCTAAGACTTAGTTTAAACTGTACAGAAGGCATGCGGTAGAATGGAAAATAATCTTTAAAGCGCGAAGCACATTTTGTAGCAGACAACATTTTGAATTTTTTATTCTTTATTATTATTTTTCTTGACACTTCATGTGAAGCATCTGTTGGGCGGACATTTCACATGAAATGTCAACTTGTTTATCTGAAAAATAAGAAAAACTCAAAATGTCATCTGCTGCAGACGATTCACCTGAAATGTCAAGACTTAAAATCTCCGAAAAAAAAATAAATAAATACAAGTTTATTTTTTTTTTGCTGCAGTTGTGATTGGCGCTATTTGGATTAATTGTACAGAAGGCAGCGCTAGATTGTATATTAACCCATAAAGCGCCAAGCAAAATTTTTTTTGTTGTTTATTATTATTTATTTTTCAGAGAAAATAAGTCTTGAAAATTCATGTGAAGCATCTGCTTAGGAGATGATTCACCTGAAATGTCAAGACTTTATTCTCTGAAAAAAATAAATAAATAAATAAATAAATAAATAAATAGAAATAAATTAAAAAAGATTTTTTTTTTTGCTGAAGTTGTGAATGGTGCTTTAAGGGTTAATCCGTGTTAACACGGTTTCGCCAGCTGACTGCAGTAGATATGTCCTGACATATATGGACTGCAGGTGCTATTTTAAGCATGTTAGTTCTTACTATGCTATGGGCAAATTTAGCAAACGACAAACTGATGACAGTTTTCTATTTTTGTCCTAGAAAATAGCAGCCGACTGTTCTTGCAAATAGTCTCCTCGGGAGACGAATTGCTTGAAGTGTCAAATTGTGTACACTGAAAAAAAAATATAAGAAAAATGTTATCAGTTTGTTGTCTGCTGAATCGGTAAAGGTTAACAAGGTCAACAAGTATGCTTCATAGAGATTACCCGTGAGCAAAAATCTGGTGTCCGAAAAAGAAAGAGGGATCTTACAAGAATTATTCGCAACCCGATCGGCTGCGCAGGCTTTTCAAAATAATAAAACTGCTAACATCTTGCGTAAAGAATACCTGTCCTTGTAAGTATGCACTATAAATAAACTAGACCCTTATCGGACCGCGCCGACTTGTCTGGATCAGCAATTTTCGTGTTTTTAATAAGGTGCGCTTTTTACTAGTCAGAACACTGGGATTTTCCGGTAGACTCGTGAAACGCAAAATGGTTACTTCTTGGGCAAGAAACGATGGCCTAAATCAGGCTGCCCATAAAAACATTTCTAAGTTCTGTTAACGCTGTCAAGCAAACTGTTGGTCCTGACCGGAATAAGCGGATGCGACAACTGCTGCCCTATCATAGTTATTTTTTTGTTTGTTTGTTTTGTTTTAGTTGGTAAGGTACCTTTTTTTCAATGACCGCTTTCCGTTATGCAAGCGATTAGTTTGATGTTTTTATAGACGGTTTTTGATGATCGCCTTAGACAACTGTCGTGTGTCACGTCCGCACCAAAGTCTAAGGAATGTTGAAATGCATAGTATACGGATGACTTATTACAAATAAAGACAATTATCCGCATCAAAATGATAATGTTACTCTGTAATTAAAGAACGTTTAGAGTGACGTCAATTGTTTATGATTATGACCAGGCTACTGTTTTCTGAGGATAAGATGAAAGTGACATAGAATGTTTTTGTTATTGAAAATAGTCCATTGTTAGGGAATTCGCACAACCATGAACAATTATCGGTAAATACCGCGAGTTACGTTCTAGTTCAATCAACAGTGGGAAAATAGCTCAAATCGTCGACACATCACACAGGGACTGATGGTTAGTTATTGATTTTTTTTATCATGCTCGTTCAGTTTTTATCGGAGATTTTCCGCAATTTAAAATAGTTCGAACAGTGTTTTTTTTTCTGAAACTGATTTTCGTATAATTCGAACACCCGGATCAATATTTATTTTTTACCTGTTCGAACTAAAGGGAAATCTACCGTAATCTTTCTTTATAGATTATTACACTATTACTTTTTCTCTGAGTCCTTCTCTTTTTCCAAACATCTGATTCATCATTACTAAATGGACTCTTATCATTTCTTGATTTCCATGATTATTTACATAGGAATACTTTTCATGGCAATCTTCTGGCATAGAAAGATTTTATCCAGCTTATTTATTTTTGCTTAATCTTAGCATACGGTAAGATTTAACCAAAATATGGCCATCTTACAGTTAGCTACAATCAATCTTATTCTTATCTCTTTAGTGTCTGTCAAACTCTAAGTTATGATGTTGACAGTCTCTTCTTTATTATTTTGTCAGGACATCAAACACTTTTATATTTCCATGACAAAACATTAACAATGATTTAGGTTGCTTTTCTTCCCAGCAGTCTTATGCAACCTTTGTATTATCTTATTTCTTGACTAAGAATTCGTAATACAGTTAGTCTAGCAATAATTTTAACCATTATTTTTGTGTATACCTTTTTTCTTTGATGGATAACTGAGCTACAGTTAAGTTAACTCTGTCTACCTTTTTTTTTTCTCCCCTTCTTTAATTTGATCAAAGGGGAATAATTATACAACATTATGGTTATTTTAAGTCCATGTCTGTTCATTGGAAATGGTCCTATCGCTCCAATTAACAGAATCTAAGTACTTTATAATTCTAATAGCTTAGACTATTACAATTAGATAGCTTCACATATCTAGAATTTTATCCAAAATGTCTACATATGTCAGTTATCTATAGGAAACTCCATCTAGTAGACATTTCCTTTATTAATTCAAGACCCTAGATAGACTACTTATGGTCTTGGCCTTTGTTTTACAAATTTTATTTCAAAAATATTATCTCTATATTCCTAGCTTACCTTGCAATGGAATATTTAGGTTATGTCTCAATGACTCCTTTTTTCTTTTTGGAGCCAATTGTTGTTTCCCAAAAAGAAAAAAAAAAGATGGGGGGGGGGGGGGGGGGAGCAATGTTAGGTCTCTGAGATTTAAGAACTGGCTTCCTCTAGAGTCTACTATTATATATAAGGTTGTTAGATAATAACACCTTAAAGATATGCTATATTGTGAATCTAGATCATTCTTTCTATTAAATATAGAATTAGAATGTATCTGATTCCTTAGAGTTTCCTGAGTCTTTAACCAGAAGTGGTGAGATATTATTTATTGGTGTTAGAATTAGGAGAGCACCTCCCTCCTATTCTGCAAATTCTAGCACATTATCTATAGGTTAATGTATTATGAAGTTAAAATGAAGTTTTTTAAAAGTAAAACGTATTTTAACGAGTAATACTTAACCTATAGATAATCAATTATCTCCCTCCTCCCACCCTCGCTTATCTCTCCAAATTGTGTCTATTGTTTTACACATAAAAGAAACTGATACGTGATCAATTGAGCGGGAAGAGTTACGTCACACAGGTAACTACCTAAGGGACCTTCTGGTTTAAGACTTTAATTGACGACTGAAAGGTCGTTTTTTCTGTGGAAGGTGTGAAAACAGAAGATAATAGCACATTATCTATAGGTTAAGAATTACTCGTTAAAATACGTTTTACTTTTAAAAAACTTCATTTTTCCAATAAAGTCAGTGCAAATTACTTCTACCTCGAAAGGAGACATGTCATATTTGCATGAGGGTAAAAAGAAAGAGCTTTCCAGAGAGAGGGAGAGAGAGAGAAAGAGTTTGCAAAACTTGTAAGATTCTGGCTCGTCCATTTTAGGCACATCCGGCTATGAAATTTAGACATTCCTAGAGAAAAATGGCTAGACTGTTTTTGCAGACAGTGAATACCCTGACCAGACGCCGCGTTCTGTCATCTCAGTATGACATAAATATTTTCTTTTCTTTTATTTTATTTTTTGTTATTGTTGAAAGAGACATAAGACACCAAGTCACTGTTATCATTAAGTGGTGATTTGAATGGACAGTCCTAACCCTGGTCCAGTCATCAACCGTCCAGGCCTTGATCCGAGCAGTGTAGATACATTCCAGCGTGTCCGTTTCTGTCTCCCTTGTCAAATGAAATATATCCCTACTTTAACCCTCGAAGCGCTTAGCATATTCAGCAGACGGCATTTTAACTTCATAATACATTAACCTATAGATAATGTGCTATTCTCTTCTGTTTTCACACCTTCCACAGAAAAACAACCTTTCAGTCGTTAATTAAAGTCTTAAACCAGAAGGTCCCTTAGGCAGTTACCTGTGTGACGTAACTCTTCCCACTCAGTTGATCACGTGGCAGTTTCTTTTCTGTGGACAAAGAAATTCAACAAGGATTTTTACCTGTGAAAGAAATTTGGATTATTTCTTTTCCTCACAGATAAATTTCTGTATCCTTGTATTTCTTTTGTTTCTTTATCACTCCTTTCACTAACCATGTTATTATTTAAAATTTTCGATTGTCGATTTCTTGCATTTATTGACTAGCTATTTCGACATGCGTTTTTGAGACTCTCGCTATAATCGGCACAACACTCATGTGCGGTCGGTTCGGAAGTCGTGTTTCTTATATCAAAAATTTTAACTTGTTTCTTTTTGTTCCAGGTTATTCAGCGATGCGACATGCTATACCTGGACTGTTACTGGATATCTTGCGAGTTGGCGAAGATTTCTATGGTGGAGAAGCTGATTAGTAAAGAACGTCAACCCTTATGGGTTATACGACAATTCTCTACTGATGGGAGCCCCACCCCATATGGCTATACTGCCGGGGTAAGACCCATCAAGGTGGCATCTTATGGATGTTTTAGTATCCAAAATAAGTCCACCAGTCACCGGTCACCAGTCACCGGTCATTCATTGTCAGCTTCACCAGGCACCAGGCACCAGTCACCAGTCACCGGGCATCCAGGCATGGATAAAATCACGGGGCATTTCTTACCGGTCACGGGTCATCCAGTCACCGGTCATCCAGGCACCGGGCATTTATCACGGGTACTAGTGTCCGGTCATTGTGACGGATTACTTGTTACTCCTACTGGGCATCAGTTACGAGTACTAGTGTCCGGTCATTGTGTCGCATTATTAGTGACTCCTACCGGGCAACAGTTACGAGTACTAGTGTCCAGTCATTGTGTTGAATTATTAGTGACTTCACCGGGCAACAGTTACGAGTACTAGTGTCCGGTCATTGTGTCGCATTATTAGTGACTCCTACCAGGCAACAGTTACGAGTACTAGTATCTGGTCATTGTGTCGAATTATTAGTGACTTCACTGGGCAACAGTTACGTGTACTAGTGTCCAGTCATTGTGTCGAATTATTAGTGACATCACCGGGCAAACAGTTACGAGTACTAGTGTCCAGTCATATGTCCAGCTACTAGTGTATACCACTGGCAAATAGTTATGATTACTAGTATCCAGTCATTGTATTGGATTACTAGTGACGTCTACTGGGCAATAGTTACGAGTTCTAGTGTCCAGTCATTGTGTCGGATTACTAGTGATTGGGTAACAGTCACTAGTCCCCGAACAATCTATTATTGTTCATAGAGCTTTATAGATAAGTCAAGTCAATGGATATAGGTTATAAAATGAAATACATAGTAACATTTTACATATACTGCACAAAAAACACGCAGGTTTTTTTTGGGCACATTTTTTTCTCCGTAACAGAAACAGATGTAACAATTAAAATATATAAGGAATACTCTAAAATGGACTGAAAAAGAATGAAACAAATGAAACAGACCAATAGCAGTTCTCACTGATGGTCTGTTTCATTCGTTTCATTTGTTACGAAACAGGATGAAACAGTTCAAACACCTTGGTCAGTGCTTGTTACGAAACAGGGTGTAACGTAATGTAACAATGAAACAGATACTTTTATTTTATAAGCCCATTTCTGTTTCGTAACAAATGAAACGAATAAGATGTAGAGGAAAATCTCTGAAACAGGATGTAACAGACCAAACAATCTGAAATATGCTCGTTACGAAACAGGGTGAAACGGAATGAAACGATGAAACATACATTCTTTTTTTTTTTTATAAACCCATTTCTGTTTCGTAACAAATGAAACGATTAAGATATATAGGAAAAACTCTGAAACAAGATGTAACAGTCCAAAAGAATTGTTCAAAGCTCGTTACGAAACAGGGTGTAACGAAATGTAACAATGAAATATCATTTTTTTTTTTTTTATAAACCCATTTCTGTTTCGTAACAAATGAAACGATTAAGATATATAGGAAAAACTCTGAAACAGGATGTAACAGACCAAACATTCTGAAATATGCTCGTTACGAAACAGAGTGAAACGAAATGAAACGATGAAACATACAATTTTTTTTTTTTATAAACCCATTTCTGTTTCGTAACAAATGAAACGATTAAGATATATAGGAAAAACTCTGAAACAGGATGTAACAGTGCAAAAGACTTGTTCAAAGCTCGTTACGAAACATGGTGAAACGGAATGAAACGATGAAACGTACATCTTTTTTTTTTATAAACCCATTTCTGTTTCGTAACAAATGAAACAATTAAGATATATAGGAAAAACTCTGAAACAGGATGTAACAGACCAAAAGACTTGTTCAAAGCTCGTTACGAAACAAGGTGAAACGAAATGTAACGATGAAACATACATCTTTTTTTTTTTATAAACCCATTCCTGTTTCGTAACAAATGAAACGATTAAGATATATAGGAAAAACTCTGAAACAGGATGTAACAGACCAAAAGACTTGTTCAAAGCTCGTTACAAAACAGGGTGTAACGAAATGTAACAATGAAACATCATCTTTTTTTTTTTTTTATAAACCCATTTCTGTTTCGTAACAAATGAAACGATTAAGATATATAAGAAAAACTCTGAAACAGGATGTAACAGACCAAAAGACTTGTTCAAAGCTCGTTACAAAACAGGGTGTTACGAAATGTAACAAAGAAACATCATCTTTTTTTTTTTTATAAACCCATTTCTGTTTCGTAACAAATGAAACGATTAAGATATATAGGAAAAACTCTGAAACAGGATGTAACAGTCCAAAAGAATTGTTCAAAGCTCGTTACGAAACAGGGTGAAATGAAATGTAACAATGAAACATCATCTTTTTTTTTTTTTATAAACCCATTTCTGTTTCGTAACAAATGAAAGGATTAAGATATATAGGAAAAACTCTGAAACCGGATGTAACAGACCAAAAGACTTGTTCAAAGCTCGTTAAGAAACAGGGTGTAACGAAATGTAACAATGAAATATCATCTTTTTTTTTTTTTATAAACCCATTTCTGTTTCGTAACAAATGAAAGGATTAAGATATATAGGAAAAACTCTGAAACAGGATGTAACAGTCCAAAAGAATTGTTCAAAGCTCGTTACGAAACAGGGTGTAACGAAATGTAACAAAGAAACATCATTTTTTTTTTTTTTTTATAAACCCATTTCTGTTTCGTAACAAATGAAACGATTAAGATATATAGGAAAAACTCTGAAACAGGATGTAACAGACCAAAAGACTTGTTCAAAGCTCGTTACGAAACAGGGTGAAACGAAATGTAACGATGAAACATACATCTTTTTTTTTTATAAACCCATTCCTGTTTCGTAACAAATGAAACGATTAAGATATATAGGAAAAAGATCCGTCCTTCTGTCCATCCACAATCTTTAAACAACATCTCCTCCTAAAGCACTGATTGGATTTTGACCAAACTTCACAGGAATGATCCTTGGTCGGTCTTCTTTCAAAGTTGTTCAAATGGTTCCGGTCCGTTGCATATCTAGGTCACAGGAGCTAAAAATAGATCTTTTAACTAAAAACTTAAAAAATCTTCTTGTCAGAAACCACTGGACCCATTTCAATATAATTTTGCAGAAATGTTCCTTTGGTGATCCTCTACCAAGATTGTTCAAGCCATTTGGATTCGTCAAAAAACAGGGCCGCCAGGGGGCGGGGCTTATTAGCTCACCTGAGCACGAAGTGCTCATGGTGAGCTATTGTGGTCAGTCAATGTCCGTCGTGCGTCGTCCGTAGTCCGTCATGCGGCGTCAACAATTGCTTTAAAAGCCTACTCCTCCTACACCCCTGGGCCAATAGACTTGATACTGGGTAGGAAGCATCGGGGTGACTTATAGATTAAAAATTGCTTAAAATTGTTCCGATTGGAAAATTTTGACTTCTTCTCCTGAACCGAAAGGCTTATTGACTTTAAACTTGGTAGGAAGCATAAGGATGACCTGTAGATCAAAAATAGCTAAAATCGATCCGATCGGAAATCCAAGATGGCCGCCATCTTGAAAATCTATTTTTCGCTTCTTCTGAACCAAAAGGCCAATTGACTCCAAACTTGCTAGGAACCATCAGGGTGACTTGTAGATTAAAAATAGCTAAAATCGTGCCGATCGGATATCCAAGATGGCCGCCATCTTGAAAATCTATTTTTCGCTTCTTCTCCTGAACCGAAAGGCCAGTTGACTCCAAACTTGCTAGGAAGCATCAGGGTGACTTGTAGATCAAAAATAGTTAAAATCGTGCCGATCGGAAATCCAAGATGGCCACCATGGCCGCCATCTTGAAAATCTTTTTTTCGCTTCTTCTCCTGAACCGAAAGACCAATTGACTCCAAACTTGCTAGGAAGCATCAGGGTGACTTGTAGATCAAAAATAGCTAAAATTATGCCAATCGGAAATCCAAGATGGCTGCCATGGGGGCCATCTTGAAAATCTATTATTTTTGCTTCTTCTCCTGAACCGAAAGGCCAATTGACTCCAAACTTGCTAGGAAGCATCAGGATGACTTGTAGATCAAAAATAGCTAAAATCGTGCCGATCGGAAATCCAAGATGGCCGCCATGGCCGCCATCTTGAAAATCTATTTTTCGCTTCTACTCTAAACCCAAAGCCAATTGACTCCAAACTTGGTAGGAGGCATTGGGGTGACTTATAGATCAAAAAGAGCTAAAATATAGCCTATCGGAAATCCAATATGGCCGCCATGGCAGCCATCTTGAAAATCTATTTTTCGCTTCTTCTCCTGAACCGAAAGTCCAGTTGACTCCAAACTTGGTAGGAAGCATTGGGGTGACTTGTAGATCAAAAATAGCTAAAATCGTGCCGATCGGAAATCCAAGATGGCCGCCATGGCCGCCATCTTGAAAATCTATTTTTCGCTTCTACTCCTAAACCCAAAAGCCAATTGACTCCAAACTTGGTAGGAGCCATTGGGGTGACTTATAGATCAAAAATAGCTAAAATCGTGCCTATCGGAAATCCAAGATGGCCACCATGGCAGCCATCTTGAAAATCTTTTTTTTGCTTCTTCTCCTGAACCGAAAGGCCAGTTGACTCCAAACTTGGTAGGAAGCATCGGGGTGACTTGTAGATCAAAACTAGCTAAAATCATGCCAATCGTAAAACCAGGATGGGCGCCATGGCAGCCATCTTGAAAATCTATTTTTAGCTCGCCTGTACGAAGTACAAGGAGAGCTATTGTAGTCACCCCGGTCGTCCACGTTTGCGTTTGCGTTTGCGTCTGCGTTTGCGTTTGCGTTTGCATTTGCGTTTGCGTTCCCGTTCCCGTCACACTGTGTTAAAGTTTTTCAAATGCTTATATCTCAACAGTCACTCCTCACAGAGGCATCAAATTTGGAACTTAGGTACCTTGGAGGGTCTTCTGAGATTCCAAGAGAATAAACCCCTGGGTTCATGCCCCTGGGTGGGGCTAGGGGTCAGAATCTAGGACACCTTTGTAATACTGTGTTAAAGTTTTTCAAATTCTTATATCTTGACTTTCACTCCTCATAGAGCATTCATATTTAGAATTTGGGTACCTGGAGGAGTCTTCTGAGATTCCAAAAGAACATACCCCTGGGTTCATACCTCAGGGTGGGCCTTGGGGTGGGGCTAGTGGTCAAAATCTAGGACACATTTGTAAAATCTTATATGCCTACAGGTTATAGACACAACTGGTTATACATCAGCTAACTATGTGACATCAGTTTAAGTGTAAGAGAGTGAAGGTCATGGTGACCTACATTTTACGGTCAAGGTCACCTAGATTTCACGGTCCAGTGATTTTGCCTTATATCTTGAATACTATTTGTTGGATAAATGTCACACCTGGGATATTACTTCCATGTGACCCAATGAATGACCACTTACTATATCTAGGTCATTGTGACCTATATTTCATGGTTCAGTGATTTTGCCTTATATCTTGAATACTTTTTGTTGGTTAAATGTCACACCTGGGATATTACTTCCATGTGACCCAATGAATGACCACTTACTATATCTAGGTCATTGTGACCTATATTTCATGGTTCAGTGATTTTGCCTTATATCTTGAATACTATTTGTTGGATAAATGTCACACCTGGGATATTAGTTCCATGTGACCCAATGATGACCACTTACTATATCTAGGTCATTGTGACCTATATTTCATGGTTCAGTGATTTTGCCTTATATCTTGAATACTATTTGTTGGATAAATGTCACACCTGGGATATTAGTTCCATGTGACCCAATGAATGACCACTTACTATATCTAGGTCATTGTGACCTATATTTCATGGTTCAGTGATTTTGCCTTATAGCTTGAATACTATTTGTTGGATAAATGTCACACCTGGGATATTAGTTCCTTGTGACCCGATTATTGACGTCAAAATATATCTCTGTTGGTGTGACCTATATTTCATGGTTCAGTGATTTTGCCTTATATCTTGAATACTATTTGTTGGATAAATGTCACACCTGGGATATTACTTCCATGTGACCCAGTGAATGACCACTTACTATATCTAGGTCATTTTGACCTATATTTCATGGTTCAGTGATTTTGCCTTATATCTTGAATACTATTTGTTGGATAAATGTCACACCTGGGATATTAGTTCCATGTGACCCAATGAATGACCACTTACTATATCTAGGTCATTGTGACCTATATTTCATGGTTCAGTGATTTTGCCTTATATCTTGAATACTATTTGTTGGATAAATGTCACACCTGGGATATTAGTTCCATGTGACCCAATGAATGACCACTTACTATATCTAGGTCATTGTGACCTATATTTCATGGTTCAGTGATTTTGCCTTATAGCTTGAATACTATTTGTTGGATAAATGTCACACCTGGGATATTAGTTCCTTGTGACCCGATTATTGACGTCAAAATATATCTCTGTTGGTGTGACCTATATTTCATGGTTCAGTGATTTTGCCTTATATCTTGAATACTTTTTGTTGGTTAAATGTCACACCTGGGATATTAGTTCCTTGTGACCCGATTATTGACGTCAAAATATATCTGTTGGTGTGACCTATATTTTATGGTTCAGTGATTTTGCCTTATATCTTGAATACTATTTGTTGGATAAATGTCACACCAGGGATATTAGTTCCATGTGACCCAATGAATGACCACTTACTATATCTAGGTCATTGTGACCTATATTTCATGGTTCAGTGATTTTGCCTTATATCTTGAATACTATTAGTTGGATAAATGTCACACCTGGGATATTAGTTCCTTGTGACCCGATTATTGACGTCAAAATATATCTCTGTTGGTGTGACCTATATTTCATGGTTCTGTGATTTTGCCTTATATCTTGAATATTTGTTGGATAAATGTCACACCTGGGATATTAGTTCCATGTGACCCAATGAATGACCACTTACTATATCTAGGTCATTGTGACCTATATTTCATGCTTCAGTGATTTTGCCTTTTATTTTTATTACTATTTCATGGAGAATTGTCATACCTGGATTATTATATCTAAGTGACAAAATGATTTACATACAAATACATCTAGGTCAGTGTGACCTATATTATATGGCTTAATGATAAAAATGTTACAATATAAAATGTACCCAGCAGGCGAGCTCGCTGTCCTCCGACAGCTCTTGTTGCTTCTTCTCCTGAACCGGAAGGCCAGTTGACTCGAAACATGGTAGGAAGCATTTGGGTGACTTGTAGATCAAAAATAGCTAAAATCATGCCGATCGTAAATCCAAGATGGCCGCCATGGCGGCTATCTTGAAAATCTATTTTTCGCTTCTTCTCCTAAACCCAAAAGTCACTTGACTCGAAACTTAGTAGGAAGCATCAGGGTGACTTGTAGATCAAATATAGCTAAAATTGTTCTGATCAGAAATCCTTGATGGCCACCATGGCCGTCATTTTGAAAATCTATATTTAGATTCTTCTCCTGCACCGAAAGGCCAATTGACTCCAAACTCGTAGGAGACATTGGGGTGACTTGTAGATCAAAAATAGCTAAAATCGTGCCAATCGGATATCCAAGATGGCCGCCATGGCAGCCATCTTGAAAATCTATTTTTCGCCTCTTCTCCTGAACTGAAAGGCCAGTTGACTTGAAACTTGGTAGGAAGCATTGGGGTGACTTGTAGATCAAAAATAGCTAAAATCGTGCCGATCGTAAATCCAGGGGGTGGTCGGGTGGTGCAAAGGTGTTGTGTACCTTACATCACTGGGGCGTCCAACTGATATTGGCTTATAGTTGGGCAAGGCCTGCTGTCCTTGTAACAGGTAAGGGTAGAGGGGGAATGTTTTTATTTCTTCTATTTCTTCACTTTCACTCCTGTTCCGCTTTCTTCCCTGTCCCTCTCTTTCATCTCTTCTACTATCTCTTCTATCTCTTTTCTCCCTTTCTCTGGGAGACGATACAAAATGACCCTTAAGGGTTGACGTGTCGTTAAACCCCAACACAATCAATCAGTCAATCGTAAATCCAAGCTGGCTGCCATCTAGAGTTTGTTCAAATGATCACGCTCAATTGACTGGCATGCTATATATCTTCTTCTTCAAAATAAAGAACTGCTTAAATGATGATCTTTTCATTAGTTGTGATGACAGGACTGGAAAAATGTTGCAAAACATCTGCATATCTGCAGTGGCTATGTCACTCAGGTGAGCGACCCGTGGCCTGTGGGCCTCTTGTTTTCCCTATATATCTATGTAGAAAACTTTAAAAATCTTCTTGTCAGAAACCACCAGACCGATTTCAATATAATTTTGCAGAAATGTTCCTTCGGTGATCCTCTACCAAGATTGTTCAAGCCATTTGGATTCGTCAAAAAACATGGCCGCCAGGGGGCGGGGCTTATTTTCCTCATATATCTATATAGAAAACTTTAAAAATCTTCTTGTTAGAAACCACTGGACCGATTTCCATATAATTTTGCAGAAATGTTCCTTTGGTGATCCTCTACCGAGATTGTTCAAGCCATTTGGATTCGTCAAAAAACATGGCCGCCAGAGGGCAGGGCTTATTTTACTTATATATCTGTATAGAAAACTTTAAAAATCTTCTTGTCAGAAACCACTGGACCGTTTTCAATATAATTTTGCAGAAATGTTCCTTTGGTGATCCTCTACCAAGATTGTTCAAGCAATTTGGATTCGTCAAAAAACATGGCCGCCAGGGGGCGGGGCTTATTTTACTTATATATCTATATAGAAAACTTTAAAAATCTTCTTGTCAGAAACCACTGGACCGATTCCAATATAATTTTGCAGAAATGTTCCTTTGGTGATCCTCTTCGAAGATTGTTCAAGCCATTTGGATTCATCAAAAAACATGGCCTCCAGGGGACGGGGCTTATCTTCCCTATATATCTATATAGAAAACTTTAAAAATCTTCTTGTCAGAAATCACTGGACCGATTTCAATATAATTTTGCAGAAATGTTCCTTCGGTGATCCTCTACCAAGATTGTTCAAGCCATTTGGATTCGTCAAAAAACATTGCCGCCAGGGGACGGGGCTTATTTTCCTGATATATCTATATAGAAAAGTTTAAAAATCTTCTTGTAAGAAACCACCAGACCGATTTCAATATAATTTTGCAGAAATATTCCTTCGGTGATCCTCTACCAAGATTGTTCAAGCCATTTGGATTCGTCAAAAAACATGGCCGCCAGGGGTTGGGGCTTATTTTCCCCATATATCTATATAGAAATTTTTAAAAATCTTCTTGTCAGAAACCACTGGACTGATTTCAATATAATTTTGCAGAAATGTTCCTTTGGTGATCCTCTACCAAGATTGTTCAAGCCATTTGGATTTGTCAAAAAACATAGCCGCCAGTGGGCAGGGCTTATTTTCCCTATATATCTATATAGAAAACTGTAAAAATCTTCTTGTGAGAAACCACTGGACCGATTTCAATATAATTTTGCAGAAATGTTCCTTTGGTGATCCTCTACCAAGATTGTTCAAGCCATTTGTTTTTGTCAAAAAACATGGCCGCCAGGTGACGCGGCTTATTTTCCCTATGTATCTATATAGAAAACTTTAAAAATCTTCCTGTTAGAAACCACTGGATCGCTTTCAATATAATTTTGCAGAAATGTTCCTTTGGTGATCCTCTATGAAGATTGTTCAAGCCATTTGGATTCGTCAAAAAAGATGGCCACCATGGGGCGGGGCTTATTTTCCTTATATATCTATATAGAAAAGTTTAAAAATCTTCTTGTCAGAAACCACTAGACAGATTTCAATATAATTTTGCAGAAATGTTTCTTCAGTGATCCTCTACCAAGATTGTTCAAGCCGCCATGATTCGTCAAAAAACATGGCCGCTAGGGGGCGGGGTTTATTTTCCCTATATATCCATATAGAAAACTTTAAAAATATTCTTGTCAAAAACAACTGGACCGATTTCAATATTACTTGGCAGAAATGTTTCCTTAGTGACCCTCTATCAAGATTGTTCAAGCCGTCATGATTTGTCAAAAAACATGGCTGCTAGGGGATGCGGGCCTTATTTTCCCTATATATCTATATAGAAAACTTGAAAATATCTTGTTGTAAGAAACCACAGGACCGATTTCAATATAACTTCGCAGAAATGTTTCCTTTGTGACCCTTTACCAAGATTGTTCAAGCCGTTACGATTTGTCAAAAACATGGCCGCTAGGGGGCGGGGCTTATTTTCCCTATATATCTATATAGAAAATTTTAATCATCTTCTTTTCAGAAACCACTGGACCGATTTCAGTTTAACGTTGCAGGAATTTTTCTTATGTAACCCTCTATCAAGATTGTTCAAGCCGTCATGATTTGTCAAAAAATATGCCCGCAAGGGGGCGGGGCTTATTTTCCTTATATCTCTAGATAGAAAACTTTAAAACTCTTCTTGTCAGAAACCACTGGACAGATTTCATTATAACTTGGCAGAAATGTTTCCTTGGTGACCCTCTACCAAGATTGTTCAAGTAATCATGATTCATCAAAAAACATGGCTGCCGAGGGGCGGGGCTTATTTTCCTTATATATCAATATATAAAACTTTAAAAATCTTCTTTTCAGAAACCAATGGACCGATTTCAATACAACTTGGCAGGAATGTTTCTTTGGTTACCACTCTACAAAGATTGTTCAAGCCGTCATGATTCGTCAAAAAACATGGCTGCTAGGGGGCGGGGCATATTTTCCCTATATATCTATATAGAAAACTTTAAAAATCTTCTCGTAAGAAACAGTAGGACCAAGTTCAATGTAACTTGGCAGGAATGTTGCTTTGGTGACCTTCTACCAAGATTGTTCAAGCCTTCATGATACATGTACATCAAAAACTATGGCCCCCAGGGGGGCGGGGCTTATTTTTCGAATATATCTGCATAGAAAACTTTAAAATTCTTCTCGTCAAATACCCCCTGACGAATTTCAGTATTACTTGGCTGGAATGTTGCTTTGGTGACTCTCTACCAAGATTATTCATGCAATCATGATTCGTCAAAAAACATGGCTGCCATGGGGTGGGGCTTATTTTCCCTATATATCTAAACAGAAAACTTTAAAAATCTTCTTGTCAGAAACCACTGAACAGATTTCAATATAATTTGGCAGGAATGTTCCTTTGGTGACCCTCTACCAAGTTTGTTCAAGCTGTTATGATTCGTCAAAAAACATGGTCATTAGGGGTTAGGGCTTTATAGCTATATAAAACACTTTAAACCACTGGACCAATTTCAATATACTTTGGCAGAAATGTTCCTTTGGAGACCCTCTTTTAAGATTCAGTTCAAGTCATCAAGATGCGTTAAAAAAACATGGCCGGGGGTGTGGGGGGGTGGGGAGGGGGGGGGGTGGGTGTTGGTTATGCTATAAAATTTGTACAAAAATCTTAGAGCAATGAACTTGGCTGAAACTTCAACAGTAAATATGCAAATGTGTTTGCTCAGTTGAGCGATATAGGACTATCATGGTCCTCTTGTTCTGCTTGCCATGTAAGATTTTGGAACAGTTGTTTTTTACAGGATCGCCTGTCCTAGCTGACATCCCAACTCAGTTCTTTTACGGCATCTGAGTATGCGCACCGTTCCCGCACTCGGGCAGTGTGCTTTGCCGTTGTCCTTTCAAAGAAAGGATAGTTCGCCAAACCACAACAGCTAGAACACCAAGCCATCAGTCTGTAGATGATTGCTGCCTAGCTCTGCCACCCTCATTACCCTGAAGGTGGGGAGGCAACTGTGATAGAGGGCAGCCTCACATTCCCACACTCATGTTGAGTGTCACAGCTGGATGCAGTTTTACGTCATACCCAGGACCCCAGCTTAAAAAATCTTGTCAGAAACCACTGAACCAATTTCCATATAATTTTGCAGAAATGTTCCTTTGGTGATCCTCTACCAAGATTGTTCAAGCCAGTTGGATTCGTCAAAAAACATGTCCGCCAGGGGGCGGGGCTTATTTTCCCTATATATCTATATACTGTGTATATAGAAAACTTAAAAAATCTTCTTGTCAGAAACCACTGGACCGATTGCAATATAATTTTGCAGAAATGTTCCTTTGGTGATTCTGTACCAAGATTGTTCAAGCCATTTGGATTTGCCGAAAAACATGGCCGCCAAGGGGCAGGGCTTATTTTCCCTATATATCTTTATAGAAAACTTGAAACATCTTTTTGTCAGAAACCACTGGACCAGTTTCATAATAACTTGGCAAAAATGTTTTCTTGGTGACCCTCTTTCAAGATTGTTCAAGTAATCATGATTCATCAAAAAAAATGGCCGCTATGGGTGGAGCTTATTTTCCCTTTATATCTACATTGTATATAGAAAACTTGAAAAAAATCTTCTTGTCAGAAACCACTGGACCGATTTCAATATAACTTGGCAGAAATATTTCCTTGGTGACCCTTTACCAAGATTGCTCAAGCCGTCATGGTTTGTCAAAAAACATGGCTGCTAGGGGCCGGGGCTTATTTTCCCTATATATCTATATAGAAAGCTTGAAAAAATCTTCTTGTCAGAAACCACTGGACCGATTTCAATATAACTTGGCAGAAATGTTTCCTTGGTGACCCTTTACCAAGATTATTCAAGCTGTCATGATGTGTCAAAAAACATGGCTGCTAGGGGGCTGGGCTTGTTTTCCCGAAATATCTGTATAGAAAACTTTAATGATCTTCTTGTCAGAAACCACTGGACTGATTTCAATATAACATTGCAGAAATGTTTCTTATGTAACCCTCTTTCAAGGTTGTTCAAGCCGTCATGATTCGTCAAAAAAACATGGCCATCAGGGGGCGGGGCTTATTTTCCCTATATATCTATATAGAAAACTTTAAAAATCTTCTTGTCAGAAACCACAGGACTGATTTCATTATAACTTGGCAAAAATGCTTCCTTGGTGTCCCTCTACCAAGATTGTTCAAGTAATCGTGATTTGTCAAAAAACATGGCTGCTAGCGGGTGGGGCTTATTTTCCATATATAATCTATATAGAAAACTAAAAAATCTTGTCATAAACCACCAGACTGATTTCAATATAACTTGGCAGGAATGTTTCTTTGGTGACCCTCTACCAAGGTTGTTCAAGCTGTCATGATTCGTCAAAAAACATGGCCGCTAGGGGGCGGGGCTTATTTTCCCTATATACGAGGGGTGTTCGAAATGAATTGCTTATTGTCCTCTAGCTCGATATCCACATGGGGCACGATAAAAACCAATACATACTTGTATAGGGCTATTCAATATCTACACAATGGTGTATAAATGTACATGTTAGACTAAGTGTAAGACATAAAATTTGCCATTTGAATACACGCAGTCATTGACCACTGCAGTAAAAATGGTTGGTAGAAGCGTCGACAAAAAAGATGAAATACGGGCTTACATCAAAGCTCGCTCAAAACTTGGTTGTTCTTTGAAGAAGCTGATGACTGAAATTTCTACTGCTTTTGAACCTTCTTGTGTGTCTTATGACACAGTTCGGCGGTGGAAAAAGAAATTTGAGTCTGGTGTAGAGTCCATCAAAAATGCACAGAAATCAGTTAGGCCAAAATCTGCATCTCGTAAAGAAATCGTTTCCAAAATAAAGGAAATCATTGAAGGAGATGCCAGATTTACAGTTCATGATATTGCACGAAAGGTAGGCATATCACTATCAACGGTTCATCTTATTTTGAAGAAGCATTTGAAAGTCAGAAAGATTTCTGCTAGATGGGTGCCACATCTGTTGACTGACGAGCAAAAGAGGCAACGGGTTAAAGTGGCCAAAAAAGCTGCTTCAAATGTTTCCAAAATATGACAAAAAGCAGTTTGTCAATGTCGTCACAGGTGATGAAACCTGGCTCCATTATTTTGAGCCCGTCAGAAAGGTTAGCATTAAGATCTGGGCCACTAAACACAGCAAACGCCCAATAATTGCCAAACGTTCTTTGAGTACAAAGAAGGTTTTGTATGCAATCTTCTTCTCTGGTGAAGGAGTCGCAATAAAAGTGCCAGTGAAAAAGGGCAAAAGCATCACCGGAAAGTACTACAAAGACGTAGTACTGAAGAAACTGAAAAAGTATTATCAGAAACGACGCCCTGCTACTGGTTTTAAACATGTCCGTCTTCTACATGACAATGCCCCAGCTCATACCTCCACTATAGTTACGGCGTTTTTGAAGAAAGAAAAAGTAACTGTTTTGCCTCACCCCCCCCCCCCGTATTCCCCAGACCTTGCCCCATGTGATTTCTTTTTGTTTCCGAAATTGAAAGCATTCCTTGCTGGGCGGAAATACCAGTCCCGACAGGCACTTGGATCTGCCATTCATCAGTACCTTATTACTGTGCCCAAATCAGCGTACCGTGACGCCTTCAAGAAGTGGATACATCGGCTGAAACTTTGCATTTCTAGCCACGGGGAGTACTTCGAGGGCATGAAATGAGTACTTTTGGGCTAACTTGAAATTTGAAGTCTCCAGATAGAAATAAGCAATTCATTTCGAACATCCTTCGTATCTATATAAAAAAAATTAAAAAATCATCTTATAAGAAACCGTTGGACCGAGTTCAATGTAACTTGGCAGGAATGTTGCTTTGGTGACCCTCTACCAAGATTGTTCAAGCCTTCATGATAGGTCAAAAAACATGGCCCCCAGGGGACGGGGGCTTATTTCCCGTATATATCTGTACAGAAAACTTTAAAATTCTTCTTGTCAAATACCTCCTAACTGATTTCAATAATGCTTTGGTGACCCTCTACCAAGAATGTTCAAGCAATCCTGATTTGTCAAAAAACATGGCTGCTAGGGGGTGGGGCTTATTTTCCCTATAGATCTAAATAGAAAACTTTCAAAATCTTCTTGTCAGAAACCACTGAACCGATTTCAGTTTAACTTGGCAGTAATGTTCCTTTAGGTTCCCTCTACCAAGTTTGTTCAAGCTGTCATAATTCATCAAAAAAAAAACAACAAAAAAAATGGCCGTTAGGGGATAGGGCTTTATAGTGATATAAAACACTTTAACAATTTTTTATACAGAAACCACTGGACCATTTTCAATATAACTTGGCAGAAATGTCCCTTTGGTGACCCTCTTTCAAGACTAAGTCAGGTCTCGTCATGATGCGTTAAAAAGAAAAAAAAACATGGGTTTGGTGGGGGGGGGGGGGGGGGGGGGCTATAAATCTTAGAGCAGTGAACTTGGCTGAAACTTCAGCAGTAAGTATGCAAATCTGTTTGCTCAGGTGAGCGATATAGGACCATCATGGTCCTCTTGTTTCAGTACGTTTTTATACGCACATATTTAATTTCAAATACGTTTTTACTAAAAAAATATGCGTGAAATCATATTACGCATGCTTATCAAGGCCTCTGAAAGCCTAATCCTTCTACACCCCTGGGACGATGGACTTACTAGGAAGCATCAGGGTGACTTGCAGATCAAAAATAGCCAGAATCGTTCTGATCAGAAATCCAAGATGGCCACCATGGCGACCATCTTGAAAATCTTTTTTAGCTCACCAGAGCCAGAGGCTCCGGGGGAGTTTATAGGATAGGCAGTTGTCTGTCGTCGTCGTCTGGCGTCAACATTTTCAAACGACATCTCCTTTGAAGCCACTGGGCCGATTGGGCTCAAATTTCTGTAGCATCCTTGGGTTGGGGGATTGAAAGTTTGTGTTTTTTATGAAAATTGGCTCTTTAGTTTGGTTGATATGGCAACTTAGAGTTTCCATAGTATTATAATGGAGAAAATTGAAAAACGGCATTTACTGCCAAGCCACTGCACATATTTGACAAAACTTGTATAGAATGTTTCTTAAGTTATCTTCTATCAGCCATATGAGTTTATGCCCACTGTTCATTTTAATTGGTTGCTATGGAAACCAAAATGCCAAAAAAAAAAAAAAAAAAAAATAGAAAAAAAAATGCTTTGAAAATCATCTTCTCAGAAAGCATTTGCTCTATGAGGCTGAGACTTTCCATGTTAGCCTTTACAGATTTTGTGTTTTAACTGCACAATACATTAACCTACAGATAATGTGCTATATTCTATTCTGCCCATACCTTCCACAGAAAAAACAACAGAAATGTCGTCCCATACAGTCTTAATCCAAAAGTCCCTTAGGCAGTCACCTGTGTGACATATTCCTCCCGCTCTTTTGGTCATGTGTCAGTTTCTTTTCTGTGGACGAGAAAGTAAACATGGATTTTTTTTCTCTGGGTGAAAGAAATCTATATTTTCTTCCTTTTTCTCGGGTTGAAATTATTTTCTTTGTTCTTTCTCTTGTTCCCCTACCACACTTTTCACTTTTCATACTATCTTTTGTTGAAAATCGTTTTCTTGAAATTATCCTTCACTCGTACGTTGTACTGAGTTTTCACGTCTTTCATGACTGTTTATCGCGGTGAATATGGTCATATAAAATCGCATTGGGATAATCATAATAAATGTATTTAAATGTTCTTGTTCCAGGGAATCAACATGCTCCACGTGTAGCTCCTGGTCAGATTCAGTCTGGAAACTTGCCGAGAAAAGAAGAACTTGCGCTTCTAGAAAGTGGGTCATATCTAAAAAGAAGAAGAGATCGCAAGCCATGTCCTACTCTTCAGAGGAAGAGAAAAATTATGGGAACACTACCCCACATGGCCCTGCTGCCCTGGGGAAGACCCATAAAGATGGCAACTCCAAGGGTACTTGTACCCTAGGGAGGACAAGTCCACTGGTCACTGGTCAACCAGCCGCCGGCCACTCGCCCAATGGACATGAAGACATCACAGACTGGCCATCGGTCACAGGTCACCGGCCACCGGTCAAATGGGCATTACACAGTTTTCTAGTCAGTCAGTCACTGGTCACCAGCCATCCAGCCACTGGTCATTGGACTTAGAAAATCTCAACACAGGGGAAAATCAATATTCACCGGCCACCGGTCAACCGGTTACCAGTCATCAGACTTTATATCAAACTATAGTTAGTGGAACTTTTATCCAAAGCAAAATCGATACGGAGAAATGTGGCAGAGATTGGATATACTCACAAAATTTAGTATCTTCCCTGACACAGACCAAATTCTATAAGGGCCAGAGTCAGTATTTCCCGATGGATAACATTCCTCCGTTAGAATCGGATGCTTCCCTGCTGGACTTATCCAGCAAGGGAAAATGCTCCATTCCAATGAAAAACATTGAATTATGGGGAAAAAAGAGCCCACAAACTTATAGAGATAAACTCGCATGTGGACCTTTTCTCTTCTGCTGCATACGTATGTATGCAGCAGCAGACAATGTCCGTGCCAGCTCTTTCAAGACTGCTGGAAGCCGTAGCTAAATCTATAAAACATTTTATTATGAAGTCAGTTGCATGACTAGACACTCAAATCAAATTAACTGTGAAATATAAACACTGTAGGATGCCGCACGAAGAACATCACCATCCAAGAAAGGAAAATTTACAATCTCAAAATCAAAATCATCGCGTTTATCATAAATGCAAACCTGAAGATACATATATTAAGGTAATTAATATCTTATATATATGTTGGAATGAGCTTTCTCTTAGGATTTATATCAAGACTGAGATTATTCTAAGATTTTCCTAAAAAAAAGGTAAATGAAAAGTCCAGGGAGTGCCACAATCACAACCCGCAGCCCTTCCCAGACCCCAAGAGGAAGAGGAAACCGACAAATCCAAACAAGCACAAATCGAACAAACGTACGAAAAGCACTAAGATTAGCTCTCTCTTCCCCAAGCGAAGTAATCGCAATACTAAAAGGACTGAAAAACACAAGAACAAAATGACACACGGAAAGACATACAACAAATCGCCTCGTAGAATAAACCACAAAGCAACAAAAGTGTAAGACTAACACCGGGACCACCGCCTTAGAACGGTCAGTAGAGTAAACAACCGGGGGGTTTAAAGCACTTTTACAGCTAGCTAACTTCACCCTGGGTCCCGATGCTACTCTTAATACAGAAACACATAAAAATTCGGTTTGCATAAAGGCTCCCAACTCAGTCAATGCATCAAAGCGAAAACATAAAAAGCAAATTAATCACTATAATAAACAAAGAGGAGTACTCATGGCTAATTCTACTGTATGCCAGAGTAAATAAAAACCAATAGTGAACCACGGCAGGCCAAGCCAAAGACATATCATCAAGCCCCAACCCACTGGTTAAAGTTTTACGAAGAGGCCGTCATTGAGTCTGAGGCCCGAACCGCCGTTGTGCAATTAAAGAGTGAAGCATAGCCATCAACAATGATTGGGTTGACAACTGCCACATAATATCCAGGCTATAGCCTTAATCCAGAAGTGGAGGGATCTACTTGTTTTTTGTGTTAGAATTGGGAGCTCCTTCCCACCTTACTGGCGAATTCTAGCACATTATCTTCAGGTTAATGTATTGCAGGGATCATTTTCTGGCTCAATTTCGCGATATTCTCACATTTTTTGCAAGAAATCGCATCAAAACTCATGCAGTGAGAAAAAAAATCGCACGCTGAATTTTTCTCATTTCGCGCCTTTAAGTTCCAATTTTGCACATGCGGTTCATTTCGAGACTATTGGACTGTTCTTTTTGATCAGTTTCTGAATTATTGTTTTATTTTTAAAAACTTCATTTCAACTGCACAATACCAAGGATTATTCTGGCCCCAGATTTTTGTGAGAGAAAAAATCCCATTTGGACAAAAACAGTGAGAGATTTTCAAATTAAGTGAGATTTTTTTTTCGCTCGCTCGGACCAACTGAATGAGATTTTTTTTTTTTTTTTAAATGTTCCTTGAGTGGTCCTCTATTAGGCAGATGGTTATTTTGCTCAGTGCTCATTTTGATTGGTTGCCATGGCAACATACAAGCAAAAAATAGAAAAAATATCTATATAAGTCATCTCCTCAGAAACTATATAGAACATAGGGCTGAGACTTTGCAGAAATATTCTTTGTATTAGCCTCTACAAATGTTTGTGTTTTTCATTGCTGTTGCTCAAAAGCTCTGGTTTGTATGATAACTTAAAGTTGCCATAGACTTATGATTCCTCATGATTCTAATTTATACCTCTTGTAAAAGTGCTTTAAACCCCCTGGTAGTTTGCTCTACTGACAGTTCTAAGGCAGTGGTCCAGGTGTTAGTCTTACTCTTTGTTGCTTTGTGGTTTATTCTACGAGGCGATTTGTTCTATGTCTTTCGTGTGTCATTTTGTTCTTGTGTTTTTCAGTCCTTTTAGTATTGTGATTACCTCGCTTGGGGAAGAGAGAGCTTATCTTAGTACTTTTCGTACGTTCGTTCAATTTGTGCTTGTTTGGATTTGTTGGTTTCCTCTTCCTCTTGGGGTCTTGGAAGGGCTATGGTTTGTGATTGTGGCACTCCATGGACTTTTCATTTACCTATTTTTAGCTCACCTGAGCTCTGCTCAGGATGAGCTATTGTGATCACTTTTCGTCCGTCGTCCGTCCGTCCGTCCGTCCGTCCGTCCGTGCGTCCGTCCGTCCGTGCGTCCGTCCGTTAACATTTTCAAACGACTTCTCCTCTGAAACCGCTGAGCCAATTTTGCTCAAATTTCATATGGAGCCTCCTTAGGGTGGGGGAACGAAAAATTGCTAAAATGGTCGCGGTCCGTTGACCAAGATGGCCGCCACGCCCATATATGGTAAAAACCTTTAAAAATCTTCTTCTCCAGAACCGAGAATGCCTTGGGGCTGAACCTTTACAGGAATCATCGGGGACGGGAGGTCTACCAAAATTGCTAAAAGAATTGTCGTACGTTGACGTTTGACCTTTTTACGGCAAGGTCAAGTTTGCTTCCCTATGCATTTGTATGGGAAAAACCTTTAAAAATCTTCTTCTCCAAAACCGAGCATGCCTTATGGCTGAATCTTTGCATATATCTTTGGGAACAGGAGAGCTACCAAAATTGCTAAAATAATGGTCGTACATTGACATTTGACCTTTTTACGTTAAGGTCAATTTTGCTTCCTTATGCATTTGTATGGGAAAAATGACCAGAATTTCAAACAACTTCTCCTCTGGAGCCTCTGGGCCAATTTTGCTCAAATTTCATATGGAGCCTCCTTAGGGTGGGGGAACAAAAAATTGCTATAATGGTCACGGTCCGTTGACCAAGATGGCCGCCACGCCCATATATGTTAAAAACCTTTAAAAATTTCTCCTTCAGAACCGAGAATGCCTTTGGGCTGAACCTTGGCAGGAATCATCGAGGACGGGAGGTCTACCAACATTGCTAAAAGAATTGTCGTACGTTGACATTTGACCTTTTTACGGCAAGGTCAAGTTTGCTTCCCTATGCATTTGTATGGGAAAAACCTTTAAAAATCTTCTTCTCCAAAACTGAGCATGCCTTATGGCTGAATCTTTGCATATATCTTCGGGAACAAGAGGGCTACCATAATTGCTAAAATAATGGTCGTACATTGACATTTGACCTTTTTACGTTAAGGTCAATTTTGCTTCCTTATGCATTTGTATGGGAAAAATGACCAGAATTTCAAACAACTTCTCCTCTGGAGCCTCTGGGCCAATTTTGCTCAAATTTCATATGGAGCCTCCTTAGGGTGGGGGAACAAAAAATTGCTATAATGGTCACGGTCCGTTGACCAAGATGGCCGCCACGCCCATATATGTTAAAAACCTTTAAAAATTTCTCCTTCAGAACCGAGAATGCCTTTGGGCTGAACCTTGGCAGGAATCATCGAGGACGGGAGGTCTACCAACATTGCTAAAAGAATTGTCGTACGTTGACATTTGACCTTTTTACGGCAAGGTCAAGTTTGCTTCCCTATGCATTTGTATGGGAAAAACCTTTAAAAATCTTCTTCTCCAAAACTGAGCATGCCTTATGGCTGAATCTTTGCATATATCTTCGGGAACAAGAGGGCTACCATAATTGCTAAAATAATGGTCGTACATTGACATTTGACCTTTTTACGTTAAGGTCAATTTTGCTTCCTTATGCATTTGTATGGGAAAAATGTTCAGAATTTCAAACAACTTCTTCTCTGGAGCCTCTGGGCCAATTTTGCTCAAATTTCATATGGAGCCTCCTTAGGTAGGGGGAACAAAAGATTGCTAAAATGGTCACGGTTCATTGACCAAGATGGGCGCCATGCCCATATATGGTAAAAACCTTTATAAATCTTCTTCTCTAGAACAGAGGATGCTTTGGGGCTGAATATTTGCATAAATCATCGGGGACAGGGGGTCTACCAAAGTTGCTAAAATAATGGTCATACATTGACATTTGACCTTTTTACGGCAAGGTCAAGTTGCTTCCTTATGCATTTGCATGGGAAAAAACATTTAAAAATCTTATTCTCCAAAACCGAGGATGGCTTGTGGCTGAATCTTTGCATATATCATCTGGAACGGGCGGTCTACCAAAGTTGCTAAAATAATTGTCATACATTGACATTTAACCTTTTTACGGCGAGGTCAAGTTTGCTTCTGTATGCATTTGTATGGGCGCCATACATTTGTATGGAAAAAATGTTGATAATTTCAAATGGCTTTTCCTCTGAAGCCTCCGGGCCAGTGTTGCTTAAATTTCATGCGGAGCCTGGTGGGCAGGAGAATGAAAGATTGCTAAAATGGGTATGGTCCATTGATCAAAATGGCTGCCATGCCAATATATGGTAAAAACCTTTAAAAATCTTCTTCTCCATAACCAAATAAGCCCTGGGTCCTAATCTTTGCACAAATTATAGGGGACAGGAGATCTACCAAAATTGCTCAAATGATGGTTTATGTTGACATTTGACCTTTGTGTGGGCCATATACATTTATATTGAAAGTATCGAAGTGACTTGTAGATCAACAGTAGTTAAAATTGTTCTGATTGGAAATCTAAGATGGCCATCATCTGATTTATATTTATAATATGTCCCTGCCACTGTGCTGTTTACATGTATAAAATCAAGATTCTTCAGAAACCACTTAGCTAATTTCCACCAAATTTCACATTGATCCTTCTGTTGAAATGTGATTGATAGTTTATTCATGATCATGCTCCATTGACTGTCAGGCCCATATATTCTTCTTCAAAACTAAGAACTGCTCAAATGATGATATTTTCATTAGTTGCGATGATAGGATTGGATAAATGTTGCATAACATCTGCATGTCTGCAGTGGCTATGTCACTCAGGTGAGTGAATCGTGGCCCGTGGGCCTCTTGTTAGCTCACCTGAGCCGAAGGCTCAAGGTGAGCTATTGTGATCACTCACTGTCCGTCGTCGTCATCGTCCTCGTCCGTCCACAATCTTTAAACAACATCTCCTCCTAAACCACTGGTTGGAATTTGACCAAACTTCACAGGAATGATCCTTGGTTGGTCCTCTTTCAAAGTTATTCAAATGGTTCCGGTCCATTGCATATCTAGGTCACAGGAGCTAAAGATAGATTTTTTAACTAAAAACTTAAAAAATCTTCTTGTCCGAAACCACTGGACCGATTTCAATATAATTTTGCAAAAATGTTCCTTTGGTGATCCTCTACTAAGATTGTTTAAGCTTTTTGGATTCATCAAAAATCATGGCCGCCAGGGGCGGGGCTTATTTTCCCTATATATCCATATAGAAAAATTTAAAAAATCTTCTTGTCAGAAACCACTGGACCGATTTCCATATAATTTTGCAGAAATGTTTCTTTGGTGATCCTCTACCAAGATTGTTCGAGCCATTTGAATTCGTCAAAAAACATGGCCACCAGGGGGCGAGGCTTATTTTCACTATATAGAAAACTTGAAACATCTTTTTGTCAGAAACCACAGGACCGATTTCCATATAATTTTGCAGAAATGTTGCTTTGGTGATCCTCTACCAAGATTGTTCAAGCCATTTGGATTCGTCAAAAAACATGGCCGCCAGGAGGCGGGGCTTATTTTCCCTATATATCTATATAGAAAACTTTAAAAATCTTCTTGTCAGAAACCACTGGACCGATTGCGATATAATTTGGTAGAAATGTTTCTTTGGTGATCCTCTACCAAGATTGTTCAAGTCATTTGGATTCGTCAAAAAACATGGCCGCCAGGGGTCGGGGCTTATTTTCCCTATATATATATATATCGATATAGAAAACTTAAAAAATCTTCTTGTCAGAAACCACTGGACTGATTTCCATATAATTTTGCAGAAATATTCCTTTGGTGATCCTCTACCAAGATAGTTCAAGCCATTTGGATTCGTCAAAAAAACATGGCTGCCAGGGGGCGGGGCTTATTTTCCCTATATATCTATATAGAAAACTTAAAAAATCTTCTTGTCAGAAACTACAGGACCAATTGCAATATAATTTTACAGAAATGTTCCTTTGGTGATCCTCTACCAAGATTGTTCAAACCATTTGGATTCGTCAAAAAACATGGCCGCCAGGGGTAGGGGCTTATTTTCCCTATATATCTATATAGAAAACTTTAAAAATCTTCTTGTCAGAAACCACTGGACCGATTTCCATATCATTTTGCAGAAATGTTCCTTTGGTGATCCTCTACCAAGATTGTGCAAGCCATTTGGATTCGTCAAAAACCACGGCCGCCAGGGGGCGGGGCTTATTCTTCCTATATATCTATATAGAAAACTTTAAAAATCTTCTTGTCAGAAAGCTCTGGACGATTTCAATATAATTTTGCAGAAGTGTACCTTTGGAGATCCTCTACTAAGATTGTTCATGCCATTTGGATTCGTCAAAAAACATGGCTGCCAGGGGGCGGGGCTTGTTTTCCCTATATAACTATATAGATAACTTTAAAAATCTTCTTGTCAGAAACCACTGGACCAATTTCAATATAATTTTGCAGAAATGTTCCTTTGGTAATCCTCTACTAAGATTGTTCAAGCCATTTGCATTCATCAAAAAACACGGCGGCCAGGGGGCGGGGCTTATTTTCCCTATATATCTATATAGAAAACTTTAAAAATCTTCTTGTCAGAAACCATTGGACTGATTTCAATATAATTTTGCAGAAATGTTCCTTTGGTGATCCTCTACCAAGATTGTTCAAGCCATTTGGATTCTTCAAAAAACATGGCCGCCAGGGGGCGGGGCTTATTTCCCTATATATCTATATAGAAAACTTTAAAAATCTTCTTGTCAGAAACCACTAAACCAATTTCAATGTAATTTTGCAGAAATGTTCTTTTGGTGATCCTCTACCAAGATTGTTCAAGCCATTTGGATTCGTCAAAAAACACGGCCGCCAGGGGGCGGGGCTTATTTTCCCTATATATCTATATAGAAAACTTTAAAAATATTCTTGTCAGAAACCACAGAACCGATTTCCATATAATTTTGCAGAAATGTTCCTTTGGTGATCCTCTACCAAGATTGTTCTAGCATTTGGATTCTTCAAAAAACATGACCGCCAGGGGGCGGGGCTTATTTCCCTATATATCTATATAGAAAACTTTAAAAATCTTATTGTCAGAAACCACTAAACCAATTTCAATGTAATTTTGCAGAAATGTTCCTTTGGTGATCCTCTACCAAGATTGTTCAATCCATTTGGATTCGTCAAAAACACGGCTGGGGGGGGGGGGGGGGGGGGGGGGAAGCTTATTTTCCCTATATATCTATATAGAAAACTTTAAAAATCTTGTCAGAAACCACTGGACTGATTTCAATATAATTTTGCAGAAATATTCCTTTGGTAATCCTCTACCAAGATTGTTCAAGCCATTTGGATTTGTCAAAAACATGGCCGCCAGTGGGCGGGGCTTATTTTAACTTCCTGATACATAAACCTATAGATGATGTGCTAATGTGCTATTCTATTCTATTCTGTTTTCACACCTTTCAGAGAAAAACAACCTGTCAGTCGTCAATTAAAGTCTTAAACCAGAAGGTCCCTTAGGCAGTTACCTGTGTGACGTAACTCCTCCCGCTCAGTTGATCAAGTGTCAGTTACTTTTCTTTGGACAAAGAAAATCAATAAGGAATTTTTACCTGTGAAAGAAATTCTGATTATTTCTTTTCCTCACGGTTAAATTTCTGTATCCTTGTGTTTCTTTGTTTTCTTATCACTCCTTTCACTATCTATGTTATTATTTGAAAATTTCGATTTTCGATTTCATGTATTTATTGACTGGCTTTTCTTGACATGCGTTTTCGCCACTCTCGCTATTTTGCACAACGCTTGTGTGCGGTCGGTTCGGAAGTTGTGTTTATAAATTCAGAATATTTACTTGTTCTTTTTTTTCCAGGTACTTCAGCGATTACGATATAATATACCTGGACTTTTATTGGATATCTTTCAGAAATCTTCGAGTTGGCTGAATATTTCCATGGTGGATAAGCTGATTGTAAAGAACTTGTCAACCCTTGATGGGTTGTCAACCCTTGATGGGTTATACGACAATTCTTTACTGATGGGAGCCCCAACCCATATGGCTATACTGCCGGGGTAAGACCCATCAAGGTGGCATCTTTGGGTACTTAGTATCCGATAAAGTCTAAGTCCACCAGTCACCAGTCACCGATCAACCAGTCACCAGTCAACCAGTCACCAGTCAACCAGGCACCAGTCAATCAGCTTCACCAGTCAACCAGGCACCAGTGAACCAGGCACCAGTCAACCATTCACCAGTCACCGGTCAACCAGGCATCAGTCAACTAGTCTCCAGTCAATAATTTAATTATTTTCTGGAAAGACTTAGTTTTTTGACATATTCCACCGGACAAAATAGTCACGTATACTAACTTCTGGTCATTATGTCTAATTATTAAAAAATTTCACCGGACAAAGTATAAGTAATATTTCTGATACTTATACCCGGTCATTTTATCATATTATTTCTGATTTTTCACCAGGCAAACTTTTACAGAAAAGTGTCTGGTCAATTTTGCCTAATAATTAATTATCACCGGGAAAAAGTTTCGAATACTTGTGCTCGGTCAATTTCATATATATTTCTCTTTTTTTCATCGGACTAGAGTTACGAATACTACTATCCGATCGATTTGTCAAATTATTTGTAACCTTACCGGGCAACAGTTACGAAAACTAGTGTCTGGTCATTATGTCAAAATAGTGATCACTAATTCCCGAACAACCTATTATCGTTCATAAAGCTCCATACACAATTAAGTCAATGGATATAGGTTATTAAATGAAATACATAGTAACCTTTTATACATAAAAATTCTGTACAGTCTTTCCCGAATCAGACTAGAATCTTTAATATTCCTTTGACTTATTATAGGAGTGTAATTCTATTAATATTTTAAATTAACTTATTTTTTTCTCTTTCATTCGCTAGAAAGAGTTAAACTTCGGACTATAACAAAATTTTTACCGGGCAGCAGTTCGTAGAGTAGTGCCAGGTCATTCAAATTATGTTTTATCTCTTTCATTCGCTAGAAAGAGGTTAACTTCCGACTCTAACGAAAATTTCACCGGGCGGCAGTTCGTAGACTAGTGCCAGGTCATTCTAACGAAATTCCATTGGGCAGTAGTTTCTTAGACTAGTGCCACGTCATTGTGTCAGATTACAAGTGACCGAGTAGTAGTCCTAGTACTCGCTCAACATATTTTTAGCTCACCTGAGCTCTGCTCAGGATGAGCTATTGTGATCACTTTTCGTCCGTTGTCCGTGCGTCCGTGCGTCCGCCCGTCCGTGCGTCCGTGCGTCCGTCCGTCCGTCCATTAACATTTTCAAACGACTTCTTCTCTGAAGCCGCTGAGCCAATTTTGCTCAAATTTCATATGGAGCCTCCTTAGGGTGGGGGAACGAAAGATTGCTAAAATGGTCGCGGTCCGTCAACCAAGATGGCCGCCATGCCCATATATGGTAAAAACCTTTAAAAATCTTCTTCTCCACAACCGAGGATGCCTTGGGGCTGAATCTTTGCACGAATCATCGGGGACGGGAGGTCAACCAAAGTTGCTAAAAGAATTGTCGTAAGTTGATGTTTGACTTTCTTACGGCAAGGTCAAGTTCGCTTCCCTATGCATTTGTATGAGCTCTATACATTTGAATGGGAAAATTGTTAAGAGTTTCAAACGACTTCTCCTCTGAAGCCTCTGAGCTAATTTTGTTCAAATTTCATATGGAGCCACCTTAGGGTGGGGAAACAAAAGATTGCTAAAATTGTCGCGGTCCGTTGACCAAGATGGCTGCCATGCCCATATATGGTAAAAACCTTTAAAAATCTTCTTCTCCATAACCGAGGATGCCTTGGGGCTGAATCTTTGCACGAATCATTGGGGACGAGAGGTCAACCAAAGTTGCTAAAAGAATTGTCGTATGTTGACGTTTGACCTTTTTACGGCAGGGTCAAGTTCGTTTCCCTATGCATTTGTATGAGCTCTATACATTTGAATGGGAAAATTGTTAAGAGTTTCAAACGACTTCTCCTCTGAAGCCTCTGAGCTAATTTTGTTCAAATTTCATATGGAGCCACCTTAGGGTGGGGAAACAAAAGATTGCTAAAATTGTCGTGGTCCGTTGACCAAGATGGCTGCAATGCCCATATATGGTAAAAACCTTTAAAAATCTTCTTCTCCATAACCGAGGATGCCTTGGGGCTGAATCTTTGCACGAATCATCGGGGACGAGAGGTCAACCAAAGTTGCTAAAAGAATTGTCGTACGTTGACGTTTGACCTTTTTACGGCAAGGTCAAGTTCGCTTCCCTATGCGTTTGAATGAGCTCTATACATTTGAATGGGAAAATTGTTAAGAGTTTCAAACGACTTCTCCTCTGAAGCCTCTGAGATAATTTTGTTCAAATTTCATATGGAGCCACCTTAGTGTGGGGAAACAAAAGATTGCTAAAATTGTCGCGGTCTGTGACCAAGATGGCTGCCATGCCCATATATGGTAAAAACCTTTAAAAATCTTCTTCTCCAGAACCGAGAATGCCTTGGGGCTGAATCTTTGCACAAATCATCGGGAACGAGAGGTCTACCAAAGTTGCTAAAAGAATTGTCGTACATTTTGTACGTTGACATTTGACCTTTTTACGGCAGGGTCAAGTTTGCTTCCCTATGCATTTGTATGAGCCCCATACATTTGAATAGGAAAATTGTTGAGAATTTTAAATTTCTTCTTCTCTGAAGCCACTGAGCCAAATTTGCTCAAATTTCATATTGTGCCTTCTTAAGTCAGGGGAACGAAAGATTGCTAAAATGGTCGCGGTAGGTCGACCAAGATGGCCACCATGCCCATATATGGTAAGACCCTTTAAAAATCTTCTTCTTCAGAACTGAGGATGCCTTGGGGCTAAATCTGTGCACAAATCATCAGGTACAGGAGATCTACCAAAATTGCTAAAAAGATTATCGTACGTTGGCATTTGACCTTTTTACGGCAAGGTCAAGTTTGCTTCCCTATGCATTTGTATGAGCCCCATAACATTTATATGGGGAAATTGTTGAGAATTTGACGACTTCTCTGAAGCCACTGAGCCAAATTTGCTCAGATTTTTAGCTCACCTGAGCATGAAGTGCGTATGGTGAGCTATTGTGGTCAGTCAATGTCCATCGTCCATCATGGTTCATGCGGCGTGCGTCATGCGGCGTGAACAATTGCTTTAAAAGCCTACTCTTCCTACACCCCAGGGCCAATTGACTCGATACTTGGTAGGAAGCATTAGGGTGAAATGTAGATAAAAAAATAGCTAAAATCGTTCCGATCGGAAATCCAAGATGGCCACCATGGCCGCCATCTTGAAAATCTTTTTCGCTTCTTCTCCTGAACCGAAAGGCCAATTGACTCCAAACTTGCTAGGAAGCATCAAGGTGACTTGTAGATCAAATATAGCTAAAATCGTGTCGGTCCAAATTCCAAGATGGCCGCCATGGCAGCCATCTTGAAAATCTATTTTTCACTTCTACTCCTAAACCCAAAAGCCAATTGACTCCAAACTGGTTAGGAAGCATTGGGTGACTTACAAATCAAAAATAGCTAAAATTGTGCTGATTAGAAATCCAAGATGGCCACCATGGCAGCCATCTTGAAAAGCTATTTTTCGCTTCTTCTCCTGAACTGAAAGGCCAATTGACTCCAAACTTGCTAGGAAGCATCGAGATGACTTGTACATCAAAAATAGCTAAAATCGTGCCAATTGGAAATCCAAGATGGCCTCCATGACAGCCATCTTGAAAATCTATTTTTCGCTTCTTCTCCTAAACCTAAAAGTCAATTGACTTGAAACTTAGTAGGAAGCATCAGGGTGACTTGTAGATCAAAAAATAGCTATAATCATTCCGATCGGAAATCCAAGATGGCAGCCATCTTGAAAATCTATTTTTAGCTTCTTCTACTGCACCGAAATGCCAGTTGGCTCAAAAGTTTGTAGGAGGCATTGGGGGTGACTTGTTTTACTGGTGACGTTTTGAAAATTTCAGCATTTTAACCTTGTAAGCAAAATATTTAAAAAATTGTTTAAGCCATTGCCTTGCCATAAGAGTATTGGAAAAATGTTGTATGCCATCTGCATATCTGCAGTGGCGGTTTCACTCAGGTGAGCGAGTTGTGGCCCGTGGGCCTCTTGTTATTTATTAAGCACTATAGACATGTATAGTCTTGGGTTATAGGTTATAGAATGACAGCGATGGGTTCTAATACCTAGTAGCCCCTTATATTGTTGAATTCTGTCCAGTCATTTTTGAACTAGAGTTAAAATTCTATATATATATATTTATTCTTGAAAATGAATTAAGAATTATCGGTTACAATCAAATTCGCAATTCATTCACTAAGTGTAGAAGATACTTCCACCTATAATTATATCTCTTTTTATTTGCTACAAAGAGATTAACTTCTTACACATTCGCCTTATTTGGCTCTAAGGCAAAGGTGAACTCTATAAAACTATCGTTATTTATAAGAAGAAAAATATACACGAAATCTAAAAATCTTTCTTCTTTCCTCCCCTGTTTTTCTACATGCTCCGATATGTAATCAGCATGTAATCTAAGGAGTAAATTGACAAGAAAGTAGCAATCGATTCTTTCTACTTTCTATTAATATTTCATTCATAAGGTATCAGAAATCTACACGAATCAGATAAATAAATTAAGAGTATTTATTTACCTGCTACCTCTCTAGTTTTCTACGATTAAAAAAATTCTAGTCGAGGTACATAGTTCCTTTTGCCTTTGTACATGGAAAATAGTTGATTCGTTAAGCTATTATTCTATTTTATACTATCTTTGATTGATTATAAGAGTCTAGGTCAGTCTTGATCTGTCTAAACTCTACTATAAAATAAAAAATAAGAAGAAAATTTGATATTTAGGCATATATATAATTCGATAATTCGATATGTTCTTTACTTTGCCTTTTTAGCTCACCTGAGCACTAAGTGCTTATGGTGAGCTATTGTGGTCAGTCAATGTCCGTCATCCGTCGTGCGTCGTCCGTCGTGTGTCGTTCGTCGTGCGTCGTCCGTCGTGCAGCGTCAACAATTGCTTTAAAAGCCTACTCCTCCTACACCCCTGAGCCAATTGACTCGATACTTGGTAGGAAGCATCAGGGTGACTTGTAGATCAAAAATAGCTAAAATCGTGCTGATCGGAAATCCAAGATGGCCGCCATGGCCGCCATCTTGAAAATCTTTTTTTCGCTTCTTCTCCTGAACTAAAAGGCCATTTGACCCCAAACTTGCTAGGAAGCATCAGGGCAACTTGTAGATCAAAAATAGCTAACATCGTGCCGATCGGAAATCCAAGATGGCCGCCATGGCCGCCATCTTGAAAATCTATTTTTCTCTTCTTCTCCTGAACCGAAAGGCCAATTGACTCCTAACTTGCTAGGAAGCATTGGGGTGTCTTGTAGATCAAAAATAGCTAAAATCGTGCCGATCGGAAATCCAAGATGACCACAATGGCCGCCATCTTGAAAATCTATTTTTCTCTTCTTCTCCTGAACCGAAAGGCCAATTGATTCCAAACTTGCTAGGAAGCATCGGGGTGTCTTATAGATCAAAAATAGCTAAAATCGTGCCGATCGGAAATCCAAGGTGGCCACCATGGCGGCCATTTTGAAAATCTATTTTTCGCTTCTTCTCCTGAACGGAAAGGCCAATTGACTCCAAACTTGCTAGGAAGCACCAGGGTGACTTGTAGATCATAAATAGCTAAAATTGTGCCGATCAGAAATCCAAGATGGCTGCCATGGCGGCCATCTTGAAAATCTATTTTTGGCTTCTACTCCTAAACCTAAAAGCCAATTGACTCCAAACTTGGTAGGAAGCATTGGGGTGACTTATAGATGAAAAATAGCTAAAATGGTGCCTATCGGAAATCCAAGATGGCCGCCATGGCAGCCATCTTGAAAATCAATTTTTCGCTTCTTCTCCTGAACGGAAAGGCCAGTTGACTCCAAACTTGCTAGGAAGCATCGGGGTGACTTGTAGATCAGAAATAGCTAAAATCGTGCCGATCGTAAAACCAGGATGTGCGCCATGGCAGCCATCTTGAAAATCTATTTTTCACTTCTTCTCCTGAACCAAAAGGCCAGTTGACTCGAAACTTGGTAGGAAGCATTTGGGTGACTTGTAGATCAAAAATAGCTAAAATCATGCCGATCGTAAATCCAAGATGGCCACCATGGCGGCTATCTTGAAAATGTATTTTTCGCTTCTCCTAAACCAAAAAGTCACTTGACTCGAAACTTAGTAGGAAGCATCAGGGTGATTTGTAGATCAAATATAGCTAAAATTGTTCTGATCCGAAATCCCAGATGGCCACCATGGCCGCCATCTTGAAAATCTATATTTAGCTTCTTCTCCTGCACTGAAAGGCCAATTGTCTCCAAACTTGGTAGGAGACATTGGGGTGACTTGTAGATCAAAAATAGCTAAAATTGTGCCAATCGGATATCCAAGATGGCCGCCATGGCAGCCATCTTGAATATCTATTTTTCGCTTCTTCTCCTGAACCGAAAGGCCAGTTGACTCGAAACTTGGTAGGAAGCATTGGGGTGACTCGTAGGTCAAAAATAGCTAAAATCGTGCCGATAGTAAATCCAAGCTGGCCGCCATTTAGAATTTGTTCAAATGATCACGCTCCCTTGACTGGCATGCCTTATATATATTCTTCTTCAAAATTAAGAACTGCTTAAATGATTATCCTTTCATTAGTTGCGATGACAGGATTGGAAAAATGTTGCATAACATCTACATATCTGCAGTGGCAATGTCACTCAGGTGAGTGACCTGTGGCCTGTGGGCCTCTTGTTTATTTTTCTTCTTCTGGATCTTTTAAGACTACTATAACAATATACCAGACAATTTTGTCTCAGTTAGAATCTATTACGCTGAAGATTCTTAATCTGGGAATAATAATTTTTGTAATGATTACGACTAGAAATCATTTAGGAAGGTTTAAAACTTATAATCCCTAGACCCAATTAATTCACGTATATTATATGTCTACCTTATTCTTATTGAGGAATAGCCTTGCTTCGACTAGCTCTATACCTCTAATATTTTACTTATAACTACAGTCCATGTCAATAAAAATTTTTCTCGCCCCCTTTGGTATTGACGATGGATACATATTTAGTAAAGTCTTTAATTATTCGGTACGTGACCGATTATTATTGCCTAAATTAAGTATTATATACAATACTTTTCCTTTTAAATTTTTTATTGACTTTGTAACTATTCAGAAACTTCCGAAGTCAATCTTTACCTTCCTCTAAATTTACCGAAGCCTTAGATTATGTTTATATATATATATTTTTAATATATGCTTAGAGGTTAATTTACGGTATTTTACCTCATAATAGCAGATATTATCATTTTCATTTTAATCATCCCTTTCTCCTACTATGTGCGTTCTAGGTTTAGAAAAGAGGGAAAACATCCTTAATTACGAGTCGGTAAAGAATTAAGATACACTTCTTTATCTCTTTACCCCTTGTTACATTCGTTAAAGGGATCATACTCCTTCTCGCTAAGAGTTCAAGTTCAGTTTGCGAGTAATGCAAAGATTAGTATCTTGATTTTCAGTTCGCATCAAAAATGGTCTATATATATAGATAAATATCCTTTCCGAAACTGGATATTTATTCTTTCCACAAAATAAATCATTTCAACACTTTTCGATGATTTTGAAATGCACTGCCTCAATTCATAATATAGAAATTTTTATATATATAAACTTCACAACGTAGTAAGTGCTGCACCTACATTCCTGGTCAAATCTTACTTTTGTGATACTTTTTCGAACATTTAGATTATTTGATAATAGTTGGAGATAATATATTATACCGATAGTTTTATATCTATCTTCATTATTTATCTTTCTCAACTTATTTTTAAGTTAGATTGACCTTCTCGCTGCGTTCCAGGTCTAAATCTAGCTAACATTATAGACTAGTCACGTTTTTGTTACAGATAAAATTTTTCCTAAACAATATTTTATAGTTTTCTCAGTATTCAGAGCGTAACGACTTCATGAATACTTGAAAATAATTCAATTCTAAGCTTGTTAAGCTAAGCCTAAAACAAGCTCTAGTTTTTCGAATGGATATTATCTTCCGATTCAGTTCATGAAGATACATCCATTTAGATCCCATTATCTCTCTTCAATCATACAAAATTCTAATGACTAAGTACTCAATTTCTACGTACGAATACAGAATAACGAGTCAACGTTGATGCATATTGGTTAAAGATTAAACGAATTTTATCTTAAACCCATATGATGTTAAATTAATAATTATTTATATTATTTCATATTTATACATGCTTTTACCCTGCTTCAGGGATCGTGGTAATAATATTATTCCGTTACTCTCTATGGTTTACGCATAGATCTCGAAAGTATATATATATATATATATTATATATATTTTCTTCCTGATTTTCATTTGCGAGTACGTAATTTGATATGTCAGGAATTACCAAATATGTAGAAATAGATTTTATTCTACTAATATTCAATTCTAAAAATTTAATTGAATATTTATCTATAAAATTCCAGGCAGTAATTTTATATCAAGTTATATCTTTAATAATTCCTTGCTTAATAAATAGTTACGCTTAACTTTTATTTATAGCAGGAATTTGTCCCGTAGTATAATTTTAATTTAGTATTCATATTTTTCTTACTATTCTTAAATATGTGTATAGAATAGTAATACTATCTCTTAACTTATAAATTAAGTGTTTTAGAGATTATTAATCAGTACTATTGTATAATCTTTCTTTATAGATTATTACACTATTACATTTTTCTCTGAGCCTTTCTTTTTTTCCGAACATCTGATTCGTCATTACAAAATGGACTCTTATCATTTCTTGATTTCCATGATTATTTACATAGGGATATTTTTCATGGCAATCTTCTGGCATAGAAAGATTCTATCCAGTCTATTTATTTTTGCTTAATCTTAGCAATACGGTAAAATTTAGCCAAAATATGGCCATCTTACAGTTAGCTGCGATCAGTCTTATTCTTATCTCTTATTGTCTGTCAAACTCTAAGTGATGATGTTGACAGTCTCTTCTTTATTATTTTTTCAGGACATCAAACACTTTTATATGTCCATGACAAAACTTATTATCAATGATTTAGGTTGCTTTTCTTTCCAGCAGTCTTACGCAACCTCTGTATTGTCTTATTTCTTGACTAAAAATTCATAATACAGTTAGTCTAGCAATAATTTTAACCATTATTTTTGTGTATACCTTTTTTGTTTGATGGATAACTGAGCTACAGTTAAGTTAACTCCATCTACCTTTATTTTCTCCCCTTCTTTAATTTGATCAAAGGGGAATAATTATACAACATTATGGTTATTTTAAGTCTATGTCTGTTCATCGGAAACGGTCCTATCGCTCCAATTAACAGAATCTAATTACTTTATAATTCTAATAGCTTAGACTATTACAATAAGATAGCTTCACATATCTAGAATTTTATCCAAAATATCTACATATGTCAGTTATCTATAGGAAACTCCATCTAGTAGACATTTCCTTTATTAATTCAAGACCCTAGATAGACTACTTATGGTCTTGGCCTTTGTTTTACAAATTTTATTTTGAAAATATTATCTCTATATTCCTAGCTTATTTTGCAATGGAATATTTAGGTTATGTCTCAATGACTCCCTTTTCTTTTTGGAGCCAATTGTTGTTTCTTCAAAAAGAAAAAAAAGGGGGGGCGGGGGGGGGGGGGGGGGGGGGGGAGGCAATGTTAGGTCTCTGAGACTTAAGAACTGGCTTCCTCTAGAGTCTATTATTATATATAAGGTTGTTAGATCATAACACCTTAAAGATATGCTATATTGTGAATCTAGATCATTCTTTCTAATAAATATAGAATTAGAATGTATCTGATTCCTTAGAGTTTCCTGAGTCTTTAACCAGAAGTGGTGAGATATTATTTATTGGTGTTAGAATTAGGAGAGCAGCTCCCTCCTATTCTGCAAATTCTAGCACATTATCTATAGGTTAATGTATTACGAAGTTAAAATGAAGTTTTTTTAAAAGTAAAACGTATTTTAACGAGTAATACTTAACCTATAGATAATCAATTATCTCCCTCCTCCCACCCTCGCTTATCTCTCCTAATTGTGTCTGTTGTTTTACACATAAAAGAAACTGACACGTGATCAATTGAGCGTGAGGAGGTACGTCATACAGGTAACTACCTAAGGGACCTTCTGGTTTAAGACGAATAGACGACTGAAAGGTCGTTTTTTCTGTGGAAGGTGTGAAAACAGAAGAGAATAGCACATTATCTATAGGTTAAGTATTACTCGTTAAAATAAGTTTTACCTTTAAAAAACTTCATATTTATTCTTGGAAAATGAATTAAGAATTATCAGTTACGATCAAATTCACAATTCATTGACTAAGTATAGGAGATACCTCCATCTATAATCAAAACTATATCTCTCTTTACTCGCTACAAAAAGAGATTAACTTCTTAGATATTCACCTTTTTTTGGCTCCAAGGCAAAGGTGAATTCTATAAAATTATTGTTATTTCTAAGAAGAAAAATATACTTGGGAATCAAAATTTTTTTCTTCTTTCATTCACTTTTCATACATGCTCCCAATATGTATCAGCATGTAATCTAGGGAATAAGTTAGACAAGAAAGTAGCAATCGATTATCTCTACTTTCTATTAATATTACATTCATAAGGTATCAAGAAATCTACACTAATTAGATTACTGATTTAATACTTTATCTGCTACCTATCTAGATTACAACGATTTGAAACTCTAGTTGAGGTACATATTTCCTTTTGTTTTTTGTACATGGAAAATAGCTATCCGTTATGCTATGATTCCATGTTATACTATCTATTGTTTAATTACATAAGAGTCTAGGTCAGTCGTGATCTGCCTATACTCTGCTATAAAATAATAAATAAGAAGAAAATCTTATTTTTAGGCATATATAATTCGATACGTTCTTTACAGTGCCTTTTTGGCTCACCTGAGCTCTGCTCAGGATGAGCTATTGTGATCACTTTTCGTCCGTCGTCCGTCCGTGCATCCGTCCGTCCGTCCGTGACATTTTCAAACGACTTCTTCTCTGAAGCCGCTGAGCCAATTTTGCTCAAATTTCATATGGAGCCTCCTTAGGGTGGGGGAACAAAAAATTGCTAAAATGGTCGCGGTCCATTGACCAAGATGGCCGCCACGCCCATATATGGTAAAAACCTTTAAAAATCTTCTCCTCCAGAACCGAGAATGCCTTGGGGCTGAATCTTTGCAGGAATCATTGGGGACGGGAGGTCTACCAAAATTGCTAAAAGAATTATCGTACGTTGACGTTTGACCTTTTTACGGCAAGGTCAAGTTTGCTTCCCTATGCATTTGTATGGGAAAAACCTTTAAAAATCTTCTTCTCCAAAACCGAGCATGCCTTATGGCTGAATCTCTGCATATATCTTCGGGAATAGGAGGGCTACCAAAATTGCTAAAATAATGGCCGTACATTGACATTTGACCTTTTTACGGTAAGGTCAATTTTGCTTCCTTATGCATTTGTATGGGAAAAATGTTCAGAATTTCATACAACTTCTCCTCTGGAGCCTTTAGGCCAATTTTGCTCAAATTTCATATGGAGCCTCCTTAGGTAGGGGAAACAAAAGATTGCTAAAATGGTCACCGTTCGTTGACCAAGATGGCCCACATGCCCATATATGGTAAAAACCTTTAAAAATCTTCTTCTCTAGAACCGAGGATGCTTTGGGACTGAATGTTTGCATAAATTATCGGGGCCAGGGGGTCTACCAAAGTTGTTAAAATAATGGTCATACATAGACATTTGACCTTTTTACGGCAAGGTAAAGTTTGCTTCCTTATGCATTTGTATGAAAACAAAATGTTTAAAAATCTTATTCTCCAAAACTGAGGATGGCTTGTGGCTGAATCTTTGCATATATCATCTGGAACGGGCGGTCTACCAAAGTTGCTAAAATAATTGTCATACATTGACATTTAACCTTTTTACAGTGAGGTCAAGTTTGCTTCTGTATGCATTTGTACGGGCCCCATACATTTGTATGGAAAAAATGTTGATAATTTCAAATGCCTTTTTCCTCATGATCCGTCAAAAAACATGGCCGCCAGAGGGCGGGGCTTCTTTTCCCTGTATATTTATATAGAAAACTTTAAAAATCTTCATGTCAGAGACCACTGGAACGATTTCTATATAACTTGGCAAAAATGTTTCCTTGGTATCCTCTACCAAGAGTGTTCAAGCCGTCATGATTTGTCAAAAAACATGGCCGCTAGGGGGCGGGGCTTATTTTCCCTATATATCTATATAGAAAATTTTAATGATTTCTTGTCAGAAACCACTATACTGATTTCAGTATAACATTGCAGGAATGTTTCTTTTGTAACCCGCTACCATGATTGTTCAAGTCGTCATGATTCATCAAAAAACGTGGCCGCCAGGGGGCGGGGCTATATTTCCCTATATATCTATATATAGTAAACTTTAAAAATCTTCTTGTCAGAAACCACTGGACCGATTTCATTATAACTTGGCAGAAATGTTCCCTTGTTGACCCTCTGCCAAGATTGATAAAGTTATCATGATTCGTCAAAAAACATGGCCGCAAGGGGGTGGGGCTTATTTTCCCTATATATCTATATAGAAAAGTTTAAAAATCTTATTGTCAGAACCAATGGACCGATTTCAATATCACTAGGCAGGAATGTTTCTTTGGTGACCCTCTACCAAGATTGTTCAAGTCCATCATGATTCGTCAAAAAACATGGCAGCTATGGGGCGGGGCATATTTTCTATATACAGTTGACCCTCGTTATCTCGACCCCTCTTATCTCGATCCTATCACTTATGTCGAACTGATTTCTAAGTCCCGATTATTTTCCCTATGTATTTATTGTATTTCAGCTTTGTGTATGTCGAACTACTTTTATGTCGACACTTCGGCTATCTCGTCCATCATTTTCAGTCCCTGAATATATTTTTCACAGTTTTTACTACCGCGTATCTCGAACTCAGACCATGACGAAGGAAAAAAAATGTAAGATGCGGCGCCGCCGGTCTCTCAGTTAATGAAAATCATAATAGGCCATTGATAAATAAATCAATATTTTAATTTTCCCCATTGTCCAGGTAATTACAAACAACACAAACAATGTCTAAAATCCGTAATTATGAAATCATGCGTGTCTAGTCGGGTTTGACACGCGGCGCTCAACATCGTCTCGTGTCATTGATTTGTAAGGTAAAAAGCGGCGCAGAATAGTGTTATGGAAGATTAATCAACGAAGTTTCTTTAATTTATTGTTTAGATATGCTCTTCACTATTGAGTACTGTCCGTCTGAATGATATAGCATCTTCAAGAAAAGTCAGTGCGCGACAGGTTCCGACTCAGATCAGCCTGTATTGATCAGGCTAGCTAAGTCTGAATCTTTTCTTGTTACTCTTTGGTCAGGCGGTGCTCTTTGGTAAGCCCAGATAAAGCTCATGCGTATAATGGAAAATTTGTGGGCGTGCAGGCTGATCCGAGTCTTTGACAGTCGCACAGTCTTCTAATAGGAGTTGTCGTGCACGGCCCCAAATAATCGAATCACACGTGGGTACTGATGTTAACCCTTCCGACCCTGTAGACTGGTACGGATACCCGCACAAATAGTGGAGGGCCAGATGAGACGGTTCATAACGAGCTTTCTCTGCAGGATCTACAGTTTGCCGCGCTGAGATTGTTCGTTTATGCCAGGGGAGATAATCCAAACTAGCTTACAGCTGCCGCTTAACATTGTAAGCGTTTTATGCAAAAGCGGAAACCAGTCAACTCTTTATCGAGTCGTCTATGCGAAGGGAGTTAATCCAAACCAATTCATAACGTATAGCTAACACAACCCGGAAACCAGTAATTTATTTATAGCTCATATGGAAATCCAAATTTGCAGGACAACAAGAGACGTTTGAAATTTATTATTATTAACATTTATTGATGATATTATTTCAAGAAAACCATTGCATCTCCAAAAACAAACAGTAACAATGCAAACTGAAGTATGCGTAAATTATTTAAATTGCCATATACATGTGCCTTCCAAGCACCTTATGGCGAACAGAGAGGCGAACAGTCGTCATACCTATGACGTCACAATTTGGTTGTCTCGAACTACTGATAACTCGAACATTTTTATCAGGTCCCGTGAAGTTCGAGAAAAGGAGAGTCGACTGTATATCTATATAGAAAACTTTTAAAAATCTTCTCGTAAGACACCGTTGGATCGAGTTCAATGTAACTTGGCAGGAATGTCGCTTTGGTGACCTACCATGATTGTTCACAACCTCATGATACGTCAAAAAACATGGCCGCCTGGGGCAGGGCTTATTTTCCGTATATATCTATATAGAAAACTTTAAAATTTTTCTTGTCAGAAACCACCTGACTGATTTCAATATTACTTGGCAGGAATGTTTCCTTGGTAACCTTCTACCAAGATTGTTTAAGCAATCATGATTCGTCAAAAAACATGGCTGCTAGGGGTGGGGTTTATTTTTCCTATATATCTAAATAGAAAACTTTAAAAATCTTCTTGTCAGAAACCACTGAACCGATTTCAATATAACTTGGCAGGAATGTTCCTATGGTGACCCTCTACCAAGTGTGTTCAAGCTGTCATGATTCGTCAAAAAACATGGCCGTTAGGGGGTGGGGCTTATTTTCCCTATATAGCTATATAAAACATTTTAAAAACATTTTTGTCAGAAACCACTGGTCCGTCGTGCGGCGTCAACAATTGCTTTAAAAGCCTACTCCTCCAACATTGCTGGGCCAATTAACTTGATACTTGGTAGGAAGCATCGGGGTGACGTAGATCAAAAATAGCTAAAATAATGCCGATCTGAAATCCAAGATGGCCACCATGGCCGCCATCTTGAAAATCTATTTTTCGCTTCTTCTCCTGAACCGAAAGGCCAATTGACTCCAAACTTGCTAGGAAGCATCAGGGTGACTTGTAGATCAAAAATAGCTAAAATCGTCCCTATTGGAAATCCAAGATGGCCACCATATCCGCCATCTTGAAAATCTATTTTTCGCTTCTTCTCCTGAACCGAAAGGCCAATTGACTCCAAACTTGCTAGGAAGCATCGTGGTGACTTGAAATCAAAAATAGCTAAAATTGTGCCGATCGGAAATCCAAGATGGCTGCCATGGCCGCCATCTTGAGAATCTATTTTTCGCTTCTTCTCCTGAACCGAAAGGCCAGTTGACTCCAAACTTGCAAGGAAGCATCGGGGTGACTTGTAGATCAAAAATAGCTAAAATCGTGCCGATCGGAAATCCAAGATGGCTGCCATGGCCGCCATCTTGAAAATCTATTTCTTGCTTCTTCTGAACCGAAAGGCCAATTGACTCCAAACTTGCTAGGAGGCATTGGGGCAGTTGTAGATCAAAAATAGCTAAAATCGTGCCGATCGGAAATCCAAGATGGCCGCCTTGGCCGCCATCTTGAAAATCTATTTTTCGTTTCTCCTCCTGAACCGAAAGGCCAATTGACTCCAAACTTGCTAGGAAGCATTGGGGTGACTTGTAGATCAAAAGTAGCTAAAAACGTGCCGATCGGAAATCCAAGATGGCCACCATGGCAGCTATCTTGAAAATCTATTTTTCGCTTCTTCTCCTAAACCCAAAAGCCAATTGACTCCAAACATGGTAGGAAGCATTGGGGTAACTTATAGATCAAAAATAGCTAGAATCGTTCCAATCGGAAATCCAAGATGGCTGCCATGGCAGCCATCTTGAAAATTTATTTTTTGCTTCTTCTCCTAAACCCAAAAGCAAATTGACTCCAAACATGGGAGGAAGCATTGGGGTGACTTAATAGATCAAAAATAGCTAAAATCATTCTGATGGGAAATCCAAGATGGCCGCCATGGCAGCCGTCTTGAAAATCTATTTTTTGCTTCTTCTCCTGAACCGAAAGGCCAATTGACTCCAAACTTGCTAGGAAGCATCTGGGTGACTTGTAGATCAAAAATAGCTAAAATAGTTCCAATTGGACATGCAAGATGGCCGCCATTGCCGCCATCTTGAAAATCTATTTTTTTGCTTCTTCTCCTGAGCCGAAAGGCCAATTGATTCCAAGCTTGGTGGGAAGCATCAGGGTGACTTGTAGATCAAAAATAGCTAAAATCATGCTGATCGGAAATCCAAGATGGCCGCCATGGTGGCCATCTTGAAAATCTATTTTTCCCTTCTTCTCCTAAACCCAAAAGCCAATTGACTTGAAACTTGGTAGGAAGCATCAGAGTGACTTATAGATTAAAAATTGCTTAAAATTGTTCCGATTGGAAATTTTTCACTTCTTCTCCTGAACCGAAAGGCTTATTGACTTTAAACTTGGTAGGAAGCATAAGGATGACCTGTAGATCAAAAATAGCTAAAATCGTCCCTATCAGAAATCCAAGATGGCCCCCATGACAGCCATCTTGAAAATCTATTTTTCGCTTCTCCTCCTGAGCTAAAATGCCATTTGACTCGAAACTTGGTAGGAAGCACTCGGGTGACTTGTAGATCTAAAATAGCTTAAATTGTTTTGATCGGAAAACCAAGATGGCCGTCATGGCGGCCATCTGGAAACTCTTTTTTTCGCTTATTTTCCTGAACCAAAGAGCCAGTTGATTTGAAAATTGGTAGGAAGCATCGGGATGACTTGTAGATATAAAAACAGCTAAAATCGTTCCGATCGGAAACCCAAGATGGCGGCCATCTTGAAAATCTATTTTTCCCTTCTTATTCTGGACTGAAAGGCCATTTGACTCGAAACTAGGTAGGAAGCATTGGGGGGACTTGTAGATCAAAAATAGCTCAAATCCTTGCGATAGGAAATCCCAAATTGCGGCTATGGCGGCCATCTTGAAAATCTGTTTTGAACTTTTTCTCCTGAAACGAAAGGGCAATTGACACAAAGTTCCTTGGAAGTATTGAGGTGACTTGTAGATTAACAGTAGCTAAAATCATTCTGATTGGAAATCCAAGGTGGCTGCCATCTTGTTTATGAGCATTATATTTCCCTGCCACTGTGCTGTTTACATGTATAAAATCATGATTCTTCAGAAACCACTTAGCCAATTGCCACCAAATTTCACATTGATCCTACTGTTGAAATGTGATGGAGAGTTTGTTCAAATGATCATGCTGCATTGACTGTCATACCATATATAATATTCGTCTTCAAAATTAAGAACTGCTTAAAGGATGATCTTTTCATTAGTTGCGATGACAGGATTGGAAAAATGTTGCAAAACATCTGCATATCTGCAGTGGCTATGTCACTCAGTTGAGCGACCCGTGGCCCGTTGGCCTCTTGTATTATGAAATTCAGCTCTTTAGTTTGGTTGCTATGGCAACTTAGAGTTTCCACAGACTTAAAAAATGACATTTACTGCCAAGCCTTTGTAGATATTTTGACAAAACTTCATGGAAATGTTACTTAAGCAATCCTCTATCAGCTATATGATTTTAGGCCTACTGCTCATTTTTAGCTCACCTGAGCTATGCTCAGGATCAGCTATAGTGATCACTTTTTGTCAGTCGTCCGTCTGTGCATCCGTCCTTTAAAACTTTCAAACAACAACTCCTCCAAAGCCATCTATGCGATTTGTCCCTGTTTTGGTAAGAATGTTGCTTTTGGTATCTAAAAAGTGCTAAAATTATGGTGATCTGGCTCTTGGTTTGGTTGCCATGGCAACAGAAAGCTCCCATAGACATAATGAGAAAAAGGTTTAATTACATTTTCTCCATAACCACTGAAGTGATGTGAACCCTATTTGGCAGTTATGATCATCTGATGATTGTCTACCCAGTTTGTATGTTTTATGACTAGGGGCCATTTTGTTTGGTTATGATGGCAACATTCTATTTTGAAAAAGGAATTTTTTAAATGACAACTTCTTCAAAACTGCTGAAGCAGTATGACTCTTATTTGGTACAAATGTTGCTTGGGTATGGGCAATCCAAAATAGCTAAAATTATGGTGATCTGCCTCTTGGTTTTGTTGCCATGGCAACAGAAAACTCCCATAGACTTATAATGGGAAAATGGTTAAATTGTATTTTCTCCATAACCAGTGATGTGATGTGAACCATCTTTGGCATTTATGATCATTTGATGATTGTCTACCCATTTTATATGTTTTATGACCAGCGGCTATTTTGTTTGGTAGCGGTGGCAACACTAAATTTTAAAAAAGGAATTTTTTAAATGACAACTCCTTCAAACTACTGAATCAGTATGACTCTTATTTGTTAGAAATGTTGCTTGGGTAAGGGCAATTCAAAAAAGCTAAAATTTTGGTGATCTGCCTCTTGGTTTGGTTGCCATGGCAACAGAAAGCTCCCATAGACTTATAATGGGAAAATGATTTAATTGCATTTTCTCCATAACCATTGAAGTGATGTGAACCATATTTGGCAGTTATGATCATAAGATAAGTGTCTACCCAGTTTGTGTGTTTGATGACCAGTAGCCATTTTGTTTGGTTGCCATGGCAACATTAAATTTATAAAAAAAAGAATTTTTTAAATGGCAACTCCTCCAAAACCACTGAAGCAGTAGGACTCTAATTTGGTACATATGTTGCTTGGCACAGGACAAGTCTTAGTTATACCATGGTTCGTGCGCATGTACGATGTGATAATGCACGAGCGTGTGCGAGATAATGCATGAGCATGAGCGAGTGCATTATCGCACGTACATGCGCAGAACCATGGTATAACTGATTTATCACATTTGCATGCATGTAGACCATCTACATCGCGAGATATTTCATGCTGAATGTTGGGAATTTAGGCCACTATGTGATAATTCAAAATAGCCAAAAGTGTGGTGGTCTGCCTCTTAGTTTGGTTGCCATGGCAACAGAAAGCTCCCATTTTTACTTAAAATGAAAAGTAGACTTAAAATGGGAAAATGGTTAAATTGCACTTTCTTCATAACCAGTGAAGTGATTTGAGCCATATTTAGCAGTTATGATCATCTGATGATTATCTACCCAGTTTATATGTTTTATGACTGGTGGCCATGTTGTTTGGTTGCCACGGCAACATTCAATTTTGAAAAAGGACTTTTTCAAATAACAACTTTGAAACCACTGAAGCAGTCATATTGTAACTGCATGATTCTAATTTGGTACAAAAGTGCTTTGGTAAGGTCAATTCAAAATAGCTATAATTATGGTGGTCTGCCTCTTGGTTTGGTTGCCATGGCAACAGAAAGCTAGCATTGACTTTTAATGGGAAAATGGTTAAATTGCATTTTTATGCCCTCAAAACAAAAAAAGGCAAGTGTATTTTGTTATACTGTCTGAATTTTTGAGTGTCTGTCCATCTATCTGGGTGAACAGCCAAGGTTTAGGGGTTATTTTGGGACTATTTTGGACATAATTATTAGGTATTTTGAGGTTTATTCCGTTTAAAATGCATTAGCTAGCCCCTAAAGCAAATCCTTTCATTAGTTGCAATGGCAGAATTGATAAAAATGTTGCATAGCAAATGCATATCTTCAGTGGCTATTTCACTCAGGTGAGCGAACCATGGCCCTCTTGGTATGGTTGCCATGGAAACGAAAATGCAAAAAAAAAAAAAGAAAAAAATAGAAAAAATACTTAAAGTATCATCTCCTCAGAAACAATATGCTCTGTGAGGCTGAGACTTTATGGAAATATTCACCATATTACTCTTTACAGGTTTTGTGTTCTTTATGAAATTCAGCTCTTTAGTTTGTTTGCCATCGCAGCTTAGAGTTTCCATAGACTTATAATGGGGATCATTGAAAATCAACATTTACTGCCAAGCCTTTCAAGATATTTTGACAAAACTTCCATAGAAATGTTCCTTAAGTAGTGTCCTATCTGCCATATGATTTTAGGCTTACTGCTCATTTTTAGCTCACCTGAGCACAAAGTTCTCATGGTGAGCTATTATGGTCAGTCAATGCCCGTCGTCCATCATCTGTCGTGCGTCGTCTGTTGAGCGTCGTTCGTCGTCCATCTTACAGCTTCAGCAATTGCTTTAAAAGCCTACTCCTCCTACACCCCTGGGCCAATTGACTCAATACTTGATAGCAAGCATCGGGGTGACTTGTAGAACAAAAATAGCTAAAGTCGTTCTGATCGTATTTTTTGCTTCTTCTCCTGAACCGAAAGGCCAATTGACTCCAGACTTGGTAGAAAGCATCGGGGTGACTTGTAGATCAAAAATAGCTAAAATCATGCCTATCGGAAAACCAAGATGGCCGCCATGCTTGAAAATCTATTTTTTCGCTTCTTCTAAACCCAAAAGCCAATTGACTCCAAACTTAGTAGGAAGCATTGGGGTGACTTATAGATCAAAAATAGCAAAAATCATTCCGATTGGAAATCTATTTTTCACTTCTCCTGAACTGAAAGCTTATTGACTTTAAACTGGGTAGGAAGCATCGAGGTGACTTGTAGATCAAAAATAGCTAATCAGAAATATAATAAATAGAAAATAGTCAATCAGAAATCCAAGATCATCTTGAAAATCTATTTTTCGCTTCTTCTCCTAAATCCAAAAGCCAGTTGACTCCAAACTTGGTAGGAAGCATTAAGGGTGACTTATAGATGAAATATAGCTAAAATTGACCCGATCAGAAATCCAAGGTGGCCACCATGATGGCCATCTTGAAAATCTATTTTTCCCTTTGTCTCCTGAACTGAAAGGCTTATTGACTTTAAACTGGGTAGGAAGTATCAGGGTGACTTGTAGATCAAAAATAGCTAAAATCGTGTGGATGGGAAAACCAAGGTGGCTGCCATGCTATTTATTTTTGCTTCTTCTCTTAAACCCAAAAGCCAGTTGACTCCAAACTTAGTAGGAAGCATTAAGGGTGACTTGTAGATCAAAAATAGCTAAAATCTTTCCGATCAGAAATCCAAGATGGCCACCATGGCCGCCATCTTGAAAACCTATTTTTCCCTTCTTCTCCTGAACCAAAAGGCTTATTGACTTTAAACTGGGTAGGAAGCATCAGGGTGACTTGTAGATCACATTTTTGGACAGGTTTTTCAAAAGTTTGTCCTTTAAAATAGGGATGTCCAGGCAGACAGGTGGGTGGGTGATCGGGGTCGTCTAGGTTAACTTTTGGTTAACCTTTTTAGCTCACCTGAGCCGAAGGCTCGAGGTGAGCTATTGTGATCACTCACCGTCCGTCTTCCGTCTGTCCGTCCGTCCGTCCACAATCTTTAAACAACATCTCCTGCTAAACCACTGATTGGATTTTGACCAAACTTCACAGGAATGATCCTTGGTTGGTCCTCTTTCAAAGTTGTTCAAATGGTTCTGGTCCATTGCATATCTAGGTCACAGGAGCTAAAAATAGATTTTTTAACTGATCTTATTGCTGTAACAGACCAATGTATGATGCACCAATTACGGACTAATGCTGGACTATTCACGGACCACCAACTACTCACGGACCAATTAGTTAAATTTACTATATTTTGCAATGAATACAGACTATTCACGGACCACGGACATGGAGTTTTTATTGGTCTGTAAGTCCGTGAATGGTCCATGTTTTGTCACCGGGAAACGTGTGATTGATTTGATTGAGTTGGGGTTTAACGACATGTCAACCCCTGTGGGTCATTTTGTGTCATCTCCCAGAGAAAGGGAGAAAAGAGATAGGAGACAGTAGAGGAGATGAAAGAGAGGGACAGGGGAGAAAGGAAGATGAATGAAAGTGAAGAAACAGAAGAAATAAAAACATTCCCCCTCTACCCTTACCTTCTGCAAGGATAGCAGGCCTTGCCCAACTATAATCAAATATCAGTTGGACGCCTCGGTGATGTAAGATACACGACACCTTTGCCTCACCCAACCACCCCACCGGGCAACTTGTATATTCCGTATTTGGAACACCAATCAGAAAATTCATGTTGGATCTTGAAGTTTTTTTGTTTTTTTTTGTTTCGTTTTGGAACAGCGCAAAAGTCCGTATCCGTCAATGAGCAAATAAAACGATTGTCTATGGCAGATGGATAATTATTTCTAAAAGTGTGGATTGCCACCAAAACAAGGGCTAGTTTTGGAATCAAAGGGAAGTAATCAACTAGAGATCAACCGAAATAGGACGTAGCGAAGTCAATGTAGACCACGGTTGGTGGAACACTCCTTGTCGGTTAAGTGAAATCAACGAAGGATTCATTGTTATTATACCTGAATTTACTTCAATACGTCTGTTAGATACTTCTGATACCCAGGTATTGCATTGAAGTACATAAAAATAGAGTAAAATCAGTAAAATACAACAAATTTTGGTATAACCCCCGCCCCAAAAAATTCCCTACCCCCGCCCCCTCTTCCCCCATCCCCTGCCCCCTCTTCCCCCATCCCCACCCCTTTTACCCCCCTCCCCCCCTATGCCTGGCTCGTAATGAAATGCAAACGGCTGAATAAGGGCTTGGATTGTTATTCATTAGGCTCTGCTTGGTCATGTTTGCTCGTCATCCGAATCAGGGGAGGAGAGCGTGGCTGCTTCAGTCCAGCTGGGTTGTGCTCGAACAAGATACTTTAACATGTTGTCATCCCGGTTGGAAAGCTTCAGGGTGGACAATTTTCTCTGAGTTGGCAAACATGTTTTTGCTGAATCAAGGTAGCGATCAAAAAACACTTGCAAAAACCAGAGACCGGCAAAGAGTTTGTACGATAAAGCTTTTCAGTGATACAGATTAATGACTGGTACCTGCGGTTGTATGTGTAATGAATTTTGGCACTGCAATAGTTCAGAAACCGATCAAACAGAACAGTCCTAAAGTCTCGAAATGGACCCCATGTGCGAGATAGGAACTTAAAGGCGCAAAACGAGAAAAAATCCACCGTGCGATTTTTTTTTTCTCGCTCCGGGAATTTTGATGCGATCTCTTACAAAAAAATGCGAGAATATCGCGAAATCTCGCCAGAAAATGATCCCTGGTATGATTGAAGTATTTCATTTTGTAGATAAAATTGTTTTGTTTGATTTATTTAGCAAACAGTATTTTTGGTTTGGGCATAAAATGTGAACCTCATCCAAGCATTTTGTGATGGATGAGGTACACTATTGGAATTTAAGCTGGAGGCTGAGCATGTATAAGTATAGCATGTTTTTCTAGTGAGTATAACTAACGTCGCTGACCCATTCAAAGGTTAAATATAGCCATGCGTATAGGCCATATAAAAAGCCAAAACATGCACATCACCTCACAGTAATTTAAAGCATACAATAATGTTCATGTTGTCTTTTTCCATAGCCACCCTAAGCAAGGGGATTGACAAAATTCTGCGAAATATAGCCTTTGAAACTTAATACACAACCAAACAGGGAGGGACTTACACATGCTCAGCCTCCGGCCTTAAATTCCAATAATGTACCTCATCCATCACAAAATGGTTGGATGAGGTTCACATTATTATACGCCCGTTTGAAAAACGGGATGTATTATGTTACGGGGTATGGCGTCCGTCCGTCCGTAAACTTTTTCGTTTTCGGCTAACTCCTCCTACAGTTTACATTCGATCAAGCTGAAACTTGGTATATAGTTAGACCATGATGTGGCGCAGTACATATTATTTCGAGGTTACAGTCCACCAAATGTTTGCAGAGTTATGCCCCTTAGAAAATTTCTGTAAACTTTTCATTTCCGGTTAACTCCTCCTACATTTTACATCCGATCAAGCTGAAACTTCATATATAAGTAGACCATGATGTGGAGCAGTGCATAATATTTCGGGGTTACAGTCCACCAAATATTAGCAGAGTTATGCCCCTTTGAAAATTTCAGTAGACTTTTCGTTTCCGGCTAACTCCTCCTGCAGTTTACATCCGATCAAGCTGAAACTTGATTTGTAGTTCGACCATGATGTGGAGCAGTGCATATTGTTTCAAGGTTACAGTCCACCAAATATTAGCAGAGTTATACTTCTTTGAAAATTTCTATTAATTTTTTGTTTCTGGCTAAATCCTCCTACAGTTCACATCCAATCAAGCTGAAACTTCATGGACAGTTAGACCATGATGTGGAGCAGCACATATTGTTTTGAGGTTACAGTACACCAAATATTAGCAGAGTTTTGCCCCTTTGAAAATTTCAGTAAACTTTTCGTTTCTGGCTAAATCCTCCTATAGTTTACATCCTATCAAGCTGAAACTTGATTTGTAGTTAGACCATGATGTGGAGCAGTGCATATTGTTTCAAGGTTACAGTCCACCAAATATTAGCAGAGTTAAACCCCTTTGAAAATTTCTATTAATTTTTTCGTTTTTGGCTAAATCCTCCTACAGTTTACATCCGATCAAGCTGAAACTTCATAAATAGTTGCACGATCATGTGGAGCAGCACATATTATTTCAAGGTTACAGTACACCAAATATTTGCAGATTTATGCCCCTTTGAAAGTTTTTGTAAACTTTTCGCAGCATATTGTTTAGAGATAATAGTGTGCAAATTTTATTACATAATAGGTATTTTTTTTTTGCAAATAACTAAAGTTTTGGTCATATGAGCAAGATATTGATTTTTTTTTTTTTGTTTTTTTTAACATTTTCTTTTATTAGATTTGCAAGGAAAGGTTGTAATTATTAAATCTTTATAAATACATAATTCTTTTTGATTTTTTTTTTTTTTTTTTTTTAAATACTCTTCTGATTTGGCTCCCTTGAAGAACAAAAATAAAATCAGTATTAAACAAGTTAAAGGTTTACAAAAAATTTCTTGTGGCATTTTTTTTTTTTTTTGGTTGTTTATTTTTGTTTTGTTATTGCTTGCTCTGATATTGAAGTATAGGAAAAAACAAATCAGCTCAAATGAGCTTATAATATAGCCATGCTTCTGTGGTGTGTCCTCCGTCAGAAAGCACTTCTCCCTAGAAGCAGCAAACTTCTCCCTATTTTCCCAGGAGGGAGAAGTCACTTCTCCCTTAATTTCTGGGCCAACTTGGACCCTTAGGTTACAGTTCACCAAATATCAGCAGAGATATGCCCCAATGAAATTTTTTTAATTTTTTTTTTTTTGTAATTCCACTTACAGTTTATATCTGGAGCACTGAATTATGCAGGAGCCAGTTTATGTGCTACATCTTATTACTTGCCACGGGCGTATAATGCCCCCCTTTGCGGAGCTCTTGTTTTCATTTGGCCTTTGCATCAAATGTATAAGTAAAGCAACGTTAAAGAAAAGACAACAATTTTCATGACTGAAACCAGAAATAATCATTAATCCAATTAATTTCAGCTACAAAGCATAAAGAAATTCTTCATTCTGTACCATGATGTCCGGCATAAAGAACCACATCCGAGAATCCTCCTCCATTCATTGTTGAGCAAGCTGTCCTCAAGTAATAATCTTGAAAGTTTTAGCTGAATTCCTATCGGCTGTTCTCAACACCTCCTCCAACGAACATCCCCCCAGATAAGCAGCCGATGCTGAGGCAGACCTATATGAATTCGCCTTAAAATTGTCACAACTGATGTTTGCCAAAGATAATACATCCTTAAGCTACCTGGCAACAGTTACTGTGCTAGTGGAAACTTTCTAAAACTCTTATAAGAAATTAGCAATTGTTCAGACTTTCTGACATTTTTTGTTGCCTGAACGTAAAACAATAAAGTTCTCATGGGACAAAGCACTGCAGAATGAAATTTTTTAACATCTAGAATGAAAGGCTTTCCAGGCTTTGAAGTTTTTAAAGGTTTTTAAACAAATCAAACCTTTTCATGAAAAGCCTGAAAATTTGATGTTGATAATGCAATCAATGTTTGAGCTCTTGGAGCACAAGCTAATGCAATCAAAGCAACCAGCTTGGAAGTCAGCAATTTAAGTGACAGGGAATTCAATGGACTCCAAGAACGCGACACATCCAACACTACTTTGACCTCCCATGTAAAACTGTATCTGACCTTTGGCGGTGACCTGTTAATAGGCCCCCTCATGAATCTAGCCACCATGACAGTGCTACTGCACCAAGAAATGCCAAACAACTTTGAGGTCTGAATAATTACTGTTTTATGAGTATTGACCACCCTATAAGATTTTTTCAAATGAACCAGAAATGAAAGGAAAGACACTAATGTCTCCCCAGTGATATTAAAGTGATCGCAACGCATCACAGAACACCAAGCACTAAATTTTTCCATGCTGAAGAGTATTGTTTTTGAGTACCTGGTTTCCAGCTTACACAAATGACACTGACAGTTGATGATGAAACTCGTGAATTTCTGAGGTTTGCCCTGATACAATACAACCAATCATATTTAACCTCTTTGCTAGTGGATGACACTCCCCACTGTGTGCCAACATCAGAATGTCTTTGTGTCTCGGCAATCTAACTGGAACAGAAACAATACTTTGTTAAAGCAAAGGGAACCAAGTCTGATACCTTCAGCAAGGTACAACAAGCAAGGCTAGTTCAAAGGGCAATGAAACAAAAGAATATAGTTTGTTTCTCCAAATAAATTTCAAAAAAATTTGCAATCCTGATCATGAATAGCAATAGAGAAGTATGCTTTTTCCATATCATGAAAAAAATCATTTTGGATAATCTGCAACACAAAGCTAAATGTTTCCAGCTTAAAGTACTCATAAGCCACAAACTTATTAAGCTGTCTTAAATTTATAACTGGCCTAAACTTGCTGCTAGGCTTAGCCACAAGAAAAAATATTTGAAATAAATTAATTGGGCTCATTTTTGGATTCCACTGTTGCTCCCAGCTGCAGCATTTTGAAAACCTCTTCATCCACAAGCACTATTTCTGCTTAAGAAAATGGTATTGGCTTTGGCAAGCTCAATTGCATTGGAAACTCATCAAATTCTATTTTATATCCCTGAACAGCCTCTAAGACCCAGGGATCATTGGTTAAAGCTTTCCATTTATCAGTAAAACACCTCACTCTGCTGGAACTGGATTTATTCACCTTAAAACATCTAGTTTCCCTGAGCTTGGCTTGTACCTCCAGGCATAGTCACTTGAACTGATGTCACTGTGGAAGCCTTCCTTCCCCTGCCCACAGAATGACTGTAGCTCTGCTGTTCTGTGAGATAAACATAGGGGTGTGGGTGCTGTCTGTATCTTCCCCTCATTGATTGAGCAGGTCTTGAAGACCCAGACCTATTGAACATTGTGGGATAATTGGCCCTTCAGAAGCAGGAATTTTGATAGCCTGAACCAAAATTCCCTCTGCCAATTTTGCCACCGGCTTCACATTTTTAATTGCCAGCCTCGGTGGCTCATTTGGATGCGCCGTCTGACTGGAGACCAGGAGGTTGCGGGTTCAACCTCCGCCGAGGTCGGCAACATTCTATAGTGGAGATTGATCATGAAATATTTTCTACGGTCATTCTCTCCCTTCTGCTGATTCAAGAACGGCAGTTGTCAGCTTCTGGCAAAAGAATGTGCACAGTACTGGTTAACCGCTTAGGGGACTAAGCCTGCCCAGTAAACGTGTGGTTAGGTAAAACTGACCATGCTCAACATGACCCCATTGGGTTGACTGGGCTGTAAAACCTCAACACAAACAAATGATTCACATTTTTAAATTTCTTTGGAGACATTGTCCCTCAACAATTGCATCATAATGGGCGTAAAAAGGCTACAGAGAGAATAATACTTCCTTCTTAGAAAGGGTCTCAACAATGCGAATGGATATATTTATTGCACCTGCCCTAGTATAGTAAATGCATTGGAAATATGATGTTTAGCCTCCATATTTGATGAAATACTTGTCTTCAATAATTTAGCTAGCGCAATAATAGGCACAAGCCCTGAAGCAACAACTGACCGAATTTCCCTCAAATATTTGTCAGCAGTCTGAACCTTACGAAACCTTGATAGTTCCAGACAAAATTCCTCATTAACCTTTGGAGGACAAGCCCTCTAACAGTTCTGCTGAATTTTATATAGATCAATAATGCTGTTCAAAGAACACTGCGATGTGCATGCAGTATTAATCATATTAGCTAACGAGCTATTAATATCATCCCCCTTCTCAGGGGCCTTTAGCTTGTGCAAATCCCAAAACAGATCATTAGGCTGATTCTGTTCTTGCCCTTCAACGGAGTAATCAATGACCGAATCAGCATCGAACAAAGCACCAGTCATTCTACCACGAAAACTAGTTACATTCCAGGCAAGATCAATGCCACTTTGCCTGTGTACTCGAGATCGATAGACTCGTCGAGTCTGTCCTTATCTACCCTTACCGATAATCCTGTATTCGGATTTTCATGCTGCTCCAGTCCCCTCAGGGAAAAACAAGCTTCTAAGCTTAGCAATGTCACTTTCTGTGAGCTTATCAATATCGTTTCGTTTTCACAGCAGAAGGTGGATTATTGCTCTGTTTATCTAGCCTCTCTGGCTCCAAAACCAGAAAAACTCCTCTTCCTCATTCGAGGAAAGAGCACTAAGGACGTCCTTCTTATCATGACAGGAGGTTTTCCTAGCCATTAATTTTAAAGGGCCAGACTCCAGAAATACTCGATACAGGGCCACAGCTGGGCACTGCAATATAAATAGAAAGCCTCTTAAATACTATGTTAGTAAAAAGACATTAAACACCAAAATAAAACTTAAATTTCACGAATATCAACCTGATATACCTTTTCTGTCTTCAAAAAGGATGCCACATGGAAAACAAATGCCAAACAACGACAATAACCTGTCAGCAATGGTTTTGGCTTTTTATATGGCCTGTATGTATGGGTAAATTTAACCTTTGAATGGGTCAGCGGCATTAGTTATACTTGCTAGAATAACATGCTATACTTATACATGCGAGGGGAAGGCCAAATGAAAATAATGTATCACTTTATTACCATACATAGCCATTTTCACTCTAAGTTATGTTACTGTGCAGTGGCAGGGTATAATGCAGTGTCTCTGATGCTTTTATTTATGTTACAGTACTTGGAAGAAGAGGTACAATGCAATAAGAACCTTCCAGTGTTTGCCTATGCAATTGGAGATGAAGCATCAAAATTTTCAGCATTAGCAGTGTATTCCTTAAATGACGGGAATGGCTACCTCAACAAACTTCAGGCTGGCAACACTGGAAAATATACATTTATACATGTTGGAACATCAGATGGGAAACTTATGAAGGTAGTGCATCTTTAAATCTTGTTAGTAGCTTCAGATAAGGAACTTTTTTTTCAACTGACAGCATGATTGGGGGTGGGTACTTATTTGAAGCACCTTGGGGAGGCACTTTCAATGAGTACCTACTACATAATTATATTTTCATAGAGAAATAAGAAAAATAGTATTTGGAGACCCTGTCTTATCTTTAGCAATGCTTGTTGCTGATTGGCTATGTTGTGTATGGCATATACCACATCAGAAGTTAAGCACCATTAAACATTTTCCATTTTAATTGCACATATTCTTCAGTTGTCATATCTGCAGATGTATCCTAGTCAAATGATCACAAATTTTACTGATAACAGGCATGCGAAAGTTAAAGATTAATGCTTAGCACTCTAGGTAAAAGTGTCAGCATATGACATACTGATATATTTTTAGCTCACCTGAGCCGAAGGCTCAAGGTGAGCTATTGTGATCACCCACCGTCCGTCGTCGTCGTCTGTCCATCCATCCGTCCGTCCGTTCACAATCTTTAAACAACATCTCCTCCTAAATCACTGATTAGAATTTGACCAAACTTCACAGGAATAATCCTTGGTTGGCCCTCTTTCAAAGTTGTTCAAATGGTTCCGGTCCATTGCATATCTCGGTCACAGGAGCTAAAAATAGATTTTTTTAAATAAAAAAATCTTCTTGTCAGAAACCACTGGACCGATTTCAGTATAATTTTACAGAAATGTTCCTTTGTTAACCCTCTACCAAGATTGTTCAAGCCATTTGGATTCATCAAAAAATGTGGACGCCAGGGGGGCGGGGCTTATTTTCCCTGTATATCTGAATAGAAAACATTAAAAATCTTCTTGTCAGAAACCACTGGACCGATTTCAATATAATTTTGCTGAAATGTTCCGTTGGTGATCCTCTAACAAGATTGTTCAAGCTATTTGGATTCGTCAAAAAACATGGCCGCCAGAGGGCGGGGCTTATTTTCCCTATATTATCTATATAGAAAACTTAAAATATCTTGTTAGAAACCACTGGATCGATTTCAATATAATTTTGCAGAAATATTTCTTTGGTGATCCTCTACCAAGATTGTTCAAGCCATTTGGATTTGTCAAAAAACATGGCTCCCAGGGGCGGGCTTATTTTAACATCATAATACATTAACCTATAGATAATGTGCTATTGTATTCTGTTTTCACACCTTCCACAGAAAAAACGACCTTTCAGTCGTTAATTAAAGTCTTAAACCAGAAGGTCCCTTAGGCAGTTACCTGTGTGACGTAACTCTTCCCGCTCAATTGACCACGTGTCAGTTTCTTTTTCTGTGGACAAAGAAATTCAACAAGGATTATTTACCTGTGATAGAAATTTGGATTATTTCTTTCCTCACGGATAAATTTATGTATCCTTGTGTTTCTTTTGTTTATTTATCACTCCTTTCACTTTCTGTGTTATTATTTAAAATTTTCAATTTTCGATTTCATGTATTTTTGACTGGTCTTTTTCCACATGCGTTTTGGCGACTCTCGCTATTCGGCACAACGCTCGTGCGCGATCGGTTCGATAGTAGTGTTTATATATGCAGAATATTTTTGTTCTTTTCGTTCCAGGTTATTCAGCAATTACGATATGTTTTTCCTGGACTTTTGTTTGCAGAGATCTTCAGTTGGCTAAAGATTCTCATGGTGGAGAAGCTGATTGTAAAGAACTTGTCAACCCTTGATGGGTTATAAGACAATTCTTTACTGATGGGAGCCCCACCCCATATGGCTATTCTGCCGGGGTAAGACCCATCAAGGTGGCATCTTTTGGTACTTAGTATCCTATAAAGTCTAAGTCCACCAGTCACCAGTCACCAGTCATCCAGTCACCAGTCAACCAGGCACCAGTCAATAAGCTTCACCAGTCACCAGTCAATCAGGTGCCAGTCAACCAGGCACCAGTCACCAGTCATCCAGGTGCCAGTCAACCAGGCACCAGTCACCAGTCACCCAGTCACCAGTCACCAGTCACCGATCAACCAGGCACCAGTCAACTAGTCTCCAGTCAATAATTTAATTATTTTCTGGAAAGACTTAGTTTCTGACATATTTCACCGGACAAAATAGTCACGTATACTAACTTCCGGTCATTATGTCTAATTATTAAAAAAAAAATTTCACTGGGCAAAGTATCAGTAATATTTCTGATACTTATACCTGGTCATATTATTATATTATTTCTGATTTTTCACCAGGCAAACTTTTACAGAAAGTGTCTGGTCAATTTTTGCCTAATAATTAATTATCTTCGGGAAAAAGTTTCGAATACTTGTGCCCGCTCAGTTTTCATATATAATCTCCCTTTCTCATCGGACTAGAGTTACGAATACTACTATCCGATCAATTTGTCAAATTACTTGTAACTTTACTGGGCAACAGTTACGAATATTAGTGTCCGGTCATTGTGTCGGGTAACTAGTGTCAAAATAATGATTACTAATTCCCGAACAATCTATTATCGTTCATAGAGCTCCATTCACGTTTAAGTCAATGGATATAGGTTATTAAGTGAAATACATAATAACTTTTTATACAAAAAATTCTGTACAGTCTTTCCCAAATCAGACTAGAATCTTTAATATTCCATTGACTTATTATAGGTGTGTAATTCCATTAATATTTTAAATTAACTTATGTTTTATCTCTTTTATCCGCTAGAAAGAGTTAAACTTCCGACTATAACAAAATTCTTACCGGGCAGCAGTTCGTAGACTAGTGCCAGGTCATTCAAATGATGTTTTATCTCTTTAATTCGCTAGAAAGCGGTTAAATTCCGGCTCTAACGAAAATTTCATCGGGAGGCACTTCGTAGAGTAGTGCCAGGTCATTCTAACGAAATTCCACCGGGGTGTAGTTTCGTAGACTTTGTGTCGGATTACTAGTGTGCGAGTAGTAGTCACTAGTACTCGCTCAACATATATTCATTTATAACCACTATAGACATGTATAGTCTTGGATTATAGGTTATTGAATGACAGCGATGGGTTCTAATACCTAGTAGCCATTTATATTGTTGAATTCTGTCCAGTCACTTTTGAACTTGACTTAAATTCTATATATATATTTATTATTGAAAATGAATTAAGAATTATCGGTTACGATCAAATTCGCAATTCATTCACTTAGTGTAGAAGATACTTCCAGCTATAATTATATCTCTTTTATTCGCTACAAAGAGATTAACTTCTTACATATTCACCTTATTCGGCTCTAGGGCAAAGGTGAACTATAAAACTATCGTTATTTATAAGAAGAAAAATATACACGAAATATAAAAAAATTTTCTTCTTTCCTCCCCTGTTTTTCTTCTACATGCTCCGATATGTAATCAGCATGTAATCTAAGGAGTAAATTGACAAGAAAGTAGCAATCGATCTTTTCTACTTTCTATTAATTTTTCATTCTTAAGGTATCGGAAATTTACACCAACCAGATAAATAAATTAACAGTTTATTTATTTATTCGCTACCTCTCTAGATTACTACGATTTAAAATTCTAGTTGAGGTACATATTTTCCTTTTGCCTTTTCTACATGGAAAATAGTTGATCCGATAAGCTATTATTCTATTTTATACTATCTTTTGATTGATTATATTAGAGTCTAGGTCAGTCGTGCTCTGTCTAAACTCTGCTATAAAATAATAAATAAGAAAAAAATCTTATATTTAGGCATAGATATAATTCGATACGTTCTTTACTTTGCCTGTTTTATTTTTTCTTCTGGATCATTTAAGACTACGATAGCAATATACCAGATATTTTTGCCTCAGTAAGAATCTATTACGCTGAAGATTCTTCATATTGGAATAATAATTTTATTATGATTATAATTCTAGACCCAATTAATCCTTGTATATTATAGGTCTACTTTATCTTATTGAGGAATAGTTTTGCTTCGACTAGCTCTATACCTCTAATATTTTATTTATAACTAGAGTCCATGTCAATCAAAATTTTCTTGCACTTTGGTATTGACAATGGATACATATTTAGTAAAGGCATTAATTATTCAGTACGTGACAGATTATTATTGCCTAAATTAGATTTTATATACAATACTTTCCTTTTGATATTTTGTTTTATTGACTTTGTAACTATTCAGAAACTGCCAAAGTCAATCATTTCCTTCCTCTAAACTTACCGAAGCTCTAGATTATGTTGATATATATTTTTGATATATGCTTAGAGGTTAATTAACGAGAGTTTACCTCTTAATAGCAGATATTATTATAATTATATTAATCAATCTATAGTCTAGGCTTAGACAAAAGGGAAAACATCCTTAATTACGAGCCGGTAAAGAATTAAGACACTCTTAATTATCTCTTTACCCCTCCTTTATGTTTACATTCGTTAAAGGGATCATAGTAATTCTCGCTAAGAGTTCAAGTTCAGTTTGCGAATAATGCAAAGATTAATATCTTGATTTCCAGTCCGCATCAAAAATGGTCTATATATATAGATAAATATCTTTTCCGAAACTGGATATTTATTTATTTTTCCACACAATAAGTCATTTCAAGATGTCGATGATTTTGAAATGCACTGCTTCAATTTATAATATAAAATATGTTTATATTAACTTCACAACTTAGTAAGTGCTGCACCTACGTTCCTGGTCAGATCTTACTTTTGTGATACGTTTTTGAACATACTGAAAGTTTTCTCCGATTATACATTCGGTAAATAAACTTTCGAGTAGTATTTATGCTTTTAAACATTCAGATTATTTGATAATTGTTGGAGATAATATATTATTCCGATATTTATATATCTATCTTCATTATTTATCTTTCTCATCTTACTTTTAAATTAGATTGACCTTCTCGCTACGTTCCAGGTTTAAATCTAGCTAACATTGTGGAACAGTCACTTTTTTATTTCCTAAACAATATTTTAACATTTTTCTCAGTATTCAGAGAATAACGACTTCATGAATACTTGAAAATAATTCAATTCTACGCTTGTTAAACTAAGCCTAAAACAAGCCCTAGTTTTTTTCGAATGGATATTATCCTTCGATTCAGTTCATGGAGATACATCCTTTTAGATCCCATTATCTCTATTTCAATCATTCAAAATTCTAATGACTAAGTACTCCTTTTCTACGTACGAATACAGAATATCGAATCACTGTTGCTGCATATTGGTTAAAGATTAAACAAATTTTATCTTAAACCTATATGACGTTAAATTAATTATTATCTCTTTCATATACATGTTTTTACCCTTCCGTCAGGGATCGCGGTAATAATATTATTACTCTCTATGGTTTACACATAGATCTCGAGAGTATATATATGTATTTTCTTCCTGAACTCATTTGCGAGTACGTAATTTGATATTTCAGGAATTACCAATTATGCAGACATAGATTTTATTCTATTAATATTCAATTCTAAACATTTGATTGAATGTTTATCTATAAAATTTCCGGGCAGTAATTTTATAGAGAGTTATATGTTTAATAATTCCTTGCTTAAATAATAGTTACGCTTAACCTATGATTTATAGCGGGAATTTTGTTCAGTAGTATAATTTTTATTTAGTATTAATATATTTCTTACTATTCTTAAATATGCGTATAGAATAGTAATACTATCTCTTAACTTTTAAATTAAGTGTTTTTTGAGATTAATAATCAGTATTATTGTATAATCTTTCTTCAGAGATTATCACACTATTACTTTTTCTCTGAGTCCTTCTCTTTTTATGAACATTTTGATTCGTATCAAAGTGGATTTTTAACATTTCTTGATTTCCATGATTATTTACTCAGGAGTACTTTTCATGGCAATCTTCTGGTATAGAAAGATTCTATCCAGCTTATTTATTATTGCTTAATCTTATCAATACGGTAAGATTTAGCCAAACTATGACCGTCATACAGTTTGCTGCGATCAACCTTATTCTTATCTCTCTTATTCTCTGTCAAACTCTTTAGTTATGATGTTGACAGTTTATTCTTTATTTTTTTGTCAGGACATCAAACGCTTTTATATGTCTATGACAAAACTAATTATCAATGGTTTAGGTTGTTTTTTCTTCCCAGCAGTTATATGCAAACTCTGTATTATTTTATTGCTTGACTAAAAATTCGTTATACAATTAGTCTAGCAATAGTTTTAACCATTATGTTTGTCTATACCTTTTTTCTTCTGATGGATAACTTAGTTATAGTTAAGTTAACTCCATCTACTTTTATTATCTCCCCTTCTTTAATTTGATCAAGGGAAATAATTACACATTATGGTTATTTTAAGTCTGTGTCTGTTCATCGGAAACTGTCCTGTCGCTCCAATTAACAGAATTTAATTAGTTTATAATTCTAATAGCTTAGACTATTACAATTACATAGCTTCACATATCTAGAATTTTATCCAAAATATCTACATATGTCAGTTATCTATAGGAAACTCCACCGAGTAGACTTTTCCTTATTTATTCAAGATCCTACATAGACTATTTACAGTGTATGGTCTTGGCTTTTTGTTTTACAAATTTTGTTTTCAAAATATTTCTATATTCCTAGCTTACTTTGCGATGGAATATTTATGTTATGTCTCAATGACTCCCTTTTCTTTTTGAAGCCAGTTGTTGTTTCCCAAAAAGAAAAAAAAGAGGGGTGGGGGGTGGGGGGGGGGGGTGGGGGGGGCCAATGTTAGGTCTCTGAGACTTAAGAACTGGCTTCCTCTAGAGTCTACTAATATATATAAGGTTGTTAGATCATAACACCTTAAAGGTATGCTATTTTGTGAATCTAGATCATTCTTTCTATTAAATATAGAATTAGAATGTATCTGATTCCTTTGAGTTTCCTGAGTCTTAACCAGAAGTGGTGAGATATTATTGGTGTTAGAATTAGGAGAGCTCCTCCCTCCTATTCTGCAAATTCTAGCACATTATCTATAGGTTAATGTATTATGAAGTTAAAATGAAGTTTTTTAAAAGTAAAACATATTTTAACGAGTAATACTTAACCTATAGATAATCAATTATCTCCCTCCGTCCACCCTCGCTTATCTCTCCTAATTGTGTCTATTGTTTTACACATAAAAGAAACTGACACGTGGTCAACTGAGCGGGAAGAGTTATGTCACACAGGTAACTGCCTAAGGGACCTTCTGGTTTAAGACTTTAATTAACGACTGAAAGGTCGTTTTTTCTGTGGAAGGTGTGAAAACAGAATAGAATAGCACATTATCTATAGGTTAAGTATTACTCGTTAAAATATGTTTTACTTTTAAAAAACTTCATTTTCCCTATATATCTATATAGAAAACTTTAAAAATCTTCTTGTCAGAAACCACTGGACCGTTTTCAATATAATTTTGCAGAAATGTTCCTTTGGTGATCCTCTACCAAGATTGTTCAAGTCGTCATGATTCATCAAAAAACGTGGCTGCCAGGGGGCAGGGCTTATTATGCCCCCAACTTCAAAGAAGTTGGAGGGGTATATTGCTTCTGGGTTGTTTGTCCGTCCATCCGTCCGTCCGTCCTTCCGTCCGTCAGTCTGTTCGTCACGCTTTTTGATGCATAGCATAACTTTAGAACCGTGAAAGCTACTGTTTTGAAATTTCTTATATGGATTCCTCATGAAAAAATAGCTGACACGTGTTTTTTTTCTTGACATGATTATGCCCCTTTTCTGAGTTATGGCCCTTTGAAAAAATATGGACGCAATCTTGTCAGCAAAATATCTCAAAAACTATTGAAGCTAGAGCCTTGAAACTTTATGAATAGACTGGTAGTGATGAGTAGACAACCTGATTAACTTTTGAAGAAATTTTGAAAAATACTTCTTGAGTTATGGCCCTTTGTAATTTTGGGCATTTTTACCTTGTCAGTAAAATATCTCAAAAACTGTTAGAGCTAGAGTCTTGAAACTTAGTAAACGGATTTGTAGTGATGAGATGACCTGATTAACTTTTGAAGAAATTCTGAAAAATTTTGTTCAATTACCCCTATGTAATTTTGGGCATTTTTACCTTGCCAGCAAAATATCGCAAAAAACGTTGGAGCTAGAGCCTTGAAACTTAATGAATAGACTGGTAGTGATGAGTAGACAACCTGATTAACTTTTGAAGAAATTTTGAAAAATACTTCTTGAGTTATGGCCCTTTGTAATTTTGGGCATTTTTAATTTGTCAGCAAAATATCTAAAAAACTATTGAAGCTAGAGCCTTGAAACTTGATGAATAGACTGGAAGTGATGAGTAGACAACCTGATTAACTTTTTCAGAAATTTTGAAATATACTTCTTGAGTTATGCCCCTTTGTAATTTTAGGCATTTTTACCTTGTCAGCAAAATATCTCAAAAACTGTTAGAGCTAGAGCCTTGAAACTTAGTAAATGGATTTGTAGTGATGAGGAGAATACATGATTAACTTTTGAAGAAATTCTGAAAAATACTTTATGAGTTATGGCCCTTTGTAATTTCGGGTAATTTTACCTTGTCAGCAAAATATCTCAAAAGCTGTTGGAACTAGAGCCTTGAAACTTGATCAATAGATTGGTAGTGATGAGTAGACAACCTGATTAACTTTTGAAGAAGTTTTGAAAAATACTTCTTGAGTTATGGCCCTTTGTAATTTTGGGCATTTTTTACCTCGTCAGCAAAATATCTCAAAAACTGTTAGAGCTAGAGCCTTGAAACTTAGTAAATGGATTTGTAGTGATGAGTAGATGACCTGATCAACTTTTGAAGAAATTCTGAAAAATACTTCATGAATTATGGCCCTTTGTAATTTGGGGCATTTTTACCTTGTCAGCAAAATATCTCAAAAACCGTTGGAGCTAGAGCCTTGAAACTTGATGAATAGACTGGTAGTGATGAGTAGACAACCTGATTATTTTTTGAAGAAATTCTGAAAAATACTTCTTGAGTTATGGCCCTTTGTGATTTTGGGCATTTTTACCTTGTCAGCAAAATATCTCAAAAACTGTTAGAGCTAGAGCCATGAAATATGGTGAATGGTTTTGTAATGATGAGTAGACAACTTGATTAACTTTTGAATAAATTTTGAAAAATACTTATTGAGTTATGACCCTTTGTTATTTTGGGCATTTTTATCTTGTCAGCAAAGTACCTCAAAAACTGTTAGAGCTAGAGACTTGAAACTTGGTGAATTGATTGGTAATGATGAGTAGATGACCTGATGAACTTTTTTATAAATTCTGAAAAATAATTTGTAAGTAATGGCCCTTTGTAAATTTGGGCATGTTTCCCTTGTCAGCAAAATATCTCAAAAACTATTGAAGCTGGAGTCTTGAAACTTGATGAATAGATTGGTAGCGATGAGTAGATGACCTGATCATGTCCCCAATTTCGAATGAAATTGATGGGGCATATTATTTTGCCTTCATTTGTCCATCCGTCTGTTTGTCCGTTCCTCAAGCATTTTTGTGCATGCCATATCTTAAGAACCCTGCATGCTAGGGTTTTGAAATTTTATATTTGGGTTCCCAATGAAAAAATAGCTGACCCGTATTTTTTTTTCTTGTCTAGCATGTTTGTTTAGAGTTATGCCCCTTTGAAAAAAATCAGAATTAAATCTTATGAGCAAGATATCTTGAAGAGTATTTAAGCTTGGTTCTTGAAATTCGATATAGTAAGTGGGAATGATGTGTAAATTACCTGATTATATTTTGAGAGAATTCCGTGAAAATATTGATAAAGTTACGGCCCTTTGCAGTTCTGCACATTTTGACTTGTCAGCAAGATGTCTCCAAAAGTACTTAAACTAGGGTCTTGAAATATTATATGCTGATTGGGAATGATGTGGAGATTACCTGATTTGTTTTTTAGGGAAAAGTTGACGTAGTTATGGCCCTTTGTAGTTCTAGGCGTTTTGACCTTGTCAGCAAGATATCTCAAAAAGTATTTAAGCCAGAGCCATGATATTTGGTATACTGATTGGGATTGAGGAGGAGATCACCTGATTAAATTTTGAACAAATTAAATGAAATGTTGGAGTTATGGCCCTTCACAATTTCTGGCCATTTAATGTCGTTCCTTTATTGTGTATAGCATAAGTTTTTTGTATGCTAATGTTTTGAAATTTCATATTTTGATTCCTCATGAAAAAATAGGTGACCCGTATTTTTAGCTCACCTGAGCCAAAGGCTCAAGGTGAGGTATTGTGATCACTCACCGTCCGTCGTCGTCGTCGTCTGTATGTCCGTCCGTCCACAATTTTTAAACAACATCTCCTAAACCACTGATTGGAATTTGACCAAACTTCACAGGAATGATCCTTGGTTGGTCCTCTTTCAAAGTTGTTCAACTGGTTCCGGTCCGTTGCATATCTAGGTCACAGGAGCTAAAAATAGATTTTTTAACTAAAAACTTCAAAAATCTTCTTGTCAGAAACCACGGATTACAATATAATTTTGCCGAAATGTTCCTTTGGTGACCCTCTACCAAGATTGTTCAAGCCGTTTGGATTCATCAAAAAACATGGCCGCCAGGGGTCGGGGCTTATTTTCCCTATATATCAATATAGAAAACTTTAAAAATCTTCTTGTCAGAATCCAATGGACCGATTTCATTATAATTTTGCAGAAATGTTCCTTTGGTGATCCTCTACCAAGATTGTTCAAGCCATTTGGATTCGTCAAAAAACATGGCCGCCAGGGGGCGGGGCTTATTTTCCCTTTATATCTATATAGAAAACTTTAAAAATCTTCTTGTCAGAAACCACTGGACCGATTTCAGTATAATTTTGCAGGAATGTTTCTTTGATGATCTTCTACCAAGATTGTTCAAGCCATTTGGATTTGTCAAAAAACATGGCGGCCAGGGGGCGGGGCTTATTTTCCCTATATATCTATATAGAAAACTTTAAAAATCTTCTTGTCAGAAACCACTCGACCGATTTCAATATAATTTTGCCGAAATGTTCCTTTTGTGATCCTCTACCAAGATTGTTCAAGCCATTTGGATTCGTCAAATAACATGGCCGCCAGGGGGCATGGCTTATTTTCCCTATGTATCTATATAGAAAACTTTAAAAATCTTCTTGTCAGAAACCACTGGACTGATTTCAATATTATGTTGCAGAAATGTTCCTTTGGTAATCCTCTACCAAGATTGTTCAAGCCATTTGGATTCGTCAAATAACATGGCCACCAGGGGGCGGGGCTTATTTTCCCTATATATCTATACAGAAAACTTCAAAAATCTTCTTGTCAGAAACCACTCGACTGATTACAATATAATTTTGGCGAAATGTTCCTTTGATGATCCTCTAACAAGATTGTTCAAGCCATTTGGATCCGTCAAAAAACATGGCCGCCAGGGGGTGGGGCTTATTTCTCCTATATATCTATATAGAAAATTTAAAAATCTTCTTGTCAGAAACCAATTGACCGATTTCAGTATAATTTTGCAGAAATGTTTCTTTGGTGATCCTCTACCAAGATTGTTCAAGCCATTTGGATTCGTCAAAAAACATGGCCCCCAGGGGGCGGGGCTTATTTTCCCTATGTATCTAAATAGAAAACTTTAAAAATCTTTTTGTCAGAAACCACTGGACTGATTTCATTATAACTTGACAGAAATGTTTCCTTGTTGACCCTCTACCAAAATTGTTTAAGTTATCATGATTCATCAAAAAACATGGCCCCCAAGGGGTGAGGCTTATTTTTCCCTATATATATCTATATAGAAAAGTTTAAAAATTTTCTTGTCAGAAACCAATGGACCAATTTCAGTATAACTTAGCAGGAATGTTTCTTTGGTGACCCTCTACCAAGATTGTTCAAGCCGGCATGATTTGTCAAAAAACATGGCGGCTAGGGGGGCGGGGCATATTTTCCCTATACATGTATATCTATATAGAAAACTTTAAAAATCTTCTCGTAAGAAACCGTTGGGTCGAGTTCATTGTAACTTTGCAGGAATGTTGCTTTGGTGACCCTGTACCAAGATTGTTCAAGCCCTCATGATACATCAAAAAACATGGCTGCCAGGGGGCGGTGCTTATTTTCCATATGTATCTGTATAGAAAATTTTAAAATTCTTCTTTTCAGAAACCACCTGACCGATTTCAATATTACTTGGCAGGAATGTTGCTTTGGGACCCTGTGCCAAGATTGTTCAAGCAATCATGATTCGGCAAAAAACATGGCTGCTAGGGGTGGGGCTTATTCTCCCTATATATCTAAATAGAAAACTTTAGAAATCTTCTTGTCAGAAACCACTGAACTGATTTCAGTATAACTTGCAGGAATATTTCTTTGGTGGCACTCTACCAAGTTTATTCAAGCTGTCATGATTCGTCAAAAAATATGGCCGTTGGGGTGGGGCTTATTTTCCCTATATTGCTATACAAAACACTTCAAAATCTTTTTGTCAGAAACCACTGGACCAATTTCAATATAACTTGGCAGAATTGTTCCTTTGGTGACCTTCTTTCAAGATTCAGTTCCAGCAGTCATGATGCATGAAAAAAACATAGCCGCTTGGGAGTAGGGCTATAAAATTTATACAAAAATCTTAGAGCAGTGAACTTGGCTGAAACTTCAACTGTAAGTTTGCAAAGCTGTTTGCTCAGGTGAGCGATATAGGACCATCATGGTCTCTTGTTTTCTTATCCCAATTATCTTCTAATTTAGAGGTATTTCCCTTTGATAAAATAACATTGACATCTCATATATTTGTACTGTTGTTACCGTCATGGGCAAGCAGTGTTGAAGTCAAGCAGTGTTAGAGTCAGGCAGTTGGGGGCTTAGTGTTTTACAAACACCAGCTCTAGTTTTCCCTATATATCTAAATAGAAAACTTTAAAAATCTTCTTGTCAGAAACCACTGGACCGATTTCATTATAACTTGACAGAAATGTTTCCTTGTTGACCCTCTACCAAGATTGTTCAAATTATCATGATTCATCAAAAAACATGGCCGCCAGGGGGCTGGGCTTATTTTTCACTATATATCTATATAGAAATGTTTAAAAATTTTCTTGTCAGAAACCAATGGACATTTGGACTTTATGGATTCTTTGGTGACCCTCTACCAAGATTGTTCAAGCCGGCATGATTCGTCAAAAAACATGGCCGCTAGAGGGCGGGGCATATTTTCCCTATATATCTATATAGAAAACTTCAAAAATCTTCTCGTAAGAAACCGTTGGATCAAGTTCATTGTAGCTTGGCAGGAATGTTGCTTTGGTGACCTTCTACCAAGATTGTTCAAGCCGTCATGATACGTCAAAAAACATGGCCACCAGGGGCGGGCCTTATTTTTCGTATATATCTGTATAGAAAATTTTAAAATTCTTCTTGTCAGAAACCACCTGACCGATTTCAATATTACTTGGCAGGAATGTTGCTTTGGTGACCCTGTACCAAGATTGTTCAAGCAATCATGATTCGTCAAAAAACATGACTGCTAGGGGTGGGGCTTATTTTCCCTATATATCTAAATAGAAAACTTTAAAAATCTTCTTGTCAGAAACCACTGAACTGATTTCAATATAACTTGGCAGGAATGTTCCTTTGGTGGCCCTCTACCAAGTTTGTTCAAGCTGTCATGAATCATCAAAAAACATGGCCGTTAGAGGGTGGGACGTATTTTCCCTATATAGCTATATAAAACACTTCAAAAATCTTTTTGTCAGAAACCACTGGACCAATTTCAATATAATTTGGCAGAATTGTTCCTTTGGTGACCTTCTTTCAAGATTCCGTTCCAGCGATCATGATGCATGAAAAAAACATGGCCGCTTGGGAGTAGGGCTGTAAAATTTATACAAAAATCTTAGAGCAGTGAACTTGGCTGAAACTTCAACAGTAAGTTTGCAAAGCTGTTTGTTCAGGTGAGCGATATAGGACCATCATGATCCTCTTGTTTTTTAGCTCACCTGAGCAAAAGCTCAGGGTGAGCTATTGTCATCACCCTATGTCCGTCGTCCGTCGTCGTCCGTCGTCCGTATTCGTCGTCAACAATTAGTTTGTTAACACTCTAGAGGTCACAGTTTTGACCCAATCTTGATGAAACTTGGTCAGAATGTTTGCCTCTATGAAATCTAGGTCAAGTTCGATACTGGGTTACTTAGGGTCAAAAACTAGGTCACCAGGTCAAATCAAAGGAAAAACTTGTTAACACTGTAGAGGTCATAGTTTTGACCAAATCTTGATGAAACTTGCTCAAAATGTTTGCCTCTATTAAATCTAGGTCAAGTTCGAAACTGGGTCACTTGGGGTCAAAAACTAGGTCACCGGGCCAGATCAGCAGAAAACCTTGTTAACACTCTAGCGGTCACATTTTTGAAGCAATCATTATGAATCTTGCTCAATATGTTTGTCTTGATGATTTCTAGGTCAAGTTCGAAACTGGGTCACTTGGGGTCAAAAACTAGGTCACTGGGCCAAATCAGCAGAAAACCTTGTTAACACTCTAGCGGTCACATTTTTGAAGCAATCATCATGAATCTTGCTCACAATGTTTGTCTTGATGATTTCTAGGTCAAGTTCGAAACTGGGTCACTTGGAGTCAAAAACTAGGTCACCGGGCCAAATCAGCGGAAAACCTTGTTAACACTCTAGCAGTCACATTTTTCAAGCAATCATCATGAATCATGCTCAAAATGTTTGTCTTGATGATTTCTAGGTCAAGTTTGAAACTGGGTCACTTGGAGTCAAAAACTAGGTCACCGGGCCAAATCAGCAGAAAACCTTGTTAACACTCTAGCGGTCACATTTTTGAAGCAATCATCATGAATCTGGCTCAAAATGTTTGTCTTGATGATTTCTAGGTCAAGTTTGAAACTGGGTCACATGGTATCAAAAACTAGGTCACCAGGCCAAACCAGCAGAAAACCTTGTTAACACTCTAGTGGTCACATTTTTGAAGCAATAATCATGAATCTTGCTCAAAATGTTTGTCTTGATGAGTTCTAGGATATGTTTGAAACTGGGTCACGTGGGGTCAAAAACTAGGTCACTGGGCCAAAGCAGCAGAAAACCTTTTTAACACTCTAGCGGTCACATTTTTGAAGCAATCATCAAGAATCTGGCTCAAAATGTTTGTCTTGATGATTTCTAGGTCAAGTTTGAAACTGGAACACCTGGGGTCAAAAACTAGGTCACCTGGCCAAATCAGCGTAAAATCTTGTTATCACTCTAGCGGTCACATTTTTCAAGCAATCATCATGAATCTTGCTCAAAATGTTTCTCTTGATGAGTTCTAGGTCAGTTTCGAAACTGGGTCACTTGGAGTCAAAAACTAGGTCACTGGACCAAATCAGCTGAAAACTTTGTTAACACTCTAGCGTTCACATTTTTTAAGCAATCATCATGAAACTTGCTCAGCATGATTGTCTTGATGATTTCTAGGTCAAATTTGAAACTGGGTCACTTGGGGTCAAAAACTAGGTAACCTGGCCAAATCAGCAGAAAACCTTGTTAACACTTTAGCGGTCACATTTTTGAAGCAATCATCATGAATCGTACTCAAAATGTTTGTCTTGATGATTTCTAGGTCAAGTTTGAAACTGGGTCACATGGGGTCAAAAACTAGGTGACCTGGCCAAATCAGCAGAAAACTGTTAATACTCCAGAGGTCACATTTTTTAAATAATCATCATAAATATTGCTCAAAATGTTTGTCTTGATGATTTCTAGGTCTAGTTTAAAACTGGGTCACTTGATATCAAAAACTAGTTCACCTGGCCAAATCAAAGGAAAACCTTGTTGATGCTCTAGAGGTCACGTTTTTGAAGTGATCATCATGAATCTTGCTCAAAATGTTTGTCTTGATGATTTCAAGGTGATGTATAGTTTTCTGTCCAGTGACTCTCTTAAGTTTTTCCATTTAGGTCAGTTTCTCAGTAATTATTGGTCCTACAGAGTGATATTTGGTACTTGTGAAGTGTTTGTGTTTAGGTCAGTTTCTCAGTAACTATTGCTCCTACAGCCAGTGATACTTAGTACATGCATACATCTTAGCATGGCCTCTTGAGTGCAGTCATCCATATTTGACCTTGACCTTTATTTCACAGTCCATAAGACATGCTACATTGTCTTACTTATTAATATAATCATTTTGAACTTTAATCAGAATGTTTGCCTTGATCAGTTCTAGATCAGGCTCTCAAAGTGCTATGTTGCTCAGGTGAGCGTTACAGGGCCATCATGGCCCTCTTGTTTATTTTTCCCTGAAAACAGGATTTGACTTTTCATGCAGATTGTCTCCATTGGAGACAATTTGCATGAAATGTCAAATCCTGTTTTCTGGGAAAAAAATAAGAAAAATATCAACAGTTTGTCATCTGCTGAATTACAGAGAGTAGTAACAATTAAGATGTCCCATAGCCTTGGTTGTGACCCTTGGGGCCCTGGGAGTTAGAGCCCACTTTGTCATGGCCAGTGGGTTACATCATGTGAAAGATGAAGCCCAATTAACTATGACACTGGCTTGAAGTACTGCCAAAATAGTTCCACCAAACTCAGGGACTATATGAGGTACTGAAGTACTTCTCTGCATTGATTAACACAGAGTACTCAGTGTATTTTCAGCAGTAGACATATTGAAGTATTTTTCTTATTTTTTTTCCAGACAAATAGGTTTTGACACTTTATGCAAATTGTCTCCATTGACAGCTATTCCTTGCTTGCTATCTGAAATTGTTGCTTTTCTTTGTATGCTTTCGTAACCCATTTGCCACAGTCAGGGAAATGTCAGGGAAATTAGAAAAAAAGCAAGGTCAGTGAAAAGTCAGGGAATTTCGAAAAAAGGGTCAGGGAAATTTCAATTTTAGGAAGGTCAAAGAAAAGTCGAGGAATTTAGTAATGTCAGGCTAAATTTTTCAATGGCTGTGGAAGTTTTCTGGGTATTTTTGAAAGTAAAAAGCTGAAATATTTTAAAATAAGCCAGTGATCTAACACTAGACCTCTCAACCCTTGTCCTGCTGTATAAATCAAGATGCCATGCCCTTTTCAAATTTTCGGCCAGTCAGATACTTGATCCAGATTGTTGATATAAATTCAAATACTGAAAGGCAAACAGTGCAGATCCAGATCAGTTGGCTTCTTCAGAAGCCAACTGATCTGGATCTACACTGTTTGCAAAGGCAGTGTATATCTGGGTTCAGCAGGACAAGGGTTAACACTAATGTTCCAAACAGCCAACAGCATGGTACTAACATTAAGTTAAATGCTCAAGTATTACATTAATACTTCATGATCCTGCAAGAAGAGAACCAGAAGATTGAAAGCATTTGAGACACTTGCCTCCAGAGCATGTGTCACTTTCACCATTTGTTACTTAAGGACTATGATTCATGTAAATTTGTATTCATCACATTCAAGATCAGATTCATATAAATTTTATATTTGGGTGCCACATTCTCAGCATTCAGATTTAATTGTAATTTTGGTGAAGTGATATTATTCCCATAGAGCAGGGTTCAGCCTAAGGGACCATTTGGGAGGTAAATTGTCCCTGAACTGGCTGACTTCTCCCTATTTTGAGTTGAGGGAAATGTTCAAATGTACAGAACATAATGAGAAATACAAAAAATTGGCCAAACTTTTATGCAGGATATTACTGAAAATCAAGTTAATAGGAGGAATGGGACAGGATGGCTGTATGAGGGGTTGGTCACAGGCCATCAGATTTTGGCAAATTTGATCAGGGAAACTTGCTATCAGGTAAGGGAAAAGTTAGGGAATTTCGAATTGGCTTAGTGGTGACAACCCTGATAACCCTTTAAGTGTTAATCAAGACTGCAGCAGACAGCATTTTTTTATGCCCCCAACTTCAAAGAAGTTGGAGGGGCATATTGCTTCTGGGTTGTTCGTCCATCCATCCGTCCTTCCGTCCATTCGTCACGTTTTTTGATGCATAGCATAACTTTAGAACCGTGAATGCTACTGTTTTGAAATTTCTTATATGGATTCCTCATGAAAAAATAGCTGAAATGTGTTTTTTTGTCTTGACAGGATTATGCCCCTTTTCTGAGTTATGGCCCTTTGAAAAAATATGGATGCAATCTTGTCAGCAAAATATCTCAAAAACTATTGAAGCTAGAGCCTTGAAACTTGATGAATAGACTGGTAGTGATGAGTAGACAACCTGATTAACTTTTGAAGAAATTTTGAAAAATACTTCTTGAGTTATGGTGCTTTGTAAATTTGGGCATTTTTACCTTGTCAGCAAAATATCTCAAAAACTGTTAGAGCTAGAGCCTTGAAACTTAGTAAATAGATTTGTAGTGATGAGCAGATGACCTGATTAACTTTTGAAGAAATTCTGAAAAATACTTCTTGAGTTATGGCCCTTTGTAATTTTGAGCATTTTTACCTTGTCAGCAAAATATCTCAAAAACCGTTGGAGCTAGAGCCTTGAAACTTGATGAATAGACTGGTAGTGATTAGACAAACTGATTAACTTATGAAGAAATTTTGAAAAATACTTCTTGAGTTATGGCCCTTTGTGATTTTGGGTATTTTTACCTTGTCAGCAAAATATCTCAAAAACTGTTAGAGCTTGAGCCTTGAAATTTAGTGAATCCATTTGTAGTGATGAGTAGATGACCTGATTAACTTTTGAAGAAATTCTGAAAAATACTTCATGAGTTATGGCCCTTTGTAATTTTCAGCATTTTTACCTTGTCAGCAAAATATCTCAAAAACCTTTGGAGCTAGAGCCTTGAAACTTGATGAATAGACTGGTAGTGATGAGTAGACAAACTGATTAACTTTTGAAGAAATTTTGAAAAATACTTCTTGAGTTATGCCCCTTTGTAATTTTAGGCATTTTTACCTTGTGAGCAAAATGTCTCAAAAACTGTTAGAGCCTTAGCCTTGAAACTTAGTAAATGGATTTGTAGTGATGAGTAGATGGCCTGCGTAACTTTTGAAGAAATTCTGAAAAATACTTCATGAGTTATGGCCCTTTGTAATTTTGGGCAATTTGGCCTTGTCAGCAAAATATCTCAAAAACCGTTGGAACTAGAGCCTTGAAACTTGATGAATAGACTGATAGTGATGAGTAGACAAACTGATTAACTTTTGAAGAAATTTTGAAAAGTACTTCTTGAGTTATGGCCCTTTGTAATTTTGGGCATTTTTACCTTGTCAGCAAAATATCTCAAAAACTGTTAGGGCTAGAGCCTTGAAACTTAGTAAATGGATTTGTAGTGATGAGTAGATGGCCTGATTAACTTTTGAAGAAATTCTGAAAAATACTTCATGAGTTATGGCCCTTTGTAATTTTGGGCATTTTTACCTTGTCAGCAAAATATCTCAAAAACCTTTGGAGCTAGAGCCTTGAAACTTGATGAATAGACTGGTAGTGATGAGTAGACAACCTGATTAACTTTGGAAGAAATTTTGAAAAATACTTCTTGAGTTATGGCTCTTTGTGATTTTGGGCATTTTTACCTTGTCAGCAAAATATCTCAAAAACTGTTAGAGCTAGCACCAGGAAATATGGTGAATGGATTTGTAATGATGAGTAAACAACCTGATTAACTTTTGATTAAAATTTTGAAAAATACTTCATGAGTTATGGCCCTTTGTTATTTTGGGCATTTTTATCTTGTCAGCAAAATATCTCAAAAATTGTTAGAGCTAGAGACTTGAAACTTGGTGAATTGATTGGTAATGATGAGTAGATGACCTGATGACTTTTTTTTGTAAATTCTGAAAAATATTATATAAGTTATGGCCCTTTGTAAATTTGGGCATGTTTCCCTTGTCAGCAAAATATCTAAAAAACTATTGAAGCTGTAGCTTTGAATCTTGATGAATAGATTGGTAGCGATGAGTAGATGACCTGATCATGCCTCTAGTTTCAAATGGAATTGATGGGGCATATTATTTTGCCTTCATTTGTCCATCCGTCTATTTGTCCCTTCATCAAGCTTTTTTGTGCATGCCATATCCTAAGAACCCTGAATGCTAGGGTTTTGAAATTTTATATTTGGGTTCCCAGTGAAAAAAAAGCTGACCCGTATTTTTTTTTCTTGTCTAGTGTGTTTGTTTAGAGTTAAGCCCCTTTGAAAAAAATCAGAATTAAATATTGTGAGCAAGATATCTTGAAAAATATTTAAGCTGGGTTCTTGAAATTCGATATAGTAAGTGGGAATGATGTGTAAATTACCTGATTATATTTTGAGAGAATTCCGTGAAAATATTGATAAAGTTACGGCCCTTTGCAGTTCTGCGCATTTTGACCTTGTCAGCAAGATGTCTCGAAAAGTACTTAAACTAGGGTCTTGAAATATTATATGCAGATCGGGGATGATTGGAGATTACCTGATTTGTTTTTTAGGGAATTCCGTGAAAAATTGACGTAGTTATGGCCCTTTGTAGTTCTAGGCATTTTGACCTTGTCAGCAAGATATCTCAAAAAGTATTTAAGCCAGAGCCATGATATTTGGTATACTGATTGGGATTGAGGAGGAGATCACCTGATTAAGTTTTGAACCAATTAAATGAAATGTTTGAGTTATGGCCCTTTGCAATTTCTGGCCATTTAATGTTGTTGCTTTATTGTGTATAGCATAAGTTTAGAACCATGTATGCTAATGTTTTGAAATTTCATATTTTGATTCCTCATGAAAAAATAGGTGACCCGTATTTTTTTCTTATCCCAATTATCTCCTATTTTAGAGTTATTTCCCTTTGATAAAATAACATTGAAATCTCTATATTTGTACTGTTGTTACCGTCATGGGCAAGCAGTGTTGGAGTCAAGCAGTGTTAGAGTCAGGCAGTTGGGGGCATAGTGTTTAACAAACACCAGCTCTAGTTTTTTTTTTTTTATTTTGCATATTTTGTAGAGAAAATATGACACGGCATTTCATGTGAATCATCTGCTAGTAGACAATTCACATGAAATACCAAGTCTAATTTTTATGTCATCACCTGCTGAAGGCAGGAGTGGGGCATATAGCATTTCCCCATGATGTTACATCCGTACGTGCATATGTGTGTATGTCACGTTCATAACCAGATTCAAGTTTACCTGCAAGTTTAGGTGCAATTTTACGTCTGCGTTTCTCTTGCAGCTTATAACTTTCATACCTTTTGGGCTAGAAAGTTGAAACTTGGTATGATACTTACCTAGAGCAAGACCTTCCAATGCATGCTACCATTACCCCAGGGTCATGCCCCTGGGCGGGACCAGGGGTCAAAATAGATAACAGGTCACCAAGAAAACATACAAAAATGTGACTAAAAATATCACTATGGTATCATTGGTGAGGCTTAAGAGTTAAAATTTAGCACATAAATACACAGAGGAAAGCTGTTTAGTTGTTGATGAAAAGGCAAGTTTTAGGCCACTGATTCTGGATGGGGGTGGAGCTACTGGGTGGGGCCAAACACAGGTTCAAGTTTACCTGCAAGTTTACGTTCGCGTCTCTCTTGCAGCTTATAACTTTCATACCTTTTGGGCTAGAAAGTTGAAACTTGGTATGATACTTACCTAGAGCAAGACCTTTCAATGCATGCTACCGTTACCCCAGGGTCATGCCCCTGGGCGGGGCTAGGGGTCAAAATATATAACAGGTCACCAAGAAAACATACAAAAATGTGACTAAAATTATCACTATGGTATCATTGGTGAGGCTGAAGAGTTAAAATTTAGCACAAAAAATACACAGAGGAAAGCTGTTTAGTTGTTGATGAAAAGGCAGGTTTTAGGCCACTGATTCTGGATGGGGGTGGGGCTACTGAGTGGGGCCAAACACAGGTTCAAGTTTACCTGCAAGTATACGTTCACGTCTCTCTTGCAGCTTATAACTTTCATACCTTTTGGGCTAGAAAGTTGAAACTTAGTATGATTCTTACCTAGAGCAAGACCTTCCAATGCATGCTACCATTACCCCAGGGTCATTCCCCTGGGCGGGGCTAGGGGTCAAAATATATAACAGGTCACCAAGAAAACATACAAAAATGTGACTAAAATTATCACTATGGTATCTTTGGTGAGGCAGAAGAGTTAAAATTTAGCACAAAAATTACACAGAGGAAAGCTGTTTAGTTGTTAATGAAAGGGCAAGCTTTAGGCCACTGATTCTGGATCGGGGTGGGGCTACTGGGTGGGGCCAAAGAAAATGTAAAAGTATTAAATATGTAATATCTTGGAAACTGTTCAGATCCCAATCCCTAAACCTATGTATTGTTGTTCCTTATGATGAGATGCATTCAATGTCACTTACCTTGCGACCCCTGGGATCATGCCCCACCCTGCCCTGCCCCTTTCATTTCATCAAAAGCCAAATATCTCAGAAACTATTCAGATCCCCACCACTAAACCATATCCCCTGACCGATAGGTTTGGGGGATATAGCGATCGCCCTGGCGTCAGTCTGTCCGTCCGTTTGTTGACGAAACCTTGTGCAGCCATTAACTCCTATACCCTTTGAGCTATTTTCATGAGACTTTGTTAGGTTGTAGAAGGCATTGGATAGGAGTGTCGCGTGCAAGAATGACAACTCTAATCGACTTGGTTCAGGAGTTATCTCACATAGTCTCTTAAAATTGTAAAATTTTGTGCGGACCATAACTCTGAAACCCTTTAAGATATTTTCATGATACTTCACCAGTATGTAGAGGACATTGAGTAGGCATGTTGTGTACAAGAAAGACAACTCTAGCTGACTCTGTTTTGGAGTTACCTCCCATAGTTGTTAAATCTTGTGTGGCCCATAACTCTTAAACTCTTAAAGGTATTTTCATGATACGGACATTGAGTAGGCATGTCGCGTACATTAAAGGCAACTCTAACTGACTGCTTTCTTGAGTTATCTCCCATAGTTATAAAATCTTTTGCAGGCCATAACTCAATAGCCCTTTGAGATATTTTCATGATACTTGATCAAGTTGTAGAGGACATTGAGTAGGTGTGTCACATACAAGAACAACAACTCTAGCTGACTCGGTTTTGGGAGTTATCTCCCGTAGTTGTTAAATCTTGTGCGGCACATAACTCTAAACCCCTATAAGTTATTTTCATGATACTTCACCAATAGGTAGAGGACATTGAGTAAGGGTGTCGCGTACAAGAATGGCAACTCTGACTGCATTCTTGAGTTATCTCCCATAGTGAAATCTTGTGCAGGCCATAACTCAATAACCCTTTGAGATATTATCATGATACTTGATCAAGTTGTAGAGGACATTGAGTAGGTGGGTCACATACAAGAACAACAACTGACTCAGTTGTGGAGTTGTCTCCCATAGTTGTTAAATCTTGTGCAGGCCATAACTCTTAAACCCTTTGAGATATTTTTATGATACTTCATCAAGTTGTAGAGGAATTGAGTAGGCATGTCATGTACACAAAGGACAAGTCTGACTCCATTTTTGAGTTATCTCCCATAGTTATTAAATTTGCTGACAGTCATAACTTCTCTACCAGTTGAGATTTCTGGTGATAATTAATAGGGATGCTTAGAACATTAAGAAGGAGAGTTGCATTTAAAAATTGTAACTATGGATTACTCCTTACTCCATTTATTTTCAATTATCTTCCCTGGTGGTAAAATCTTGTGCAGGCCATAACTCTTTAACCAGTGGAGACATTTTAATGATAGTTAGTAGAGATGCTGAGAACATAAACTAGGTGTGTCACAATATGTAAGGACAACTCTGACCTACGGAGTGTTGGAGTTATCTCCCTTACTTATACTGCGGATGCAGATTTATCAGCAATGCATGCAGCAGGCTTTATTTTTCTCATTTTTTTTTGGATTCTTTGTTGAAAACCACTTACTAGCGAACACAAAATTGAGTTTCTATGACTAACGGTTGAAGAGTTACAGGCCTTGTTTGCAGGCAAGGGGCCTTATATTTCTCATTATTTTTGGATTCTTTGTTGTAATCACTTACTAGTGAACACAAAATCCAGTTTCTACAACTTACAGTTTGAGAGTTATAATCTTTGCAGGCAACAGGCCTTATTAGCTCACCTGAAGCTATTGTGGTCAGTCAATGTCCGTCATCCTTTGTGCGTCGTCAACAATTGCTTTAAAAGCCTACTCCTCCTACACCCCTGGGCCAATTGACTCGATACTTGGTAGGAAGCATCGGGGTGATTTGTAGATAAAAAATAGCTAAAATCGTTCCGATCAGAAATCCAAGATGGCCGCTGTGGCCGCCATCTTGAAAATCTATTTTTAGCTCACCTGAGCAAAAGCTAAGGGTGAGCTATTGTCATCACCCTATGTCCGTCGTCCGTCATCGTCCATCGTTAACAATTAGTTTGTTAACACTCTAGAGGTCACAGTTTTGACCCAATCTTGATGAATCTTGGTCAGAATGTTTGCCTCTGTGAAATCTAGGTCAAGTTCGATACTGGGTTACTTGGGGTCAAAAACTAGATCACCAGGTCAAATCAAAGGAAAAACTTGTTAAAACTCTAGAGGTCATAGTTTTGACCCAATCTTGACGACACTTGCTCAAAATGTTTGCCTCTATTAAATCTAGGTCAAGTTCGAAACTGGGTCACTTGGGGTCAAAAACTAGGTCACCCGGCCAGATCAGCAGAAAACCTTGTTAACACTCTAGCTGTCACATTTTTGAAGCAATCATCATGAATCTTGCTCAATATGCTTGTCTTGATGATTTCTAGGTCAGGTTCAAAACTGGGTCTCTTTGGGTCAAAAACTAGGTCACTGGGCCAAATCAGCAGAAAACCTTGTTAACACTCTAGCGGTCACATTTTTCAAGCAGTCATCATGAATCTTGCTCAAAATGTTTGTCTTGATGATTTCTAGGTCAGGTTCGAAACTGGGTCACTTGGAGTCAAAAACTAGGTCACCAGGCCAAATCAGCAGAAAACCTTGTTAACACTCTAGCTGTCACATTTTTTAAGCAATAATCATGAATCTTGCTCAAAATGTTTATCTTGATGATTTCTGGGTCAAGTTCAAAACTGGAACACCTGGGGTCAAAAACTAGGTCACCTGGCCAAATCAGCGTAAAATCTTGTTATCACTCTTGCAGTCACATTTTTCAAGCCATCATCATGAATCTTGCTCAAAGTGTTTGTCTTGATGAGTTCTAGGTCAAGTTCGAAACTGGGTCACTTGGAGTCAAAAACTAGGTCACCGGGCCAAATCAGCAGAAAACTGTTAACACTCTAGCTGTCACATTTTTTAAGCAATCATCATGAATCTTGCTCAAAATATTTGTCTTGATGATTTTTAGGTCTGGTTCGAAACTGGGTTACCTGGGGTAAAAAACTAGGTCACCTGGCCAGATCAGCAGAAAACCTTGTTAACACTCTAGTGGTCACATTTTTCAATCAATCATCATGAATCTTGCTCAACATGTTTGTCTTGATGATTTCTAGGTCAAGTTATAAACTGGGTCACTTGGAGTCAAAAACTAGGTCACCTGGCCAAATCAGCAGAAAACCTTGTTAACACTCTAGCGGTCACATTTTTGAAGCAATCGTCATGAATCTTGCTCAAAATGTTTGTCTTGATGATTTCTAGGTCAAGTTTGAAACTGGGTCACATGGGGTCAAAAACTAGGTGACTTGGCCAAATCAGCAGAAAACTGTTAACACTCCAGAGGTCACATTTTTGAAATAAACATCATAAATATTGCTCAAAATGTTTGTTGATGATTTCAAGGTCTAGTTTAAAACTGGGTCACTTGATATCAAAAACTAGTTCACCTGGCCAAATCAAAGGAAAACCTTGTTGATGCTCTAGAGGTCACATTTTTGAAGTGATCATCATGAATCTTGCTCAAAATGTTTGTCTTGATGATTTCAAGGTGATGTATAGTTTTCTGTCCAGTGACTCTCTTAAGTTTTTCCATTTAGGTCGGTTTCTCAGTAATTATTGGTCCTACAGAGTGATATTTGGTACTTGTGAAGTGTTTGTGTTTAGGTCAGTTTCTCAGTCATATTGCTCCTACAGCCAGTGATACTTAGTACATGCATACATCTTAGTATGGCCTCTTGAGTGCAGTCTTCCATATTTGACCTTGACCTTTATTTCACAGACATGCTACATTGTCTTACTTGTTAATATAATCATTTTGAACTTTGATCAGAATGTTTGCCTTGATCAGTTCAAGATCAGGCTCTCAAAGTACTATGTTGCTCAGGTGAGCGTTACAGGGCCATCATGGCCCTCTTGTTTGCTTTTCTCCTGAACCGAAAGGCCAATTGACTCCAAACTTGCTAGGAAACATCAGGGTGACTTGTATATCAAAAATAGCTAAAATCGTGCCGATCGGCAGTCCAAGATGGCCGCCATGGCAGCCATCTTGAAAATCTATTTTTCGCTTCTACTCCTAAACCCAAAAGCCAATTTGACTCCAAACTTAGTAGGAGGCATTGGGGTGACTTATAGATCAAAAATAGCTAAAATCTTTCTGATCAGAAATCCAAGATGGCCGTCATGGCAGCCATCTTGAGAATTTATTTTTCGCTTCTTCTCCTAAACCCAAAAGTCAGTTGACTTGAAACTTGGTAGGAAGCATTGGGGTGACTTGTTTAAGCAATCATCATGAATCGTGCTTAAAGTGTTTGTCTTGATGATTTCTAGATCAAGTTCGAAACTGGGTCACTTGGGGTCAAAAACTAGGTCACCTGGCCAAATCAGCGGAAAACCTTGTTAACACTCTAGTGGTCACATTTTTCAAGCAATCATCTTGAATTTTGCTCAACATGTTTGTCTTGATGATTTCTAGATCAAGTTTGAAACTGGGTCACTTGGGGTCAAAAACTAGGTCACCTGGCCAGATCAGCTGAAAACCTTGTTAACACTAACGGTAACATTTTTGAAGCAATCATCATGAATCTTGCTCAAAATGTTTGTCTTGATGAGTTCTAGGTCAAGCTTGAAACTGGGTCTCTTGGGATCAAAAACTAGGTCACCAGGCCAAAACAGCAGAAAATTTTGTTAACACTCTAGTGGTCATATTTTTGAAGCAATCATCATGAATCTTGCTCAAAATGTTTGTCTTGATGATTTCTAGGTCAAGTTTGAAACTTGGTCACATGGGGTCAGAAACTAGGTCACCAGGCCAAATCAGCAGAAAACTTTATTAACACTCCAGAGATCACAGTTTTTAAATAATCATCATAAATATTGCTCAAAATGTTCATCTTGATGATTTCTAGGTCTAGTTTAAAACTGGGACACTTGGGGTCAAAAACTAGGTCACCTGGCCAAATCAAAAGAAAACCTTGTTGATGCTCTAGAGGTCACATTTTTGAAGTGATCATCATGAATCTTGCTCAAAATGTTTGTTTTGATGATTTCAAGGTGATGTATATTTTTCTATCCAGTGACTTTCTTAAGTTTTTCAGTTTAAGTCTATTTCTCAGTAATTATTAGTCCTACAGAGTGATATTTGGTACTTGTGAAGTGTTTGTGTTTAGGTCAGTTTCTCAGTAACTGTTGCTCCTACAGCCAGTGATACTTAGTACATGCATACATCTTAGCATGGCCTCTTGAGTGCAGTCATCCATATTGACCTTGACCTTTATTTCACAGTACAGTCCATTAGACATTCTACATTGTCTTACTTGTTAATACAATCATTTTGAATTTTGATTAGAATGTTTGCCTTGATCAGTTCTAGATCAGGTTCTCAAAGTGCTATGATGCTCAGGTGAGCGTTACAGGGCCATCATGGCCCTCTTGTTTTTCTCATTATTTTTGGATTCTTTGTTGAAAATCACTTACTAGCAAACAAAAAATCCAGTTTCCATGACTTACAGTTTGAGAGTTATGATCATTGCAGGCAAGGGGCCTTATTTTTCTCATTATTTTCAGTTTCTTTGTTGAAAAACACAAAATCCAGTTTCCACAACTTATGGTTTTAGAGTTCTATGTGTGATTCACAGTTGTGGAGTTATCAGCCACTGCAGGGTTAAACAAATGTATCTCTTGATAAAATTACATCTCTGATGCCCTAGATTGAAAAAAAGATGGCCATTTGCGGTGCAGTCAGGGGATTTGCCATCTCTCCTGATGGCTATGTTTTGCAAAATGCCTGCGTGTGGATGAGTATGGCCCTGGGTAGGGGCATCTGTGTCATCTTGACACATTTCTAGTTTTTTTTATTTTTTTTTTGAAAAATGATTTAAAAAAATCTAGACAGTCATCTGCTGCCATTTCATTCTCCATCTTTCGATTGATGGGATCTGTGAGTTGAATGAGTCATTGGAAATAGACAAGAGCCTGAATCTATTTATTTTATAAGCTCACCTGAGCTATGTTCAGGATGAGCTGTAGCGATCACTTTTTTGTCTGTCGTAGGTCTGTGCATCCGTTTGTCCATTTTCAAACGACATCTCCTCTGAAGCCGCTGAGCCAATTTTGCTCAAATTTCATATGGAGCCTTCTTAGATTGGGGGAACGAAAGGTTGGTAAAATGGTCACGGTCTGTTGACCAAGCTGGCCGCCATGCCCATATATGGGAAAAACTTTTAAAAATCTTCTTTTCCAGAACTGAGGATGCCTTGGAGCTGAATCTTTGAACAAATCAAGGGAAGTCTACTAAATTTGCTAAAATAAAGATCGTACATTGACATTTGACCTTTTTACAGGGAGATTAAGTTTGCTTCCCTATGCATTTGTATGGGCGTCCTTCATTTGGTGGGGAAAAATGTTGAAAATTTCAAACGACTTCTCCTCTGAAGCCTCTGGGCCAGTGTTGCTCAGATTTGCTTTGGAGCCTCCCTGGGGCAGGGGGATGAAAGATTGCTAAAATGGTCACGGTCCATTGACCAAGATGGCTGCCATGCCCATATATGGTAAAAACCTTTAAAAATCTTCCTCTGCAGAACAGAGATGCCCTCAGGCTAAATCTTTGCACAAGTCATTGGGGAAAAATGATAATACTAAAATGATAGTCGTACATTGATGTTCTATCTTTTTATGGTGAAATCAAATTTGCTTGCGTATGCATTTGTATGGGCCCCATACATCTGTATGGAAAAAAATGTTGATAATTTCAAATGACTTCTCCTCTGAAGCCTCTGGGCCAATGTTGCTCAAATTTCATATGGAGCCTGACCTTGGGGCAGGGGAACTAAAGATTGCTAAAATGGTCTGGGTCCATTGACCAAGATAGCAGCCATGCCTGTATATGGTAAAAACCTTTAAAAATCGTCTTCTCCAGAACCACCTACGCCCTTGGGCCTAATCTTTGCACAAATTATAGGGGACAGATCTACCAAAATTGCTAAAATGATGGTCCTATGTTCACGTTTGACTTTTTACGGCAAGGTCATATAAGCTTCCCCATGCATTTGTATGGGCCCTATTTTGGACATCTCCTCTATAATCCAGTTGAATCAAAACTTGATGATGAGCATTAGAACACCTAGTAGACACAAAATAGTGAAATGAACCGATAGAAAATCCAGGATGGCCACCACAGCCATTATATTGAAAATTAATTTTCAACAGTTCTTCCCAAACCTTTGGTTACTTTGAGCTGAACCTTGCTGTGTAGCAACAGGATGGCTTCTGGATTGAATTAGAGGAATTAAAATTGTGTTGATCGGAAATCCAAGATGGCGGCAATGGTGCCACTCCATTGAACAAGATGGCCGCCAGAGCTAAAAATAGAAAATCTTCAAACATATCATCCTTGGCCAATGGCCTGATTCCATAATATTTACACAGAAGTGTTCCTCCAATGGCCCTCTACCAAAATTACCAAAATGGTTCCACTTAGCTGAACAAAATGGCGGCCAGAGCTAAAAATAGAAAACCTTTAAAAGACATCTCTGCAGCCAGTCCCCTGATTTCAAAGTAATGGCGGCCAGAGCTAAAAATAGAAAACCTTTAAAAGACATCTCCGCAGCCAGTGTCCTGATTTCAAAGTAATTTCACAGAAGTGTTCCTCTTATGGCCCTAACCAAAATTGCTAAAATAGTTATGCTCGGCTGAACAAAATGGCCGCCAGAGCTGAAAATAGAAAAAAAACTGAAAACATTGAATGACATCTCCTCCTTAGCCTGATTTCAAAATGATTTCACAGAATGTTTCTCTTATCCCCCTTTTTTTGACATATGGCCCTTTGAAAATTTCAGCATTTTAACCTTGTAAGCAAGATATCTTAAAAACTGTTTAAGCAATTGCCTTGAAACTTGACAGGCTGATAGGGAATGATGAGTAAATGACCTGATTAACTTACAGCAGTTAACTCAGGTGAGTGCTGTGGCACATGGGCCTCTTGTTGTTTTTTTTTCTTTTTGCAGATAAATGTAAATTCAGATCAAGGTGAGTTGTATGAAGAGAAGATTATAGATGAAGGACATCCTATAACAGGACTACACATGGAAGAGGATGGGAAGATTGAATATGTGATGAGTAGCAGAAAGGTGTGTATTCCAGGCAAATCAAAGGGGACGATAGCAATATCTTTCTTTCTTCCATTATTAGCTCACCGAAGGCTTGAGCTAGTATTTTGCCAATGTTCATCATTGTCTGTTGTCATCCACAATTTCTAAGAAGTATATCTCTAATGCCAGCTGGCAATCTTGATTAAATTTCATGTGTAACATCAATGGGCAGGGGGAAATGTTGCATTAGGTTTTGAGGCATGTCTGGTCAAAACTGTGGTAATTGTGGCAACCAATAGCTCCCATTGACTTATAATGGGGAAAATGTTGACCAGATGATAGCAACTTTACTTTTTATACCCTGCCACATGATAGTGGAAGGCATAATATATTATGGTTTCAAGTTGGAGTTCTACTGTCCATCCGCCCGTTGGTCAGTCCATCCATGTCGTATGTCTGCTTGTCAGTGTTTTTGTTTCCGGACAATAACAAGTAAATATTAATGGATTTTCACCAAACTTGATATGTGCATTGATATGGAGATCTGGTTTGGGATTGCTAATGGGCAAATTTCATCAATTTTTGTCGCACCTGCTGGCATGGTGCAACATAGGCGTCTGGTTTTCCATCTGTCCTTGTGTCTGTCAACAATTTCATTGACCCTTGCGATCTCATCAACTACAGTTGGTAGAACCTTCAAACCTTGCATAGTGTTTCTCCTCAACATGGGTCACTCGGCACTCAACTTGACCTGGTGACGTTGCCCTTTATTTTATATGTAATAATGGAGTCCCAAGTCCCAACTGCCTTGACCCCAAGCAGGTGAGACACCACCTTCTGCAGAAGTCTTGTTGACAGTTATATGCCAGCCACATCCTTATTTTCATTTCCAGGCAATAACTTGAGTAAATATAAATGGATTTACACCATACTTGGTGTGTTCAGTTGGGATTGCAGATGAGAAAGGTTTGTTAATTTTTTGACAGAGTTATCTGTCCATCGCATGTCCATATTTTCAATTTCAGATGACAACTTGAGTAAATGTCAATGGAGTTTTTGGGGTGGTCGGGTGGTGCGAAGGTGTCGTGTATCTTACGTCACCGGGGCGTCCAACTGATATTGGCTTACAGTTGGGCAAGGCCTGCTATCCTTGTAGTAGGTAAGGGTAGATGGGTAATATTTTTATTTCTTCTGTTTCTTCACTTTCATTCCTGTTCCTTTCTTCCCTGTCCCTCTCTTTAATCTCTTCTACTATCTCTTCTATCACTTTTCTCCCCAACACAATCAATCAATCAATGGATTTTCACCAAACTTGGCATGTATATTTATATTGGGGAGATCTGCGTTGGGATTGCTAGTGGCAGGGTATTATTAGCTCACCTGAGCACGAAGTGCTCATGGTGAGCTATTGTGGTCAGTCAATGTCTGTCGTGCGTCATCCGTCATGCGGCGTCAACAATTGGTTTAAAAGCCTACTCCTCCTACATCCCTGGGCCAATTGACTCGATACTTGGTAGGAAGCATCAGGGTGACTTTTAGATCAAAAATAGCTGAAATCGTGCCGATCGGAAATCCAAGATGGCCGCCATCTTGAAAACCTGTTTTTCGCTTCTTCTCCTGAACTAAAAGGCCATTTGACTCCAAACTTGCAAGGAAGCATCAGGGTGACTTGTAGATCAAAAATGGCTAAAATCATGCCGATCTGAAATCCAAGATGGCCGCCATGGCCGCCATTTTGAAAATTTATTTTTCGCTTCTTCTCCTGAACCGAAGGCCAGTTGACTCCAAAGTTGCTAGGAAGCATCAGGGTGACTTGTAGATCCAAAATAGCTAAAATCGTGCTGATCGGAAATCCAAGATGGCCGCCATGGCTGCCATCTTGAAAATTTATTTTTCGCTTCTTCTCCTGAACCTAAAGGCCAATTGACTCCAAAGTTGCTAGGAAGCATCAGGGTGACTTGTAGATCAAAAATAGCTAAAATCATGCCGATCAGAAATCCAAGATGGCTGCTATGGCCGCCATCTTGAAAATCTATTTTTCGCTTCTTCTCCTGAACCGAAAGGCCAATTGACTCCAAAGTTGCTAGGAAGCATCAGGGTGACTGTAGATCAAAAATAGCTAAAATGGTGCCGATCGGAAATCCAAGATGGCCGCCATGGCCGCCATCTTGAAAATCTATTTTTCGCTTCTTCTCCTGAACCGAAAGGCCAATTGACTCCAAAGTTGCTAGGAAGCATCAGGGTGACTTGTAGATCAAAACTAGCTAAATTCATGCCGATCGGAAATCCAAGATGGCCGCCATGGCAGCCATCTTGAAAATCTGTTTTTGGCTTCTCCTGAACTGAAAGGCCAATTGACTCCAAAGTTGCTAGGAAGCATCTGGGTGACTTGTAGATCAAAAATAGCTAAAATCGTGCCGATCGGAAATCTAAGATGGCTGCCATGGCAGCCTTCTTAAAAATCTATTTTTCTCTTCTTCTCCTTAACTGTAAGGCCAATTGCCCCGAACTTGCTAGGAAGCATCAGGGTGACTTGTAGATCAAAAATAGCTAAAATCGTGCCGATCTGAAATCCAAGATGGCCGCCATGGCCGCCATCTTGAAAATCTATTTTTCGCTTCTTCTCCTGAACCAAAAGGCCAATTGACTCCAAAGTTGCTAGGAAGCATCGGGGTGACTTGTAGATCAAAAATAGCTAAAATCGTGCTGATCAGAAATCCAAGATGGCTGCCATGCCAGCCATCTTGAAAATCTATTTTTTGCTTCTTCTCCTGAACTGAAAGGCCAATTGACTCCAAACTTTCTAGGAAGCATTAGGGTGACTTGTTTAAGCAATCATCATGAATCTTGCTTAGAATGTTTGTCTTGATGATTTCTAGGTCAAGTTCGAAAGTGGATCACCTGGGGTCAAAAACTAGGTCACCTGGCCAAATCAGCAGAAAACATTGTTATCACTCTAGCGGTCACATTTTTCAAGCAATCATCATGAATCTTACTCAAAATGTTTGTCTTGATGATTTTTAAGTCAAGTTCAAAACTGGGTCACTTGGGGTCAAAAACTAGGTCACCTGGCCAAATCAGCTAGAACCTTGTTAACACTCTTGCGGTCTCATTTATGAAGCAGTCATCATGAATCTTGCTTAAAATGTTTTGTCTTGATGAGTTCTAGGTCAAGTTTGAAACTGGGTCACTTGGAGTCAAAAATTAGGTCACCGGGCCAAACAAGCGGAAAACTTTGTTAACACTCTAGCGGTCACATTTTTGAAGCAATCATCATGAATCTTGCTCAGAATGTTTGTCTTTATGATTTCTAGGTCAGGTTCGAAACTGCGTCACCTGGGGAAAAAAACTAGGTCACCTGGCCAAATCAGCGGAAAACCTTGTTGACACTCTAGTGGTCACATTTTTGAAGCAATCATCATGAATCTTGCTAAACATGTTTGTCTGGATTATTTCTAGGTCAAGTTGGAAACTGGAACACTTGGGATCAAAAACTAGGTCACCGGGCCATATCAGCAGAAAACCTTGTTAACACTCTAGCGGTCACATTTTTGAAGCAGTCATCATGAATCTTGCTCAAAATGTTTGTCTTGATGAGTTCTAGGTCAAGTTCGAAACTAGGTCACTTGGGTTCACAAACTAGGTCCCCAGGCCAAATCAGCAGAAAATTTTGTTAACACTCTAGTGGTCACATTTTTGAAGCAGTCATCATGAATCTTGCTCAAAATGTTTGTCTTGATTCTAGATTCAAAACTGGGTCACAGGGGCTCAAAAACTAGGTCACCAGGCCAAATCAGAAGAAAACTGTTAACACTCCAGAGGTCACATTTTTTAAATAATTATCATAAATATTGCTCAAAATGTTCGTCTTGATGATTTCTAGGTCTAGTTTAAAACTGGGTCACTTGATATCAGAAACTAGGTCACCTGGCCAAATCAGAGGAAAACCTTGTTGATGCTCTAGAGGTCACATTTTTCGAAGTGGTCATCATGAATCTTGCTCAAAATGTTTCTTGATGATTTCAAGGTGATGTATATTTTTCTATCCAGTGACTTTCTTTAGTTTTTCAGTTTAGGTCAGTTTCTCAGTGATTATTGGTCCTACAGAGTGATATTTGGTACTTGTGAAGTGTTTGTGTTTAAGTCAGTTTCTCAGTAACTAGTGCTCCTACAGCCAGTGATACTTAGTACATGCATACATCTTAGCATGGCCTCTTGAGTGCAGTCATCCATATTTGACCTTCACTTTTATTTCACAGTCCATTAGCCATGCTACATTGTCTTCCTTGTTAATATAATCATTTTGAACTTTGATCAGAATGTTTGCCTTGATCAGCTCTAGATCAGGTTCTCAAAGTGCTATGATGCTCAGGTGAGCGTTACAGGGCCATCATGGCCCTCTTGTCGTTTTATGTTTTTATTTACAGATCAGCTTTAAACTTGCAGGTAACCAGGTCAGGTATAGAATCTAGGTGAAATTTGATTTTGGGCCAGATCCAATTGTTAACTTTGTTGTTAATAGGCCTCGGTGGCTCAGTTGGATGTGCCGTCTGACTGGAGACCAGGAGGTCGTGGGTTCAATCCCCGCCGAGGTCAGCAACATTCTTTCGTGGAGATTGATCATGAAATGTTTTCTACGGTCATTCTCTTCCTTCCGCTGATTCAAGAAGGGCAGTTGTCAGTTTCTGCCGAAAGAATGTGCACAATACTGGTTAACTGCTTGGAGGACTAAGCCTGCCCAGTAAAAGTGTGGTTAGGTAAACTGACCATGCTCGACATGACCCCATTGAGTTGACTGGGCCGTAAAACCTCAACACAAACAAATAAACTTTGTTGTTACATGCCCTTGAGTGTAAAATGAAATTGCCCATATACTTATAATGGGGAAATGTTATACGGATGATAACACCTTTTTTTTTTATCCAATCCTCATTATACTTGTAGATGACCAGGCATAAAATATAGGTGAAGTTTGAATATAGGTGAAGTTTGAATATAGGCCATATTGGTCATTTGACTTTGGAGTTATGTACCCTTGTGCAGAAATGTTTCCCATGCATTTTGCATTTATAATGGGAGAATGTAACAAGCATACCTCCAAGGCAATTAGCCAATTTTGTTTAAATTTACCATGCAGCATCATACGACTGTGATGCAAATTTTATTTTTAAAGACCATCCACTTTTTGATTAGTTGCTGTAGTAATACTGGAAAAGTGTTGCAAAGCATCTACAGATATACTATTTTTTAACTGCACAATACATTAACCTATAGATAATGTGCTTTTCTGTTCTGTATTTCATACCTTCCACAGAAAAAACGACAGTTCAGTGATCTTAATGAGTCTTAATCCAGAAGGTCCCTTAGGCACTTGCCTGTGTGGCATCACTCTTACTGCTCTTTTAACCAGGAGTCAACAAAGGATTTTTCTCCAGGTGAAAAAAATCTGTTTTTTTTTTTTCTTTTTCTCCTGTTAACTTTCTTAATCCTTGTCTTTCTTGTGTTCCTCTATCATTCATTCCACAGTATATCTTATTTCTTTGTGTAAATCGTTTTTCAATTTGATATTATTGATCGCTTGTCCTTGTCATGGGTTTTCGAGACTTTTCATGAAGATCGTTCTTGGCAATTGTGGACATATTAAAGTGTGGTTGGATAATCACCTGAATTGTCTTTCATGTTCTTCATGTTCCAGGTTGTCGACCTGTTCTATGTGTAGTACTTGGTCTGAAAGTACATGGATTCTTGCCGATAAGTGAAGAACATACTCCAGCAGAAAGTCAGTGATGACTAGGAAGAGACACAACAAGCAGAAGAAACAGATTGTCATTTCTGATCTGTCAGATGACAATTCTGTGGATGGGAACACCACCCCATAGGGTTATACTGCCAGGGGTAGGACCCATCTTGGTGGCGTCTTTATGAGTGATATAGGCACTCAAAAAAATCTAAGTCCACCAGTCACTGGTCACCAGGCACCAGTCAACCAGGCACCGGTCAACCAGGCACCAGTCATTCAGGCACCGGTCAGCCAGTCACCAGGCAAGATTTCATGGGTCAACCAGGCACTTGTCAACCCGGCACTGGTCAACCAGGCACCGGTCATCTGATACCAGGCATCAGGCACTGGTCACCAGGTCATTTGATAGTGATTACCAGGCAACAGTCACCAGGCACTGGGCATTTTATCACCAGGCACCAGTTACCGGTCATCGGGCACCAGTCAACTTACCAGGCTCCAGTTAGCAGTATTCATGCTATAGGCAGTGAATACAGAGTAATTAACCAAACAGTTTTGGGTTCTGAGCAATCATTTTCGAATGAGCCTCAGAATCCAACTACTGCAAAAAGAGTATTATTGCCTCTTGAACCTGATTTTAGCAATATGTCTGACCCATGTATAGTTATAGAGCCGCCTAGTAATACCTGGAGGTTAGACAGTAGGCAGACATTGCAGACTAGACATAGTTCTAGAAGACTAACGGGCAGTGGAAAGGGTACAAGATCCAGGAACTCCCGGTTTTTGTTCCCGGCTATTTCTCGTACCATAAAGAATGGAAAGTTATGTCCGGTAATTGATCTTTCTATACTAAATCAATACATAAGGAAACAACCTTTCAAGATGAAGACAGTCATAAAAGGTAAGAGAAAAGTTCAGGGAGTGCCACAATCACAAACTGCAGCCCTTCCCAGACCCCAAGAGGAAGAGGAAGCCGACAAATCTAAACAAGCACAAACCGAACAAAGGTACGAAAAGCACTAAGATTAGCTCTCTCTTCCCCAAGCGAGGTAATCGCAATACTAAAAGGACTGAAAAACACAAGAACAAAATGACACACGGAAAGACATACAACAAATCGCCTTGTAGAATAAGCCACAAAGCAACAAAGAGTAAGACTAACACCAGGACCACCACCTTAGAACGGTCGGTAGAGCAAACCACCGTGGGGTTTAAAGCACTATTACAGCTAGCTAACTTCACCCTGGGTCCCGATGCTACTCTTAATACAGAAATACATAAAAATTCGGTTCGCATAAAGGCTCCCAACTCAGTCAATGCATCAAGGCGAAAACACAAAAATCAAATTAATCACTATAATAAACAAAGACGAGTACTCATGGCTAATTCTACTGTATGCCAGAGTTAATGAAAACCAATAGTTGAACCACGGCGGGCCAAGCCAAAGATATATCGTCAAGCCCCAACCCACTGGTTAAAGTTTTACGAAGAGGCCGTCATTGAGTCTGAGGCCCGAACCGCCGTCGTGCAATTAAAGAGTGAAGCATAGCCATCAACAATGATTGGGTTGACAACTAGGCATGCAGTCTGCCGCATAATATCCAGGCTATAGCCAATTCTTTTATAATGGTTAATAAGTTTTCGGAGCAATTCAGATTTACCTACAATTTTTCTAAATCTGTACAATAAGTCACCATAAAATTCGGGTTCTGATATACCTTGTTGCAGAAGTGTTTTCAGACTGACGCTATATTTTTCTAACAAGGCACTGTGTCTGCGATAAAATTTCGAAAACGCCTTACGAAGTTTAAAATAACGATAGCCCTGCCTAAGAAGTTTGGCGGTAAGGGCTTAATTACGGTAGTTAAAGTCATTAAGATTTGAAGAAGCTCTGGCGAATCTTATAAGTGGAGATATGTATACCCCATATGAAGTACACCGGGGGACATCACCATCCAGAAAAGGGAAATTGACTATATCAAAATCAAAATTGTCCCGTTTATCATAAATTTTGGTGGAAACGGTACCATTAGATATACATAGATTCAAATCCGAAAAAGGTGCCTCGGTATCGGAAGAATTTGCTCTATTTAATTGGAGTTCTGTAGGGTATATCCGGTCCACTATTTGGTCAAAGTAAATATTGTCAATATTTAATAAATCAAGTCAATAAGACAATCGATATTGGTCAACAACTGGGCTGTCTCCATAGACCTGACGGATGCATTTCTTCATGTCTCAATTCATTCGCAATCCAGGAAATATCTTTGGTTCATCTACGGACATCAAGTCTATGAATTCACGGCCTTACCTTTCAGAATGTTTCCAAGTCCGTGGATTTTCACCAACTTAATGGATGTAATAGCAGTGCTCTTGTGTCAAAGTGCCATCTCCTTGTTTCCATACCTAGAGGATAAGTGATTTGATTCGCAATTGACTAATATCTCACACAATTTATTGCCTTCAAATGGTACAAAGTCTAGATTTCATACCAAATCTAAAGAAGTCAGATTTGATACCAGCACAGAAATTCACATTTATAGACATGGAATTTCTGACAGAACAAAATTTAGTCAGGGTACCAGTAGACCAAGTCGATTCTCTTATTCTGACTATCAAGATGTTTCTTCCTCAGACTCAAGTTTTGGCACGAACTTTCCTTTCTCTTTTGGGCAAACTCAGTGCAGCAGCAGATTTCCTTCTCCGAGGCAGACTTCACTTATGATCTCTGCAAATGTGCCTATTATCTGTCTGGAGACCTCACATTCTTCCTCTCGATTATCAGGTTCCAATCAACAGTATGATTTGGTTCTAATGGTGGATGGACACCAATTGTTTCGTTCAGGGAACGTCCATTCATCCTCCAGATTCCAATGCATTCCTTTATATGGATGCCAGTCATTACCGATGGGGAGCTCATCTAGAACCAATGAGTATCCTTTCATGGTGGCTGGTTGGAAGACCAATCCCAACTCCATATTAATATACTGGAAATAATGGCCATTCGTTTCAAACTTGAAGAAAGCCATAAGATATATACACCATTCTTGTGTCATGATTTCTACCGACAACACAACAGTGGTCTCTTATATCAACAAACAAGGAGGAACACATCCCCCCATTCTGTGTATAGAGGTATGGGAGATCCTCCATTGGTGCCTGAAATATGATGTCATTATCAGAGTTCGATATATCCTAGGCAAATCCAATATTTTGGCAGGTCATCTCTCAAGAATGGACAAACCTCTCAAAACACAATGGGCATTGGATCAGTCAATTGCCAATTCCATTTTCCAAATGCTCAATTGCCCCAGTGTGGATCTGTTTGTGTCACGCAGCAGTTACAAACTCCCATTGTATGTATCTCCAGTTCCAGACAATCATGTCTTAGCAATAGACACATTATCAATGAACTGGAATCTTCTCCATGCATATGCGTTTCCTCCAACAATTCTGATATCTTCTGTTCTAGCCAAGATACACCAATCTCGGTGCAGAATACAGTGTAGCTCCAGTACATGGCGGTCCGTTATTTCGCGAAATCCAGTATATCGCGAATCGGCCATGGCTCCCAAATTTTCCATAAGCAAAAAAATTTAAGAACATAAAATGTTTGTTGTTTTATTTAACTAAGGAAAAAAAAAAAATGCGTTCTGAAAATCTCTGATAATTGATTTTTCGCACCTATCTGGATGCTAAGTCGCATCAGGTATTATGACAAACAATCCACTTAGTGTCAATCAGCGCACACGTTGATTATAATTGGTAAACAATAATTTATATCACCGTTATTAGTACATAGATCTACTCAATGCTCAATCAGTCAATGATGCCCACAAACTAATTTTGCTCAACAAGTGAAAACGGTCCACCTCCATTTCAACACCAGCAAATTTTACAAGACAGTAGTCTTACGATGTTTCTGTCCCACATACACAGATCTTAGTCCGCTTATTTTACACTTCTGTAGCAGTAAATATTTCAAAAGAAAACAACTGCGTCAAAAAATAAAATAAAACTAAAATAAAAAGAAATTAACTTTGATGAACGACAGTTTTTTTTTGCGCCCGCAACACAATAATAAGCAAAGGGAAGCAACTCAAATTATCTTCGATCAACTGAAGCAATTTTAGTAACTTCCCTTCACCGTTCCAGGGAACCAGAGTATCCAAAATGGCGTCCTAAATTATCAACCCGATGATTTCTTGTTTTCAAACGTAGTTTATCAGCTGGTTTCGATTGAAATTACTTGTTAGACATAGCGCACTGTTGTAAATTATGTCATTGAGCAATTCTAATCCAATTTTAATTAGAAAATACTGTGACAGCATGACTGAATGCCATTTATCCGTGATGTCTCAGCAAACTACCAAACCGAGCGAGTTATGCATGCCGTTATACATGCATGGTACATGTCTGGACTTATATCGCGCTCCGTTTATATCGCGATAGCGGACTCCAGACCCAGAGGACCGCGATATATTGGAGCTTTACTGTAGTTCTTATTGCTCCTCTTTGGCCCCAATGCCCATGTTTCTCAGAGGTATTACATCCAAATCTCCCATTACTCGACCTTCACACTTGGGAGTTATCAAACAATCAGAGATAAAAAGTTTTCGCAAAACGTTGCAGATTTTGTCTCAAGGTCAAGATGAACATCAACTCAAAAGGTCTATGATGCAAAATGGATTGTATACTCAAATTGGTGTCTTAGAAAGAAGGTTAATCTGGTCTCGGCCCCTCTTACTATAATAGCCGACTTCCTTATTTACATTTTCTCTGAGAAAAAAGTATCAAGTAAGTACTATAAAGGGCTATAGATCCATGATCTAAAATACTTTTAAATTTAAGACTGGTAATAGGATCCAGTCTAGCCCTGTCTTGTCAGAATTAATTAGATCTTTTGAATTGCAACATCCAGTACAAAGATCTCTCACTCCTAAATAGGATTTATCTTGGGTCTTACTCTGTCTTCAGAAAGCCCCATATGAACCTCTACATAAGGCATCTAGACTTCATGAAACAATTAAGCATTTCTGTTAGTTCTTGCCACTGCCAAAAGATGCAGCAAGATTCATACCTTGGCAATGGATGCAAATCTTTTAAAATTCAATCAGTCTTATGGCTCAGTATCATTGATAGTACAAACTAGGTTTTTAGCTTAGAATCAGTTTCAGTCCATCTGCTCAGATCCTATAGTTATACCTAAATTAGCTCAAACATGTAAAAGGGAACACTCGGATAGACTTTTATGCCTGATAAGAGCATTAAAATTTTACCTTAAAATGACTAGCTCTTATCGTCAAAATAGAACTAGACTATTTCTTCCAATTGAAGGCAAACCAAGATATCTCTAAGGCTTCTGTCTCTTGATGGTATCTTACACTATTTAACTTGCCAATAGGAAACTAACCTGTAGAGACATTTCTTTCCTAAAGATTAAAGCTCCTGAAGTTAGGGTACTATCTTCTTCCTTGGCATTTTTAGCTCACCTGAGCTCTGCTCAGGATGAGCTATTGTGATCACTTTTCGTCCGTGCGTCCGTCCGTGCGTCTGTCCGTTAACATTTTCAAACGACTTCTCCTCTGAAGCCTCTGAGCCAATTTTGCTCAAATTTCATATGGCGCCTCCTTAGGGTGGGGGAACGAAAAATTGCTAAAATGGTCGCGGTTCGTTGACCAAGATGGCCGCCATGCCCAGATATGGTAAAAACCTTTAAAAATCTTCTCCTCCGGAACCGATAATGCCTTGGGACTGAACCTTTGCAGGAATCATCGGGAACGTGAGGTCTACCAAAATTGCTAAAAGAATTGTCATACATTGACGTTTGACCTTTTTACAGCAAGGTCAAGTTTGCTTCCCTATGCATCTGTATGGGAAAAACCTTTGAAAATCTTCTTCTCCAAAACCGAGCATGCCTTATGGCTGAATCTCTGCATATATCTTCGGGAACAGGAGGGCTACCAAAATTGCTAAAATAATGGTCGTACATTGACATTTGACCTTTTTACAGTAAGGTCAATTTTGCTTCCTTATGCATCTGTATGGGAAAAATGTTCAGAATTTCAAACAACTTCTCCTCTGGAGCCTCTGGGCCAATTTTGCTCAAATTTCATATGGAGCCTCCTTAGGTAGGGGGAACAAAAGATTGCTAAAATGGTCACGGTTCGTTGACCAAGATGGCCGCCATGCCCATATATGGTAAAAACCTTTAAAAATCTTCTTCTCTAGAACCGAGGATGCTTCAGGGCTGAATGTTTTGCATAAATCATCAGGGACAGGTTGACCTTTTTACGGCAAGGTCAAGTTTGCTTCCTTATGCATTTGTATGGGAAAAAAACATTTAAAAATCTTATTCTCCAAAACCAACGATGGCTTGTGGCTGAATCTTTGCATATATCCTCTGGAACGGGTGGTCTACCAAAGTTGCTAAAATAATTGTCATACATTGACATTTAACCTTTTTACGGCGAGGTCAAGTTTGCTTCTGTATGCATTTGTATGGGCCCCATACATTTGTATGGAAAAAATGTTGATAATTTCAAATGGCTTTTCCTCTTACCTCCAAGCCAGTGTTGCTCAAATTTTATGCGGAGCCTCCGTGGGCAGGAGAATGAAAGATTGCTAAAATGGGTATGGTCCATTGATCAAAATGGCTGCCATGCCCATATATGGTAAAAACCTTTAAAACTCTTCTTCTCCATAACCAAATAAGCCCTGGGTCCTAATCTTTGCACAAATTATGGGGGACAGGAGATCTACCAAAATTGCTAAAATGATGATTCTTTGTTGACATTTGACCTTTTTACCTTCAAGGTCAAATTTGCTTCCCCATTTGTATGGGCCATTTACATTTATATTGAAAGTATCAAAATGACTTGTAGATCAACAGTAGTTAAAATTGTTCTGATTGGAAATCTAAGATGGCCATCATCTGATTTATATTTATAATATTTCCCTGCCACTGTGCTGTTTACATGTATAAAATCATGATTCTTCAGAAACCACTTAGCCAATTTCCACCAAATTTCACATTGATCCTTCTGTTGAAATATGATTGATAGTTTATTCAAATGATCATGCTCCATTGACTGTCAGGCCCATATATTCTTCTTCAAAACTAAGAACTGCTCAAATGATGATACATGTATAATCATTAGTTGCGATGATAGGATCGGAAAATGTTGCATAACATCTGCATATCTGCAGTGGCTTTGTCACTCAGGTGAGCGAATCGTGGCCCGTGGGCCTCTTGTTTGATAAGGTTCCGCTCAATGAAATACTCAAAGCAGCAGTCTGGAATCAATCCTCTACTTTTGCTATTTGAGAGACATGTTTCAACAAGCAACAAATCTTCAAACTTTGGGCCCAATAGTAGTTGCTCAAAAAATGAGGAAGGGGCGGGGGGAGAGTGGGGGGATGGTTAGGAGAATAGAGCCTTTGATGCCTAAAGAAGACTGACAGCCTCCAAAGCCTACAGTACACATATTAAATTAATGAATATCTTGTATTTATGTTAGGAATTTAGATCATTCCTAGTATTATATATCATGAATGTATCTTAATCATTAGAGTTTCCCGAGACTTAATCCAGAGGTATAGGATTATATGTGTTAGTAATAGGAGAGCTCCTCCCTCCTGATCTGTTAATTCTAGCACATTATCTATAGGTTAATGTATTGTGCAGTTAAAATGAAGTTTTTAAAAGTAAAACATATTTTAACAAGCAATACTTAACCTATAGATAAGAGAATCCCCCCTTCCTTCCCTGCGTAGCTAAGTTTTATTGTTTAGTCCTTCCAAGAAACTGACAGTGGTTAAAAGAGTGGGAAGAGTGATGTTACACAGGTAACTGCCTAAGGAACCTTCTGGATTAAGATTCTTTAAGACTACTAAACTGTCATATTTTTCTGTGGAAGGTGTAAAATACAGAATAGAATAGCACATTATCTATAGGTTAAGTATTGCTAGTTAAAATATGTTTTACTTTTAAAAACTTCATTTTACTCAGGTGAATGAATCATGGCCCATGGGATTTTTATGTGTTAACCTCCAAGGAGGGCACAGAGGAAGGGTTGCCATGGTCAGAGAAATTAATCTGGAAAATGAAAATTTTTCCAGGTCAGGGAAAAGTCAGGGAATTTTGGTTTGAGTCAGGGAAATTGGGAAAAACTGACAAAAGTCAGGGAAAAGTCAGGGAATTTTAAAACTTCCGAAAACTGAGATGGCTATGGCAGTCTCTTTCATTTTCAGAAACATAAATTTACAGAATTGGCCTCATTCTTTTGTTAACCTTTAGCCTGCTAGAAAAAAAAAATGAATCAAGCCTGTATAGAGGGTACCTCTACTTGAGAAGTCATTACTTCCTTAGTTTTGCCTCAATTTACATGGAATTTTCACATGCAATTTGCCGATTGTAGGTGGCCATTTTACCGGAGAATGGATGGTCACGTGACTAGAAAGTCACGTGACAGTCACGTGTAAACTGGGAACCATTTAAGACACTTAAAAAAAACGATAAAAGAGACCAGCTCCTACTGTGTACTATTGTGTATGAAACAAGTGACATACAAAATTCTACTGTTATTCCTACTTCTTCCTCACTGGAAATGATTCCGGTGTAATGGGCTTTTTTTTACAGAAAATCATGATCAATCTGTTGAAGTGAGTGCTGAAATTAATGGCAGCTTGAGATTTGGTATTCTTCGTCTTTTTTAGTGGGGTAAAATCCAGCACCTGACTATCTAATGAAAAGTGGCATGTTTGTATGAAAGTAGGTTCACTCCTGTATGAGAATACTTGCTCTGAATGGTTGCATGTGGTATATAGTAAGTATGACAGGCTTTAGAGTTGACATACCCCTCCAGCGCGACAATAGTCGCACTTAGCAGCCTAAGGGTTAACTAGAAAAAAATAAAAAATATGATTTTGCATTTTTTGTGTCAAATTCAACCCCAAAATGTCAAATTCAGGCTAACTTTTTGGATTCTAGTTTTTCATCGGCTTTCTGTTAAATGATTGTTTTTTCTCTAAAAATAAGTGCTCTATTGGAAGATTTGGTGGCTGAGGACAGCTGTAAGGGGAGCTGAGAGGCCGTCTGGAAAGTGGTGAAAAGTCAGGAAAAGGTCAGGCAATTTTGAAATAGAAAATGAGTGGCAATCCTGCAGAGGGTGTATATTGTACACTCCGGGTTGAAGGATGAACGCCTACATGTAACCATCTTGAATAACAATAAGATTCTTTAACCCGCACAGGGGGTGACTTAACCTGCACAGGTGACCTCCAGATAACAACTCAATCTGAAGGCAAATGACATGAAGTAATATGCATTCAGACACCAAAAATCCCTTGTCTTTGCCTGGGATAGCTCTAGATAAGGGGATAGGTGGCTAAGCAGGCAAAAAAAATGAATGTTGTCTGCTACAGTTTTGCTTTAAAAATAGTTCTTAAAGGATTAATACTTTATACTTTACAAAATATCACCTGGTAACTTAATAGATAGATGGATTCCCAAGGGCCTCTCCAGCAGGCTGTCAATAACTTGAATCTGGGCTTTGACATTTTTAGCTCACCTGAGCTATGCTCAGGATGAGCTATTGTGATCACTTTTCGTCCGTCCGTCCGTCCGTGCGTGCGTCCGTCCGTCCGTTAACATTTTCAAACGACTTCTCCTCTGAAGCCCCTGGGCCAATTTTGCTCAAATTTCATATGGAACCTCTTTAGGTTGGGGAAACGAAAAATTGCTAAAATGGTCGCGGTCCATTGACCAAGATGGGCGCCATGCCCATATATGGTAAAAACCTTTAAAAATCTTCTTCTCCAGAACCGAGGATGCTTTGGGGCTGAATTTTTGCATAAGTCATCGGGGAGGGGAGATCTACCAAAATTGCTAAAATAAATGTTGTATATTGACATTTGACCTTTTTACGGCAAGGTCAAGTTTGCTTCCGTATGCATTTGTATGGGAAAAACCTTAAAAAATCTTGTTCTCCAAAACCGAGGATGCCTTGTGGCTGAATCTTTATCATCGGAAACTGGAGGTCTCCCAAAGTTGCTAAAAGAATGGTCGTACATCGACATTTGACCTTTTTACCATGAGGTCAATTTTGCTTCCTTATGCATTTGTATCGGAAAAATATTTAGAATTTCAAACGACTTCTCCTCTGGAGCCTCTGGGCTAATTTTGCTCAAATTTCATACGGAGCCTCCTTAGGTTGGGTGAATGAAAGATTGCTAAAATGGTCGCAGTTCATTGATCAAGATGGCCGCCATGCCCATATATGGTAAAAAAACTTTAAAAGTCTTCTTCTCCCAACCAAGGATGCCTTGGGGCTGAATCTTTGCATAAGTCATTGGGGACGGGAGGTCTACCAAAATTGCTAAAATAAATGTTGTATATTGACATTTGACCTTTTTAAGGCAAGGTCAAGTTTGTTTCCCTATGCATTTGTATGGGAAAAACCTTTAAAAATCTTGTTCTCCAAAACCGAGGATTCCTTGTCGCTGAATCTTTACATATATCATCGGAAACTGGAGGTCTACCAAAGTTGCTAAAATAATGGTCATACAAGTTTGCTTCCCTATGCATTTGTACGGGAAAAAACATTTAAAAATCTTATTCTCCAAAACCGAGGATGCCTTATGGCTGAATCTTTGCATATATTATTGGGAACATCTGCATGTCTGCAGTGGCTATGTCACTCAGGTGAGCAAACCGTGGCCCGTGGGCCTCTTGTTCTCTAGTTGGGTAAAAATCCACAAGGTTTAGGGGCAACATCTCATCTCAGCATGACTGAGATATTCTTACTTTTAAAGCTTGAGACAGTGCCGGTCTGTCAGTTTACTGGCTTAGACCTGTGACAATCTATCAGTCTAAAGTTGCTTTTCCATCTCTGGATAGTCAATATGAAAACACAAATATGTATTGAAAACATGTTTTTCAAAGCTTTATGTACTGGAAATAACTCTGACTAACTTACGGTGATAAATGTACACAATCATTAGACATATCATCGCAAGTTGTCAGATCCTTCCTTCAGTGGCCACATTTGGCACAAATCTCTTCTGAGTTCTCTTTTTTAGCTCACAAGCTGAAGGCTCTGGACTAGCTATTGTGATCACTTGCCGTCTATCGCCCATGTGTTGTCCGTCACCCATCTGTTGTCCATCTACACCTCTGAACAACTTCTCCTCTGGTATCTCTGGGCCAATTTTTAGCTCACCTGAGCTCTGCTCAGGATGAGCTATTGTGATCACTTTTCGTCCGTCGTCCGTCCGTGCGTCCGTCCGTTAACATTTTCAAACGACTTCTCCTCTGAAACCGCTGAGCCAATTTTGCTCAAATTTCATATGGAGCCTCCTTTAGGTGGGGGAACGAAAGATTGCTAAAATGGTCGCGGTCCGTCGACCAAGATGGCCGCCATGCCCATATATGGTAAAAACCTTTAAAAATCTTCTTCTCCAGAACCGAGAATGCCTTGGGGCTGAATCTTTGCACAAATCATCAGGAACGAGAGGTCTACCAAAGTTGCAAAAAGAATTGTCATACGTTGACATTTGACCTTTTTACGGCAGGGTCAAGTTTGCTTCCCTATGCATTTGTATGAGCCCCATACATTTGAATAGGAAAATTGTTGAGAATTTTAAATTTCTTCTTCTCTGAAGCCACTAAGCCAAATTTGCTCAAATTTCATATTGTGCCTTCTTAAGTCAGGGGAACGAAAGATTGCTAAAATGGTCGCGGTAGGTCGACCAAGATGGCCACCATGCCCATATATGGTAAGACCCTTTAAAAATCTTCTTCTTCAGAACTGAGGATGCCTTGGGGCTAAATCATCAGGGACAGGAGATCTACCAAAATTGCTAAAAAGATTATCGTACGTTGACATTTGACCTTTTTATGGCAAGGTCAAGTTTGCTTCCCTATGCATTTGTATGAGCCCCATAACATTTATATGGGAAAATTGTTGAGAATTTGACGACTTCTCTGAAGCCACTGAGCCTAATTTGCTCAGATTTTTAGCTCACCTGAGCATGAAGTGCGCATGGTGAGCTATTGTGGTCAGTCAATGTCCGTCGTCCATCATGGGTCATGCGGCGTGCGTCATGCGGCGTGAACAATTGCTTTAAAAGCCTACTCTTCCTACACCCCAAGGCCAATTGACTCGATACTTGGTAGGAAGCATCAGGGTGAAATGTAGATAAAAAAAATAGCTAAAATCGTTCCGATCGGAAATCCAAGATGGCCGCCATGGCCGCCATCTTGAAAATCTTTTTCGCTTCTTCTCCTGAACCAAAAGGCCAATTGACTCCAAACTTGCTAGGAAGCATCAGGGTGACTTGTAGATCAAATATAGCTAAAATCATGTCGGTCCAAATTCCAAGATGGCCGCCATGGCAGCCATCTTGAAAATCTATTTTTCGCTTCTACTGCTAAACCCAAAAGCCAATTGACTCCAAACTGGTTAGGAAGCATTGGGGTGACTTATAAATCAAAAATAGCTAAAATTGTGCTGATTAGAAATCCAAGATGGCCACCATGGCAGCCATCTTGAAAAGCTATTTTTCGCTTCTTCTCCTGAACCGAAAGGCCAATTGACTCCAAACTTGCTTGGAAGCATCGGGATGATTTGTACATCAAAAATAGCTAAAATCGTGCCAGTTGGAAATCCAAGATGGCCTCCATGACAGCCATCTTGAAAATCTATTTTTCGCTTCTTCTCCTAAACCTAAAAGTCAATTGACTTGAAACTTAGTAGGAAGCATCAGGGTGACTTGTAGATCAAAAAACAGCTATAATCATTCCGATCAGAAATCCAAGATGGCAGCCATCTTGAAAATCTATTTTTTGCTTCTTCTACTGCACCGAAATGCCAGTTGACTTAAAAGTTGGTAGGAGGCATTGGGGGTGACTTGTTTTACTTGTGACGTTTTGAAAATTTCAGCATTTTAACCTTGGAAGCAAGATATTTCAAAAACTGTTTAAGCCATTGCCTTGTCATAAGAATATTGGAAAAATGTTGCATGCCATCTGCATATCTGCAGTGGCGGTTTCACTCAGGTGAGCGAGTTGTGGCCCGTGGGCCTCTTGTCTTCTAATTTCATGTGGAGCCTTCTGTTAAAGAAATACTGAAAATTTATACAAATGTTCACAGTCCATTAATTAAGGTGGCTACCATGCCTATATGGGGTAAAAAAATACTTAAAAATCTTCTTCTTCTGAACCAAGAAAGCTTTCAGGCTGAATGCTTGTACATAGCATCTGGGACTCACGGTCTACCAAATTTGTTCAAATGATGATAATAGTTTGACTTTTCATGGGAAGATAAAATTTGCATCCCTTAATTTGCATTTGTACAGGGAAAATGTTGAAAAATCACTTTTTTCTCAAAATGTATTAAAGACTAAATGCTGAAACTTACATTGTATGATTAAAGTAGTAAAACTTTTCAGTTAAAATCAAAATAGTGTCTCCCAGTGGTTATATGCCCTTGCTTCTGGGCTATATACATGTATAAAATTGTGTATTCTTAAAACATCTTCGCCGGCCTCGGTGGCGCAGTTGGATGCGCGTCCGACTGGAGACCAGGAGGTCGCGGGTTCGACCCCCGCCGAGGTCGGCAACATTCTTTCGTGGAGATTGATCATGAAATATTTTCTACGGTCATTCTCTCCCTTCCGCTGATTCAAGAAGGGCAGTTGTCAGTTTCTGGCGAAAGAATGTGCACAATACTGGTTAACCGCTTGGAGGACTAAGCCTGCCCAGTAAACGTGTGGTTAGGTAAACTGACCGCGCTCGACATGACCCCATTGGGTTGACTGGGCCGTAAAACCTCAACACAACAACATAAAACATCTTATTTGAACCTGCATGACCAATTTTCACCAGATTTCACATGGGGCCTTCTGTTAAAGGGGTATTGACAATTTGTTCAAATGGTTCTGCACTATTGAAGAAGATGGCAGTCATGCCTATAAATGGTAAAAACACTTATAAGTCTTATTCTCCAGAACCAAAACAGCTTTGAGGCTGAATCTTGGTATATAGCATCGCGGACTCAAGGTCTACCAAGATTGCACAAAGGATGATCCTAGGATGACCTTTGACCTTTTTACAGTAAGGTAAAATTTGTGTCCTAGTTGCTGTGGCAGTACTGGAAGAATGTTGGATGGCATTTGTGGATATGCAATTGCTCTTTTACTCAGGTGAGTCAGTTGTGAAACATGGGCCTCTTGTTTCTTTTTATGTAAGTATGAGAAACTAACATCAGTTTGTAATGTGACTCCCTATCATGTGATCACGACTGTTTCACTAATAGTAAGCCAGTTGTTTTGTTGAGACATAAGAAAAATCATCATTTGTTGGTTAAAAAAATTATCTGATATAAAGCTATGATTTTTATGCTGCAGATTATGAGATTTGAGACAACAGACTGTAATATGTACAGTAACTGTCAGGAAACAATGTCCTCAAGGAATCCATTGTGTGGTTGGTGTGTCTATGAAAAGAAGTAAGTTAATCTTAACCCTTCAAGTGCTGATTATTTTGTGAACTACACAGGTACTGTTTTGTCATTGTTTTTTATATCCAGCCACACAATAGTGGCGGTATATTGTGGTATGATGTTGGTCTGCCCATCCATGCGTATATCTGTCCGTCCTTCTGTTTGTCTGTCCTATGTCTGTCCTTCTGTCCATCCATATTTTTGTTTCCAGACAATAACTTGAGTAAATTGGATTTTCACCAAACTTGGTGTGAGCATTGATATTGTGGAGATCTGGTTTGGGATTGCTAAGGGCAAATTTTGTCAATTTTTGACACAGTTATCTGCCCATGACATGATAATGTTGGGGTATTATCGTTTCATGATTTTATTTTACCAAGAAAACAGATGTGTACTCCTGTTCATGCAAGTTTACATTGCAACAGACAGAGGAAGTTGTCATTCAGTCTGAGGCCAACTCACCATTTAACTTAGCAGATGATTCGCAAGAAGTGCCTACCTAGTCTTTCTTTCTTTCATCTGCTACAATTTTGCTCCGCTCATTAAGTGTTAATCCTTGCTTGCTTAGCTTACGTAACACTTAGCACTCTGCATAAAAATTTAAGCAGATGACATTTTTAAATATTTCTCTTTTTTCCAGAAAATAGAATTTGAACATTTCATGCAAATTGTCTCCTGAGGAGACAGTTTGCATGAAATGCCAAAGCCTATTTTCTGGGTAAAGTAAGAAAAATATCAATTTGTCATCTGCTGTATTTGTCCACACAGTGGTAAAGGTTAAAACGGGGACATTGGCAAACCCCCAATTCAGATGTATTTTTGAGAAATGTTGAAAGTGGTATTTAATAAGGGGCTACACTGTTTGCCATAACCTTGGATAGTTTCATTAACAAAAGCAGTTAAAGAAAAATCCTACCTAACACCATTTTAAATTGATAACAGACTCTCCCAACATTCTCATTGGTAGAATTCATTTATAATATCCAGGTGTAAATGGGTTCCATTAATCCATTATTTACCCCAAGTATTTGAATACCTTAAATCTTTCCATACTTGCCCTACAATTTGAACAAGTCCTTTTAACTACTAGATGTGTTTAAGTACAGCTAGATGAGTATTACAGTGTTGACCCTGATTAGGTGCTGCTTTTTGTGGCATCTTGGCTGGATCTGCACTGTTTGCTTGAGCCTGTCTGTCCAAATATTTAGAATACATAATATGGTATGTGACATTTCAGACATGTTATAATGTTTTTATACAACTTGCAGAAGTACTTTCAAAGAGAACAACACCTGCCCGTACCAGTCAGCTAGTGGTCATTGGTTGTCGTCATTAACACGGTGTCTCTCATTGGATGTTGAGCCAGGAGGCGTAGCTATCAACACAGTTGAAAGGGTATCTATTGTATGATTTCTGTCAAAGCAAAATCTTTGTTCACATGCCTGCTCAGTTCAGAAAAAAAAAAAAAAACGAAAAAAAAACAACAAAAAAACCTTCAGACTCTGTGGGTATTAACCTTTATGATGGTGGTTTTCCTGTTTTTCCAAGAAAATAGGCCTTGACATTTTATGCAAACTGTCCTATAGAAAATTTTTTAAGTTTGTCCAGTTGAACTTCACATGCTATTACCAGACCAGACTTTGCATGTTAATTCTCTTCTGGGCATGCCCAGTTCATGTATGACTGAAAATAGGTTTGCTTTGATCTTGCTTAAAACAGTTTCCAGAATCATAGCTCCAGATACAACTCCTTGTTCAACAAAGGAATATGGATATTTTTCATATTTCTCTGTGAAAACATGTGGGTACTCTTTATAAGTGCCTCACTGAGGTGCTTCTAATGAGTACCTACACCAGTGAAGTTTATCTAATAAGTACCTGAAATATATATTTTGCATAGAAATACAAAAATAACTTTCTCGATACTCTTCTTGTCTGGATCTATGTACAGTAATGTAACATTGAATTTCATTGGATGATACAACAGTACATGTGGGCTCATATAAAATGGCACTGAATTGCTTGTTGGTTTACTTAGTGCCATTTTCTGTAGCCCAACCATCAATGCAAAGGTTTTCAATTGAGAGAAGCAACAAATAAAGGTACAAGAGAGCACAATTTGTCTGCATGGGAGTAGCGACAATTTGTCTATAAAGTTATGTACCAAATTTAAAACCTTTGAATGACTTCTTCTTAGTGATTGAGCTAAGATGGCATATGGAGCATCTTTGGTAAAAGATCCTTCAGCTTTGAATTGGGAATCAGATGGCTGCCATAACCATATTGGGTAAAATGCTTTAGGCTACATTTTTTCTGTAACTTTATAGTGGCATGAGTTTGAATTTCATTTAGAGCCTCCTCGAGTATGGAAAAATTATCAGGAAATTGTATCTGAGATGGTTGCCATGACCATACATGGTTAAAACCTTTGAATAACCTTCCAAACCACAAATATACAGATAAATATTTCTCCACAAAAAAAATATGTTGTGGGTATTCATTTGAAATGCCTTGGTGAGGGTTCAAATATCTTCGGAGGGACCCTGCAAATAGTAACCCATTTATATCTAGCATCTGGTAATTGGCAGTGTAGACCCAGATCAGATGCTACAGAATGCAACATATGGTCATTGTCTACTCTTAAGACAGGAATTTCTATAAAACATAGTAACAATAAAAACTAACCAGACATTCGTAATATTGAAATACACCTGCCAAAAGAGTTAAGGTAGAAGAGTTCACTTGACATAAATGGATTAATGCAATAAAACAAACATGTGATTGCTGTTCTTGCATTCAGTATGTTGTTACTACAAGAATAATGTTGACGTCAACAAAATTTAGACAACATAATTTTCCAGGGCAGCAAAACTATGTTACTTAAGCTACGGTCTGTTTTGAGGATTTTTATGCAAAAACTGTGTTCAAACAACATGAAACTGCCAATCTTACCCCACCTCCGTTAAACAGGTAATACTATGTGCATGGGTATTTATGCAAGTACATGGAACTGAGGACTAGTCCATTGAAGCAGCTTAAGGGGAGGGAGATGTGTGTGTGCGTAATGTGGTTAGGGATGGATCATCTAGTTTTGTCATGAAAACAATTTGGCATTTACTGGCATGGCAGGGATTAGGCCTGGTAAAATCACCATACTTCTCCCTACCGTCTGCTGTCAAGCCAGCCTGAGTGGCTCAGTAGGATGCATATCCATCTGGTGATCAGGAGGTCATAGGTTCGATCCCTACCGGGTCAAGATATATTCTTTTGTGGAGATTGATCTTGAAATATTTTTCATGGTCATTTTCTGTCTTCCGCTGATTCAAAAAAGGCAGATGTCAGTTTCTGGTGAAAGAATATGCACAAGTACTGGTGAACTATTCAGAGGAGTGTAAGCCTGCCCAGGAAAAATGTGGTAAGGTAAACTGACTGGCTCAACATGACCTTAGTAGTGTTGACTTAACCATCAAACTCCAACCAACAAACCAACCATCTACTGACATGGATGTGCTGTGGTTATGAATGACTGATGCATTAATTCCAGGTCACTATAACTATAAAAGACATATTGCCAGACTCACTGGATGGTGATAGGTACCAATGCAAATTCATGACTGGATCAGAAGATGTGAAACAGGCAGAAAACAGCAGTGATCATCATTCTTTTACTTGTAATACACCCCGAAAAACAGGTAAGTACATATTCAGTTTTAATGCTTAGAATGCTAGGTAAAAGTTTCATCAGACAACATTTTGAAATATTTTTTCTTATTTTTCCCCAGAAAATAGGATTTGACATTGTTAGAAAATAATAGGGGAGAATAAGAAAAATAAATCATCAAACTGTTGTCTGCTGAGTTAGCCCACAGAGTGGTAAAGGTTAAAAACAAAAAGGAGTTAAATTCAAGGAGGAACTTGCAAACTGTAATACTTATCCAAATGGCAGGCTCTCCAGCATTACTAAAATTCCTAAAAAGTCTTAACTTTTGTCAGAAACTTTGGTATACAAGACTTCTGGACATTAACCATAGAGCTTTGGATTCTCCACACCTCAAAAGCATAAAGTCCAAAATTAACACTTAAAGTGCTATGAGCAAATGTAGCAGATGACAGATTGATTATATTTTTCCCCCAAAATAGGATTTGACATTTTATGCAAATTGCTCCCTAGACAATTTGCATGAAATGTTAACTCCTGTTTTCTGTGAAAAATAAGTAAAATATTTCAAAATGTCATCTGCTGAAACTTTTGCCCAGCATGCCAAACATTAAAAATGTAAAGCTCCTGCTCATATCATATTTCTTCTGCTGCCAGTTTTAAAGAAAACCAGAAATACATTTTCAATTTTTGTATTCTGGGTATTTTGCACTTAACATACTCTCCAGTAAAAGAGCTCTGTTAATTAATCTGACAAAAATTAGTGTAATGGCCTGATGTAACCATTGTATTTTTAAATTGTAATACCTTTCAAATGAAAATGTAATTTTGCAGAGACCTGTTCAGCATCAGTTTATAAGTTACTTATGATAAATAAATATTTTGTATAAAAACTTCAGAAATTTGATGAGGATATTAAAGATTGAAATATTGCAATTTTCCATGCTTTTTGATCAGCATCTTGCTTTGTTTTTAGCTCACCTGAGCTATGCTCAGGATAAGCTATAATGATCACTTTTTGTCCTAAGGCCTCTTTCGGCCATCCGTCTGTTGTCAGCCTTGGTGCTCAGTTGGATGCGCATCCAACTGGAGACCAGGAGGTTGTGGGTTCGACCCCCACTGAGGTCGGCAACATTCTTTCGCGGAGATTGATCATGAAATATTTTCTACGGTCATTCTCTCCCTCCCGCTGATTCAAGAAGGGCATTTGTCAGTTTCTGGCGAAAGAATGTGCACAATACTGGTTAACCGCTTAGAGAACTAAGCCTGCCCAGTAAATGTGTGGTTAGGTAAACTGACTGCACTTGACATGACCTCATTTGGTTGACTGGGCTGTAAAACCTATGTTCATCCATCTGTCCGTCTGTCCCTTTGTCCATTAATACTCCTCCAAAGTTGTTGAAGCGGTTTGTCCCTAATTAGGTAAGAATGTTGCGCTGGTGGGGGAATTAAAACTAGAGGAAATTATGATCTTCCTTTTGTTATGGTTGCAATGGCAACAGAAAGGCTCCATAGATTATAATGGGAAACCAATGAAATGATGTGAACCATATTTGGCAGTTATGTTCAGTTGATGATTGTCTACACAGTATATGTCGTATGAGCAGTGGCCATTTTGTTTGATTGCCATGGCAACATTAAATTTAAAAACAAAAAGAAATTTTTTAGATGACAATTCCTCCAAAACCACTGAAGCAGTAAAGCTCTAATTGGGTACAAATGTTGCTTGCCAAAGGGCAATTCAAAATAGCTAAGATCATGGTGATCTGCCTTTTGGTTTGGTTGCCATGGCGACAGAAAGCTACCATAGACTCATAATGGGAAAATGATTAAGTTGCATTTTCTCCAAAACAGTTGAAGTGGTGTGAACCATATATGGCAGTTATGGTCATTTGATGATTGTCTACCCAGTTTATGTGTTTTATGACCAGTGGCCATTTTGTATGGTTGCAAAGATGGAAATATGTAAAGCACCAGTAGGAAAAGAAAACCCTTTTAAGAACGATTAACCATTTACCCTTGAGTTTCTGATATGAACTCTTCTGTCTCTGAATTTGGACACATCCATTCTTGCAATTAAGTGTTTTAGTCAAAAATCATTACGATTGGGGAGTATACTGTTTGTTGTCCATCTATCCATCTGTCTGTCAGTCTGTTATGTTTTGGTTTCTGCTTCTTATCTTGCTAAATAATTTAAGGAATTTTTTCATTTTTCCTAGAAACAGGGTTTGACATTTCATGCAAATTGTCTCCATTGGAGACAACTTGCATGAAATGTCAAATCCTGTTTTCAAGGAAAAAAATAAGAAAAATATTTAGTATATTGTCTGCTTAAAATTTTACCCAAAGTGTCAAGTGTTAAATTGATTTTACCAGTATCAAATCTATATACTAGGTTCAGATGTAAAAAATACAAAATGATTGTCAAGCTCTCATGGAGGCTCCCTAACTCAATCAGTGAAGCGTAGCATCTAACACCATTTCTGATTTACCAAATGACTTTGAGTCTACAAACAATATCTCCAAAATAGGGGCACAAACACTGGTATCATTTTGTGACCATGAATACATGTCACGGCCCTATAACTTCATCATTCTGTTTACAACTTAGCATCAGTATAAAAAAAAAAATGTAGCAGATGGCATTTTAAAATATTTTTCTTATTTTTCCCAGAAAATAGGTTTTGACTTTTCATGCATGACATGTCAAAGCCTAGTTTCTTGGAAAAATAAGGAAAAAAAAAACATCAGTGTGCCGTATGCTGAGTTAGCTCAGAGAGTAGTAAAGGTTAATTTCTCTTTAAAACAAACGCTGTGAAATAAACTCTATGAAATTCTTTTCATAATACAAATACTGTAATATATGTAAGTATTGGGATGGGAAAAAATAATTAAATTTCTAGCTGTCCCAATACTTAGAACCACGAAAATTAATTATTTTATTAAGTGTCCCAATACTTAGGTCTCATAGTTGAAAATGGCAGCGATTATAGATGAAAATGTCATATTTGTGTTCATTGTTTTGTGTATTTTAACTTCGTAATACATTAACCTATAGATAATGTGCTGTTCTCTTCTGTTTTCACACCTTCCACAGAAAAATGACCTTTCAGTTGTCAATTAAAGTCTTAAACCAGAAGGTCCCTTAGGTAGTTACCTGTGTGACGTAACTCTTCCCACTCAATTGATCATGTGTCAGTTTCTTTTCTGTGGACAAAGAAATTCAACAAGGATTTTTTACCTGTGAAAGAAATTTAGATTATTTCTTTTCCTCACGGATAAATTTCTGTATCCTTGTGTTTCTTTTGTTTCTTTATCACTTCTTTCACTAACCATGTTATTATTTAAAATTTTCGATTGTCGATTTCTTGCATTTATTGACTGGCTATTACGACATGCGTTTTCGCGACTCTCGCTATAATCGGCACAACACTCGTGTGCGGTCGGTTCGGAAGTCGTGTTATTATATAAAAAATTTTAACTTGTTTCTTTTTGTTCCAGATTATTCAGCGATGTGACATGCTATACCTGGACTATTACTGGATATCTTGCCAGTTGGCGAAGATTTCTTTGGTGGAGAAGCTGATTAGTAAAGAACTTGACAACCCTTATGGGTTATATGACAATTGTTTACTGATGGGAGCCCCACCCCATATGGCTATACTGCCGGGGTGACCCATCAAGGTGGCATCGTATGGATGCTTAAGTATCCAAAATAAGTCTAAGTCCACCAGTCACCGGTCATTCATTGTCAGCTTCACCAGGCACCAGTCACCAGGCATCCAGGCATGTATAAAATGACCGGGCATTCCTTGCCAGTCACCGGTCATCCAGTCACCGGGCATCCAGGCAAGGATAAAATCACCAGGCATTTATCATCCAGTCAATTATTCACGGGTACTAGTGTCCGGTCATTGTGACGGATTACTAGTTACTCCTACCGGGCAACAGTTATGAGTACTAGTGTCCGGTCATTGTGTCGCATTATTAGTGACTCCTACCGGGCAACAGTTACGAGTTCTCGTGTCTGGTCATTGTGTCGAATTATTAGTGACTTCACCGGGCAACAGTTACGAGTACTAGTGTTTGCTCATTGTGTCACATTATTAGTGACTCCAACCGGGCAACAGTTACAAGTACTAGTGTCCGGTCATTGTGTTGAATTATTAGTGACTTCACTGGGCAACAGTTACGAATACTAGTGTCCAGTCATTGTGTCGAATTATAAGTGACTTCGCCGGGCAAACAGTTACGAGTACTAGTGTCCGGTCATATGTCCAGCTACTAGTGTATACCACTGGCAAATAGTTATGATTACTAGTATCCAGTCATTGTATTGGATTACTAGTGACATCTATTGGGCAATAGTTACGAGTTCTAGTGTCCAGTCATTGTGTCGGATTACTAGTGATTGGTAACAGTCACTAGTCCCCGAACAATCTATTATTGTTCATAGAGCTTTATAGATAAGTCAAGTCAATGGATATAGGTTATAAAATGAAATACATAGTAACCTTTTATATAATAAATTTCTGTACAGTCTTTCCCGAATCAGACTAGAATTCTAAATATTCCATTGACTTATTATAGGAGTGTAATTCTATTAATATTTTAAATTAACTTATGCAATTTATCTCTTTCATTCGCTAGAAAGAGAACTTCTGATTCTAATGAAATTTCACCGGGCAGTAGTTTTGTAGACTAGTGCCAGAGCATTGTGTCGGATTAATAGTGACCGAGTAGTAGTCACTAGTCCTCGCTCAATCTATGTTTATTCATTGAGCACTATAGACATGTCTAGTCTTGGGTTATAGGTTATAGAATGACAGCGATGGGTTCTAATACCTAGTAGCCCCTTATATTATTGAATTCTTTCAAGTCATTTTTGAACTAGACTTGAAATTATATATATATGTAAATATATTTATTCTTGAAAATGAATTAAAAATTATCGGTTACGATCAAATTCGCAATTCATTCACTAAGTGTAGAAGATACTTCCATCTGTAATTATATAATTTATATCTCTTTTTATTCGCTACAAAGAGATTAACTTCTTAGAAATTCACCTTATTCGGCTCTAAGGCAAAGGTGAACTCTATAAAAATATCGTTATTTCTAACAAGAAAAATATACACGAAATCTAAAATTTTTCTTCTTTCCTCCCTGTTTTTTCTACATGCTCCCGATATGTAATCAGCATGTAATCTAAGGAGTAAATTGACAAGAAAATAGCAATAGATCCTTTCTACTTTCTATTAATATTTCATTCATAAGGTATCGGAAATCTACACGAATCAGATAAATAAATTAAGAGTTTATTTATTTATCCGCTACCTCTCTAGATTACTACGATTTAAAATTCTAGTTGAGGTACATATTTCCTTTTGCCTTTGTACATGGAAAATAGTCGATCCGTTAAGCTATTATTCTATTTTATACTATCTTTTGATTGATTACATAAGAGTCTAGGTCAGTCGTGCTCTGTCTAAACTCTGCTATAAAATAATAAATAGAAAGAAAATCTTACATTTAGGCATATATATAATTCAATACGTTCTTTACTTTGCCTGTTTTATTTTTTCTTCTGGATCATTTAAGACTACGATAGCAATATACCAGATAATTTTGTCTCAGTTAAAATCTATTACGCTGAAGATTCTTCATCTGGGAATAATAATTTTATTATGATTACGATTAGAAATTATTTAGGAAGGTTTAAAACTTATAATCACTAGACCCAATTAATCCACGTATATTATAGGTCTACTTTATCCTTATTGAGGAATAGTTTTGCTTCGACTAGCTCTATACCTCTAATATTTTACTTATAACTAGAGTCCATGTCATTCAAAATTTTCTCACACCTTTGGTATTGACAATGGATACATATTTAGTAAAGGCATTAATTATTCAATAAGTGACAGATTATTATTGCCTAAATTAAATATTATATACAATACTTTCCTTTTGATTTTTTATTGACTTTGTAACTATTCAGAAACTGCCAAAGTCAATCATTTCCTTCCTCTAAACTTACCGAAGCCTTAGATTATGTTTATATATACACATGCAAAAAAGTTAAGCATCACTTGCGGTTTTTAGCGCCATATTTCCTAATCAAAATATAGGCACTTAAAATTTTGATAAACGATGACATTTGGCTTCCATACATACATACATATACTTTTTATTGTCCACGACTATATAATGCAGCCATGGTTAGCATGAATTTCATGGTACCCTCATGCATGAAAATAATGCTGTTTTGTCTTGTGTTAATAACGAACAGATTAATGAACCTGTGCTTGAATCTAATTTGTGTACATGTGCTATGGCTCGTAAAAGACTGTCAGACGCCACTCGGTGGTAGATTATTGGAATAAGTAACGCTGGGCTATCCGGGCGAGAAATATCGCGTCGCCTTGGGTATAGTCAGTCAGTCATTTGTTGCCTGCTCAATAAATTTCAGCAAACCAATCACGCTCAACGCTCAGGGAGGCCCCGAAAGACGTCACGAAGGGAAGAAGGGGCGTTACTGAGACTTGTTCGGTGATTTCCATTCTTAACCAGTTCTGTTGTGAAGCAAAGATGGCTGCCAAACAGACCATTGTAAACCAGAACAGTTCGTAATAGGCTCCGGGCTTCTGGTTATCATGCTCGTCAGCCTATCAGACGGCCAATGCTTACTCCGGGACAGAAGGCAGCGCGTTTGTACTGGTACCAGCAACGCAGGAACTGGAATATCCGGTCTTGGAGAAAAATTCACTGGTCGGATGAAAGTCAGTTTCTTCTCCATATGATTGATTGCCGTGTGAGTGTTTGGAGGCAGCGAAATACTGCTTATTCTCAAAGGCACATCCAGGAAACTGTTCCTTTGGGTGGAGGCTCAATAATGGTATGGGGATGTGTATCGCATGATTGTAAGCTTGATCTGGTTACTGTGCAAGGGACCCTTACTGGACAAAAGTACCAAACGGACATTCTTGAAACTGCTGTAATTCCCCATTTTGATGACCATCCCCTTTTAACAAGACCAGTGTTTATGGATGACAATGCAAGACCTCACAGATCATGTGCAGTGATTGAATGTTTGCGATTCCAACACTTCCGTGGCCTGCTCGCAGTCCTGATTTGAATCCTCTTGAACATTTGTGGGACATTCTGGGCCGGAAAATTCGTGAAATCACTCCTCCAGTGCAGACACTACTTGAACTTGAGGCTGCATTGCATCGCGAATGGCAGCAAATCCCTCAGCAGCGGATACAACACCTGGTCCAGGGTATGAGGAGGCATCTTGATGTTTCCATTGCAGTTCAAGGAGGTTACATAAAATACTGTCTCGAAGGTACTGAAATTAATTGTCTTCGATAGTGCTAACTTTGGAAGACACTCATGTTCTAATCTGACTTCTTTGGTGGCCTATAGGACCATACTTGTAACAATATGCAGTTTTTGTCAAAAAAATGCATCCAAATCAATTGGACTTGCAAGCCAGTAAAAGGCGTGATTTCAAATGATAACATTGTGATCCTGGCTCTTAATATACCCATTTATACATTGATTCAATAATATTTCGGTTTTGCTTCTTAGATGGATTGTTTATCAAATCGAAATAAAAATGTTTTGTCAATCTGTGGGTGATGCTTAACTTTTTTCCATGTGTATATATTTTTAATATATGCTTAGAGGTTAATTAACGATAGTTTACCTCATAATAGCAGATATTGTCATATTCATATTAATCATCCCTTTGTTCTACTATGTACGTTCTAGGCTTAGAAAACATCCTTAATTACGAGTCGGTAAAGAATTAAGATACACTTCATTATCTCTTTACCCCTTTTTTATGTTTACATTCGTTAAAGGGATCATAGTTCTTCTGGCTAAGAGTTCAAGTTCAGTTTGCGAGTAATGCAAAGATTAATATCTTGATTTCCAGTTCGCATCAAAAATGGTCTATATATACAGATAAATATCTTTTCTGAAACTGGATATTTATTCTTTCCACATAATAAGTCATTTCAAGACGTTTCGATGATTTTGAAATGCACTGCCTCAATTCATAATATAGAAATTGTTTATATAAATGTAGTAAGTGCCGCACCTACTTTCCTGGTCAGATCTTACTTTTTGTGATATGTTTTCAAACATACTGAAAGTTTTTCCGATTATATATTCGGTAAATAAACTTTCGAGTAGCATTTACGCTTTTAAACATTCAGATTATTTGATAATAGTTGGAGATAATATATTATACCGATATTTATATATCTGTCTTCATTATTTATCTTTCTCAGCTTATTTTTTAAGTTAGATTAACCTTCTCGCTATGTTCCAGGTCTAAATTTAGCTAACATTATGGACCAGTCACTTTTTTGTTACAGATAAAATATTTCCTAAACAATATTTTAACAGTTTTTCTCAGTATTCAGAGTGTAATGACTTCATGAATACTTGGAAATAATTCAATTCTACGCTTGTTAAACTAAGCCTAAAACAAGCTCTATTTTTTTGAATGGATATTATCCTTCGATTCAGTTCATGGAGATACATCCATTTAGATCCCATTATCTCTATTTCAATCATACAAAATTCTAATTCCAGGTCTAAATCTAGCTAACATTATGGACCAGTCACTTTTTTGTTACAGATAAAATATTTCCTAAACAATATTTGAACAGTTTTTCTCAGTATTCAGAGTGTAACCACTTCATGAATACTTGGAAATAATTCAATTCTACGCTTGTTAAACTAAGCCTAAAACAAGCTCTAGTTTTTTGAATGGATATTATCCTTCAATTCAGTTTATGGAGATACATCCATTTAGATCTCATTTTCTCTATTTCAATCATACAAAATTCTAATGACTATGTACTCATTTTCTACGTACAAATACAGAATAACGAGTCACTGTTGCTGCATATATATTCTTCCTGAATTCATTTGCAAGTACGTAATTTGATATTTCAGGAATTACCAATTATACAGAAATAGATTTTATTCTATTAATATTCAATTCTAAAAGTTTAATTGAATATTTATCTATAAAATTCTGGGCAGTAATTTTATAACAAATTATATGTTTAATAATTCCTTGCTTAATAAATAGTTACGCTTAACCTTTTATTTATAGCAGGAATTTGTCTCGTAGTATAATTTTAATTTAGTATTCATATATTTCTTACTATTCTTAAATATGCATATAGAATAGTAATACTATCTCTTAACTTATAAATTAAGTGTTTTAGAGATTATTAATCAGTACTATTGTATAATCTTTCTTCAGAGATTATGACACTATTACATTTTTCTCTGAGTCCTTCTCTTTTTCTGAACATTTTGATTCGTCATTACAAAGTGGACATTTCTTGATTTCCATGATTATTTACTCAGGAGTACTTTTCATGGCAATCTTCTGGCATAGAAAGATTCTATCCAGTTTATTTATTATTGCTTAATCTTAGCAATATGGTAAGATTTAGCCAAAATATGACCGTCTTACAGTTAGCTGCGATCAGCCTTATTCTTATCTCTCTTATTGTCTGTCAAACTCTTAAGTTATGATGTTGATAGTCTCTTCTTTATTATTTTGTCAGGACATCAAACACTTTTATATGTACATGCCAAAACTAATTATCAATGATTTAGGTTGCTTTTTCTTCCAAGCAGTCTTACGCAACCTCTGTATTATCTTATTGCTTGACTAAAAATTCGTAATACAATTAGTCTAGCAATAGTTTTAAGCATTATTTTTGTGTATACCTTTTCTTCTGATGGATAACTGAGTTATAGTTAAGTTAACTCCATCTACCTTTATTATCTCCCCTTCTTTAATTTGATCAAAGGGGAATAATTATACAACATTATGGTTATTTTAAGTCTATGTCTGTTCATCGGAATCGGTCCTATCGCTCCAACTAACAGATTCTAATTAGTTAATAATTCTAATAGCTTAGACTATTACAATTAGATAGCTTCACATATCTAGAATTTTATCCAAAATATCTACATGTCAGTCATCTATAGGAAACTCCACCAAGTAGACATTTCCTTATTTAAATCAAGACCCTAGATAGACTACTTATGGTCTTGGCTTTTGTTTTACAAATTTTGTTTCGAAAATATTATCTCTATATTCCTAGCTTACATTGCAATGGAATATTTAGGTTATGTCTCAATGACTCCTTTTTCTTTTTGGAGCCAATTGTTGTTTCCCAAAAAGAAAAAAAGGGGAGGGGGTGGGGGGTGCAATGTTAGGTTTTTGAGACTTAAGAACTGGCTTCCTCTAGAGTCTACTATTATATATAAGGTTGTTAGATCATAACACCTTAAAGATATGCTATATTGTGAATCTAGATCATTCTTTCTATTAAATATAGAATTAGAATGTATCTGATTCCTTAGAATTTCCTGAGTCTTTAAACAGAAGTGGTGAGATATTATTTATTGGTGTTAGAATTAGGAGAGCACCTCCCTCCTATTCTTCAAATTCTAGCACATTATCTATAGGTTAATGTATTACGAAGTTAAAATAGAAGTTTTTTAAAAGTAAAACGTATTTTAACGAGTAATACTTAACCTATAGATAATCAGTTATCTCCCTCCTTCCACCCTCGCTTATCTATCCTAATTGTGTCTATTGTTTTACACATAAAAGAAACTGACACATGATCAACTGAGCGGGAAGAGTTACGTTACACAGGTAACTACCTAAGGGACCTTCTGGTTTAAGACTTTAATTGACGACTGAAAGGTCGTTTTCCTGTGGAAAACAGAAGAAAATAGCACATTATCTATAGGTTAAGTATTACTCGTTAAAAAAAAAAAAAAAAAAATCGGGGCCGGCCTCGGTGTCTCAGTTGGATGCGCCGTCCGACTGGAGACCAGGAGGTCACGGGTTTAACCCCCGTCGAGGTCGGCAACATTCTTTCGTGGAGCTTGATCATGAAATATTTTCTATGGTCATTCTCTCCCTTCCGCTGATTCAAGAAGGGCAGTTGTCAGTTTCTGGCGAAAGAATGTGCACAATACTGGTTAACCGCTTAGAGGACTAAGCCTGCCCAGTAAACATGTGGTTAGGTAAACTGACCGCGCTCGACATGACCCCATTGGGTTGACTGGGCCGTAAATCCTCAAACACAAACAAACTCGTTAAAATACGTTTTACTTTTAAAAAACTTCATTTTCGGACCACTGTCTTGTTAGCTCACCTGAGCTCTGCTCAGGATGAGCTATTGTGATCACTTTTCGTCCGTCGTCCGTGCGTCCGTCCGTTAACATTTTCAAATGACTTCTCCTCTGAAGCCGCTGAGCCAATTTTGCTCAAATTTCATATGAAGCCTCATTAGGGTGGAGGAACGAAAAATTGCTAAAATGGTTGCGGTCCGTTGACCAAGATGGCCGCCACGCCCACATATGGTAAAAACCTTTAAAAATCTTCTCCTCCAGCACCGAGAATGCCTTGAGGCTGAACCTTTGCAGGAATCATTGGGGACGGGAGGTCTACCAAAATTGCTAAAAGAATTATCGTACGTTGACGTTTGACCTTTTTAGGGCAAGGTCAAGTTTGCTTCCCCATGCATTTGTATGGGAAAAACGTTTAAAAATCTTCTTCTCCAAAACCGAGCATGCCTTATGGCTGAATCTTTGCATATATCATCGGGAACAGGAGGGCTACCATAATTGCTAAAATAATGGTCGTACATTGACATTTGACCTTTTTACAATAAGGTCAAATTTGCTTCCTTACGCATTTGTATGGGAAAAATGTTTAGAATTTCAAACAACTTCTCTTCTGGAGCCTCTGGGCCAATTTTGCTCAAATTTCATATGGAGCCTCCTTAGGTAGGGGGAACAAAAGATTTCTAAAATGGTCACGGTTTGTTGACCAAGATGGCTGCCATGCCCGTATATGGTAAAAACCTTTAAAAATCTTCTTCTCTAGAACCGAGGATGCTTTGAGGCTGACTATTTGCATAAATCATCGGGGACAGGGGGTCTACCAAAATTGCTAAAATAATGGTCATACATTGACATTTGACCTTTTTACGGCAAGGTCAAGTTTGCTTCCTTATGCATTTGTATGGGAAAAAACATTTAAAAACCTTATTCTCCAAAACCGAAGATGGCTTGTGGCTGAATCTTTGCATATATCATCTGGAACAGGCAGTCTACCAAAGTTGCTAAAATAATTGTCATACATTGACATTTAACCTTTTTACGGCGAGATCAAGTTTGCTTCTGTATGCATTTGTATGGGCCCCATACATTTGTATGGAAAAAATGTTGATAATTTCAAATGGTTTTTCCTCTGAAGCCTCTGGGCCAGTGTTGCTGGTCCATTGATCAAAATGGCTGCTATGCCCATATATGGTAAAAACCTTTAAAAATCTTCTTCTCCATAACCAAATAAGCCCTGGGTCCTAATCTTTGCACAAATTATGGGGGACAGGAGATCTACCCAAATTGCTAAAATGATGGTTCTAAGTTGACATTTGACCTTTTTACCTCCAAGGTCAAATTTGCTTCCCCATTTGTATGGGCCATATACATTTATATTGAAAGTATCGAAGTGACTTGTAGATCAACAGTAGTTAAAATTGTTCTGATTGGAAATCTAAGATGGCCATCATCTGGTTTATATTTATAATATTTCCCTGCCACTGTGCTGTTTACATGTATAAAATCATGATTCTTCAGAAACTACTTAGCCAATTTCCACCAAATTTCACATTGATCCTTCTGTTGAAATGTGATTGATAGTTTATTCAAATGATCATGCCCCATTGACTGTCAGGCCCATATATTCTTCTTCAAAACTAAGAACTATTCAAATGATGATATTTTCATTAGTTGCGATGATAGGATTGGAAAAAATGTTGCATAACATCTGCATGTCTGCAGTGGCTATGTCACTCAGGTGAGCGAACCGTGGCCAGTGGGCCTCTTGTTAACCTAATCTATCGTTAATATTGAATAAACAGATTAGCACTTATTGTTTTGATTTATAGTCCCCTTGCTTATCTGTCATGTGTTGAACACATCCAAGTGAAAAAAAAAAAACAATAATCACATACTGCTTCCCTGCTTTATTGGTTAATTGCACATAACCAATACCGCAAATGCAAGGAACAATCTACCTGTTCTAAAAATACTGCCATTACATCGCTTGATGATGTTATTATTGTGGTTCGTCTTGACACGGTTTTGGGCTTCATCTCACCAGTGTTTTAGGGTTCCCTCAATGCTGTTTTGCATTAATGTTGTCTCGGTGGCTCAGATGGATGCGCGTCCGACTGGTGATCAGGAGATTGCGGGTTCAATCCCCGCCAGGTCGGCAACATTCTTTTGTGGAGATTTAACTGTGAATATATTCTACGGTCATTCTCCCCCTTCCGCTGATTCAAGAAGGACAGTTTTCATTTTCTGGTGAAAGAATGTGCACATTACTGGTTTGCGCTTAGAGGACTAAGCCTTCCCAGTAAAAGTGTGGTAAGATAAACTGACAATGTTTGACATGACTCATTGGGTTGACTGGGCCGTAAAACCTCAACACAAACAAACATTAACGTTATCGGTAAACAATATTCTGTCGAATTTCCTGTTTTATTATTTTTATTATTTATTTAGAGTTTTGTTGTTGTTATTGTGTGTGTGTGTGTGTTTTTAGCTCACCTGAGCAAAAGCTCAGGGTGGGCTATTGTCATCACCCTATGTCTGTTGTCCGTCATTCGTCTTCAACAATTAGTTTGTTAATACTCTAGAGGTCAGACTTTTGACCCAATCTTGATGAAACTTGGTCAGAATGTTTGCCTCTATGAAATCTAGGTCAAGCTCGATACTGGGTTACTTGGGGTCAAAAACTAGGTCACCAGGTCAAATCAAAGGAAAAACTTGTTAACACTCTAGAGGTCATAGTTTTGACCCAATCTTGATGAAACTTGCTCAAAATGTTTGCCTCTATTAAATCTAGGTCAAGTTCGAAACTGGGTCACTTGGGGTCAAAAACTAGGTCACCGGGCCAGATCAGCAGAAAACCGTGTTAACACTCTAGCGGTCACATTTTTTGAAGCAATCATCATGATTGTTGCTCAATATGTTTGTCTTGATGATTTCTTGGTCAAGTTCAAAACTGGGTCACTTGGGGTCAAAACTAGGTCACCAGGCCAAATCAGCAGAAAACCTTGTTAACACTCTAGCGGTCACATTTTTCAAGCAGTCATCATGAATCTTGCTCAAAATGTTTGTCTTGATGATTTCTAGGTCAAGTTCTAAACTGGGTCACTTCGAGTCAAAAAACTAGGTCACCGGGCCAAATCAGCAGAAAACCTTGTTAACACTCTAGCGGTCACATTTTTCAAGCAATCATCATGAATCTTGCTCAAAATGTTTGTCTTGATGATTTCTAGGTCAAGTTTGAAACTGGTTCACGTGGTGTCAAAACTAGGTCACCAGGCTAAACCAGCAGAAAACCTTGTAAACACTCTAACAGTCACATTTTTTAAGCAGTAATCATGAATCTTGCTCAAAATGTTTGTCTTAATGAGTTCTAGGATATGTTTGAAACTGGGTCACGTGGTGTCAAAAACTAGGTCACCTGGCCAGATCAGCAGAAAACCTTGTTAACACTCTAGCAGTCACATTTTTGAAGCAATCATCATGAATCTGGCTCAAAATGTTTGTCTTGATGATTTCTAGGTCAAGTTCGAAACTGGAACACCTGGGATCAAAAACTAGGTCACCTGGCCAAATCAGCGTAAAATCTTGTTATCACTCTAGCGGTCACATTTTTGAAGCAATCATCATGAATCTTGCTCAGAATGTTTGTATTATAGGTAAAATTCGAAACTGGGTCACTTAGATTCAAAAACTAGGTCACCGGGCCAAATCAGCAGAAAACTTTGTTAACACTCTAGCGGTCACATTTTTTTAAGCAATCATCATGAATCTTGCTCAAACTGTTTGTCTTGATGATTTTTAGGTCAGGTTCGAAACTGGGTCACTTGATATCAAAAACTAGGTCACCTGGCCAGATCAGCAGAAAATCTTGTTAACACTCTAGTGGTCACATTTTTCAAGCAATCATCATGAATCTTGCTCAATATGTTTGTCTTGATGATTTCTAAGTCAAATTTGAAACTGGGTCACTTGGGGTCAAAACTAGGTCACCTGGCCAAATCAGCAGAAAACCTTGTTAACACTCTAGGGGTCACATTTTTGAAGCAATTATCATGAATCTTGCTCGAAATGTTTGTCTTGATGATTTCTAGGTCAAGTTTGAAACTTGGTCACATGGGGTCAAAAACTAGGTGACCTGGCCAAATCAGCAGAAAACTGTTAACACTCCAGAGGTCACATTTTTTAAATAATCATCATAAATATTGCTCAAAATGTTTGTCTTTATGATTTCTAGGTCTAATTTAAAACTGGGTCATTTGATATCAAAAACTAGTTCACCTGGCCAAATCAAAGGAAAACCTTATTGATGCTCTAGAGGTCACGTTATACTTAGTACATGCATACATCTTAGCATGGCCTCTTGAATGCAGTCATCCATATTTGACCTTGACCTTTATTTCACAGTCCATTAGACATGCTACATTGTCTTACTTGTTAATATAATCATTTTGAACTTTGATCAGAATGTTTGCCTTGATCAGTTCTAGATCAGGTTCTCAAAGTGCTATGTTGCTCAGGTGAGCGTTACAGGGCCATCGTGGCCCTCTTGTTTTTTTTTGGGTAGTTATTGATACACTCGAGTTGCAAATTAAAACGTGACATGTCACTTGACAACCACTTGTGGTAATTTTAAAATGGCGATGCATCCAGACTGATGCAAATGCATGTGCATTTTTGTTTTTGCAGATATCTTGAATAAATTTCAGATTAATATTCGCAAAGCAAGGTTTTATTTATTTTCTACTTTCTGACCAGCCAGCCTTAGGAAACCCCCTGTTATATTTTTAGTTATAAAATATTGCGTGGCATTGCTTGTAAACAAAACAAAACACAAACTGAGAAAACAGTTTTACCCTGTTAAATAGATCATTTTTTCACCCAAATACAAAAAAGTTACTGAAACTTTTGGCTATTTTGATATGTCCCAAATCTTAGGGTGACGAAAAATAATCATTTTTATGAATTGTAAGGGTGTCCCAGTACTTTAGGTGTCCCAATACTTAAATATATTATGGGTATTCCATTAACAAATACACAACAGTCCTGGAGTAAAATAAATTGAAAGAATACGTCTGCTTTTCATTCTTTTCAAGCATTACAAGCGTATTGACAAATCTCCTCTGTTAAGATTTTATTTAATTTTTTCAAACAGTTCACACAGATGGAAAGCTTGGATTGTACGTTAACCACAGGAACCAGGATATTCTTCTAGCAGAAGTTGATTTCCTCTTCTATGACTGTAGCCATTACAATAAGTGAGTACTACCTCATTTCTTTTTTCCCGTCTATTAACCTTTAAAATGCAAATAAAAAATTGCAGCAGACAACATTCTACGAGGGCAAGTCAGTAAGTAACCAGCCTATCCCATTTCCAATTGACCGAAACACCCACGATTTTCATGCCTTGTTTCAATACATGTTCTAGGCCTGAGAGCAAAATTGCACCCTTATTGTGTCATTCTCTCATAAGATATTGAACGTCAAACATGGCTAGCGATGCAAAAGCAAGCTTTTCGTCAAAAGTTGAGTACCGTGCTGTAATTCGGTACTTGTATTTGAAAGGGAAAACAGGTCAGGAAATACATTGCGAGTTGACCAATGTTTATGGGTCTTCTGCACCATCGTATGCACAAGTTAAATTCTGGGTTGGGGAATTCAAACACGGTAGAACGTCTTTAGAAGATGAAACCAGGTCTGGACGCCCATCAGATGCCACTGATGAAGAAATGTGTAACAAAGTATGAGATCTGGTGTACTCTGATAGGTGAGTTAAGACGGAAGAAATAGCGAATGCATTACACATTTCACATAGTAGCGTTTCAACAATTTTACATGATCGCTTGGGTATGCGCAAGCTAACAGCCCATTTGGTCCCGTTTGAGCGGAATGAGTACAAGCTAATACCACAACCCGCCTATTCTCCGGACTTAGCTCCTAGTGACTATTTCCTATTCCCAAACTTGAAAAAGGATATCCGTGGACGTCATTTCCAGTCCAACGAAGAAGTCGTGGCGGCAGTTGAGGAGTGGGTCGCAGACAAGGACTCTGGCTTCTTCAGTTCTGGGCTGATGGCACTGGAACACCGTTGGTCCAAGTGCATCATTCTAGAGGGCAATTACATTGAAAAAGAAGAGATAGATCTCTTCCAGAAATAAGTTAGACTGTTTTTTATTGACTCACCCTCGTATTTATTTTTTTTTCAGAGAAAAGAAGTCTTGAGATTTCATGTGAATTGTCTGCCATGCAGTCAATTCATATGAAATGACAAGCCTTGTTTTCTTTGAAAAATATTAAAAAAAAAATGAAAATGTCATCTGCTGTAGTTGTGATTGGAGCTTCAAGAGTTAAGAAGATGACTGTGCTTTTGAAATGCTTTCAAAAGACATTTTCTCTTAGCGTTTTATTCTAAATGGAATATTTTAGATGTTATCAGGAACTCTTTGTCTTTTTTATTTCTTTGCTTTCTTTTCAAGCATTAGTTGTAAAATTAATTATATGGCTGAAAAAGGGTCTGACATTTGCAGTATCTGTAGTAAACTGGATTTTTGGAGTAAAAAAAATATTAGAGAGTAGTTTTTTTTTTTTGCTCTTTCTAAATTGATTTTAAGTAATTGATGTTCCATAACAATAGTATGAAAATTGCAGAAATTTTGAACAAGTGGAACTTGTTGAAAACCTGCATGTAAACTACCTTCCTTATCAATTTTTGTGTAATTTGCAATTATCTTTACTGTGGGGAAAAATGGAAATTTTCAAATTTAGCTCAAAGGCTCAAGGTAAGCTATTGTGATCACCCTGTGTCCGTTGCATGTCGTTCGTTGTCCCTCATCAACAACTTCTTTAAATGACATCTTCTCTTAAACTACTGGACCAATTTCCACCAAACTTTACAGAAATATTTCACATATGGCCCTTTACCAGAATTTCTCAAATGGTTCTGCTCCACTGAATAACATCTTCTCCTAGGCCAGTGGCCCAATTTCAAATAATTTCACAGAAATATTCCTCGTGTCCATGTACCAAAGTTCCTCAAATGGTTCCACTAAACAGTATCATGGCAGAGCTAAAAACAGAAAAATCTACATCTCCTAAGCCAGTGGCTCAATTCAATAATAATTTCTCAGAAATGTTCGTCTTATGCCCCTTTACTGAAATTGCTAAAATGGTTCCACTCTGCTAAACAAAATGGCCACCAGAGCTAAAAAATAGAAAAATCTTTAAGCGACATCTTCCAAGCCAGTTACCCAATTTCAAAATGATTTCACCAGAAGCTTAGTTAAGCTGCGTTTTTTCCCAATACAAATTAAAATAAATCAAATAAAATCCATCTGTTGTACAATAAAACAAGAATAATCAATATGGACATTTCCCGTATGTACCAGATTTTATCAAAGCTTCCAATAATGTGGATACCAAAAAATTATTAAACCAATCAACAGTACTCCTGCAAAGCACTTTGTTACCTATTAAAGTCACCTTGTGCCAATATACAACCGTTGGTTGTCTATTCAATTATTTAAATGGGTGTTTTGACAGTGCAGAATTAAACCATAGGAATCCTGCTTAGTTTGCATAACAGAATTGATGATGATCCTGTCAGTTTGCGCATCTTATGATCTATTGGCAGTAAAAGTAGTAAAAGCCAAGTGCGAGAGTGAATGTTTCGTAATGTCAGTCAAACAAAAAGTTTGGCCTAAAGGTGGTTTCTCAGGTAGCCACAACAGAGAAATCATATGCTGGATGAATGTATTATTTTCTTTTCATGTCTGAAACAGTACTGAAATTTAGAAACTGCAAATTCGTGACAAGTTTTGTCGTAAATAAAATGAATTAACAGCATATCCTGTAAAGCGACAATTTGCCTGAAAATGTATTCTGTATCCACAATACTGTTTTTAACCATTCCCCCAATTACAGACACTCAGTATATCCCAAAATAGTTATGATAATAGATTTAAAATACATAAATTGCAATGTTGAATGTCACCTGGAACCCTATTAAATTAAACCAAATGTTTATTCAATGCCGTTTTCTTTTGCATCTGTGCAGAAGTGCCGCAACTTGTTCTCAGATTGATTTTTAGCTCACATGAGCAAAAGCTCTGGGTGAGCTATTGTGATCACCCTCTGTCCATCGATCGTCGTCAACAATTAGTTTGTTAACACTCTAGAGGTCACAGTTTTGACCCAGTCTTGATGAAACTTGCTCAGAATGTTTGCCTCTATGAAATCTAGGTCAAGTTAGATACTGGGTTACTTGTGGTCAAAAACTAGGTCACCAGGTCAAATCAATGGAAAAACTTAACACTCTAGAGGTCATAGTTTTGACCAAATCTTGATGAAACTTGCTCAAAATGTGTGCCTCTATAAAATCTAGGTCAAGTTCAAAGCTGGGTCACTTAGGGTCAAAAACTAGGTCACTGGGCCAAATCAGCAGAAAACCTTGTTAACACTCCAGGGGTCACATTTTTCAAGCAATCATCATGAATCTTGCTCAAAATGATTATCTTGATGAGTTCTAGGTCAAGTTTGAAACTGGGTCATGTGGGGTCAAAAATTAGTTCACCAGGTCAAATCGGCAGAAAACCTTGTTATCACTCTAGCGGTCACAGTTTTGAAGCAGTCATCTTTATTCTTGCTCAAAATATTTGTCTTGATAAGTTCCAGGATAAGTTTGAATCTGGGTCACCTGGGGTCAAAAACTAGGTCATCAGGCCAAATCAGCGGAAAACCTTGTTAACACTCAAGAGGTCACATTTTTCGAGCCATCATCATGAATCTTGCTCAAATTGTTTGTCTTGATGATTTCTAGGTCAGATTCGAAACTGGGTCACTTGGGGTCAAAAACTAGATCACCAGACCAAATTAGCAGAAAACCTTGTTAACACTCTAGTGGTCACATTTTTGAAGCAGTCATCATGAATCTTGCTCAGAATGTTTTGTCCTGATGAGTTCTAGGTCAAGTTTGAAACTTGGTCACTTGGGGTCAGAAACTAGGTCACCGGGCCAAATCAGCAGAAAACTTTGTTAACACTCTAGCGGTCACATTTTTTAAGCAATCATCATGAATCTTGCTTAAAATGTTTGTCTTGATGATTTTTAGGTCAAGTTTGAAACTGGGTCACCTGGGGTCAAAAACTAGGTCACCTGGCCAAATCAGCGGAAAACTTTGTTAACACTCTAACGGTCACATTTTTCAAGCAGTCATCATGAATCTTGCTCAAAATGTTTGTCTTGATGATTACTAGATCAAGTTCGAAACTGGGTTACTTGGGGTCAAAAACTAGGTCACCGGGCCAAATCAGCAGAAAACCTTGTTAACACTCTAGCGGTCAGATTTTTGAAGCAGTCATCATAAATCTTGCTCAAAATGTTTGTCTTGATGATTTCTAGATCAAGTTCGAAACTGGGTTACTTAGGGTCAAAAACTAGGTCACCGGGCCAAATCAGCAGAAAACCTTGTTAACACTCTAGCGGTCAGATTTTTGAAGCAGTCATCATAAATCTTGCTCAAAATGTTTGTCTTGATGAGTTCTAGGTGACGTTTGAAACTGGGTCACTTGGGGTCAAAAACTAGGTCACCGGGCAAAATCAGCAGAAAACCATGTTAACACTCTAGCAGTCACATTTTTGAAGCAATCATCATGAATCTTGCTCAAACATTTGAAACTGGGTCACTTGGGGTCAAAACTAGGTCATCAGGCCAAATCAGCAGAAAATTTTGTTAACACTAGTGGTCACATTTTTGAAGCAATCTATATGAATCTTGCTCAAAATGTTTGTCTTGATGATTTCTAGGTCAAGTTTGAAACTGGGTCATATGGGGTCAAAAACTAGGTTACCAGGACAAATCAGCAGAAAACTTTGTTAACATTCCAGAGGTCACATTTTTTAAATAATCATCATAAATATTGCTCAAAATGTTCGTCTTGATGACTTCTAGGTCTACTTTAAAACTGGATCACTTGATATCAGAAACTAGGTCACCTGGCCAAATCAAAGGAAGACCTTGTTGATGCTCTAGAGGTCACATTTTAGAAGTGATCATCATGAATCTTGCTCAAAATATTTGTTTTGATGTTTTCAAGGTGATGTATATTTCTCTATCCAGTGACTTTCTTAAGTTTTTCCATTTAGGTCAGTTTCTCAGTAAATTATTGGTCCTACAGAGTGATATTTGGTACTTGTGAAGTGTTTGTGTTTAGATCAGTTTCTCAGTAACTATTGCTCCTACAGCCAGTGATACTTAGTACATGCATACATCTTAGCATGGCCTCTTGAGTGCAGTCATCCATATTTGACCTTGACCTTTATTTCACAGTCCATTAGACATGCTACATTGTCTTACTTTTGTTAATATAATCATTCTGAATTTTGATCAGAATGTTTGTCTTGATCAGTTCTAGATCAGGTTCTCAAAGTGCTATGATGCTCAGGTGAGCATTACAGGGCCTTCATGGCCCTCTTGTTATGTTTTAACCTGAATCACTGCAACATCTTTGTATGTCATTTTGCATCCAAAAGTCTGCTTTTTAATTTCGTTTCTGCCCGGTGTATTCGGAATCCTCGGTATAGATTGTATGACAGAGTTAGTATAAACAGTTAACAGATATTTCAAGGAAACTTTCTGTGATCCATTAGAGGCAAATTATCACTAACAATATGATTTGAATTGATTTGATGAACAATAAAAACCTTTGCCACCTTTGCAGTTTCTAAACATCGGATATCTTTCACACAAGAAAGGAAACAGTCCGTTGGTCCTACATATACAGTTTCTGTTCTGGACTTACTGTTTGACTGACATTGAAAACTTCCACTAGACCACTTTCACATTGTTATTTCCCTTACAGTGCGAGCTTCATTTGAAAAATCGATAAAGTATATGTAATCAAACGATGGGGCAAGTAGCCGATCTGATACACTGATAAAATAGGTTACAATGAAATAAAGTCGTTTAAATTGGCCTTTTTGACATTTTGAAGTATTTTCTTATTTACTGAATACCAACTATGAAAAGTGGATCATTCCGTTGAATAAGTTTTATACCTTGTAACTGATTTCTAAAAGATAAATTTGCCATAAACAAAATAATATTCCACGGATTAAAAATAATTCCATGTGACATAGTTCTCATATGTTTTTGATAACAAAACATTACGATAATACGAGGGTCCTGCAAAAAGTTTGTCACTGGGTTTGGATTATTTCAGTGTTATGTTTTATCAAACATATTTTTATTACAAACCTTCAAAGTATTCCCCCTTTACTAAAACACATTTTTGTAACCTTTTTACCCAGTCGCGAAAAGCAGATAAATAGTCTTCTTTTGGTATCTGTTGGAGACACTGATAAATAGCGCTGGCAAGAGAACTTCTAGACGTATACTTATTCCCACAAAGCATTTTCATAAGCCTTGGAAATAAAAAAGAAGTCACAGGGACTTGGGTCAGAATAAGGTGGATGGTTTAAAACTTTTACCTTTGCAGAAGCCAAAAAAGACTTAACAACCTCACATTTATGAGAGGAGGCGTTGTCATGTAAAAGGTGGACTCCTGACCATCCTTTGCTTGGTCTTTTCTTATTGTAAAACTCTTTTACTTTCTTCAGTACAGAATTCTTGTAAAATCGGCCAGTGACTGTATGACCTGATAGACAAGGCACTTGAACGACTGGCCCACTTGAATTAAAGAAAATTGCGTACAACATCTTTTTCGAACTTATGGTTCTCTTGGCAATACATAGGCATTTTAACTTCGTAATACATGTCCAGTGATTTTAACTTTGTAATACATTAACCTATAGATAATGTGCTATTCTATTCTGTTTTCACACCTTCCACAGAAAAACATCCTTTCAGTTGTCAATTAAAGTCTTAAACAAGAAGGTCCCTTAGGTAGTTACCTGTGTGACGTAACTCTTCCCGCTCAATTGATCAAGTGTCAGTTTCTTTTCTGTGGACAAAGAAATTCAACAAGGATTATTTACCTGTGAAAGAAATTTGGATTATTTCTTTTCCTCACGGATAATTTTCTGTATCCTTGTGTTTCTTTTGTTTGTTTATCACTCCTTTCACTTCCTATGTTATTATTTAAAATTTTCAATTTTCGATTTCATGTAATTATTGACTGGCTTTTCTTGACATGCATTTTCGCGCCTCTCGCTATTCGGCACAACGCTCGTGCGCGGTGGGTTCGGAAGTCGTGTTTATATATACAGAATATTTTTTGTTTTTTTTTTCGTTCTAGGTTCTTCAGCGTTTACGATATGATTTTCCTGGACTTTTCAGCTCACCTTAAAAATCTTCTCCTCCAGAACCGAGAATGCCTTGAGGCTGAACCTTTGCAGGAATCATCGGGGACGGGAGGTCTACCAAAATTGCTAAAAGAATTGTCGTACGTTGACGTTTGACCTTTTTAGGGCAAGGTCAAGTTTGCTTCCCCATGCATTTGTATGGGAAAAACGTTTAAAAATCTTCTTCTCCAAAACCGAGCATGCCTTATGGCTGAATCTTTGCATATATCATCGGGAACAGGAGGGCTACCATAATTGCTAAAATAATGGTCGTACATTGACATTTGACCTTTTTACAATAAGGTCAAATTTGCTTCCTTACGCATTTGTATGGGAAAAATGTTTAGAATTTCAAACATTTTCTCCTCTGGAGCCTCTGGGCCAATTTTGCTCAAATTTCATATGGAGCCTCCTTAGGTAGGGGGAACAAAAGATTTCTAAAATGGTCACGGTTCGTTGACCAAGATGGCCGCCATGCCCTTATATGGTAAAAACCTTTAAAAATCTTCTTCTCTAGAACTGAGGATGCTTTGAGGCTGAATATTTGCATAAATCATCGGGGACAGGGGGTCTACCAAAATTGCTAAAATAATGGTCATACATTGACATTTGACCTTTTTACGGCAAGGTCAAGTTTGCTTCCTTATGCATTTGTATGGGAAAAAACATTTAAAAACCTTATTCTCCAAAACCGAAGATGGCTTGTGGCTGAATCTTTGCATATATCATCTGGAACAGGCAGTCTACCAAAGTTGCTAAAATAATTGTCATACATTGACATTTAACCTTTTTACGGCGAGGTCAAGTTAGCTTCTGTATGCATTTGTATGGGCCCCATACATTTGTATAGAAAAAATGTTGATAATTTCAAATGGTTTTTCCTCTGAAGCCTCTGGGCCAGTGTTGCTGGTCCATTGATCAAAATGGCTGCCATGCCCATATATGGTAAAAACCTTTAAAAATCTTCTTCTCCATAACCAAATAAGCCCTGGGTCCTAATCTTTGCACAAATTATGGGGGACAGGAGATCTACCAAAATTGCTAAAATGATGGTTCTAAGTTGACATTTGACCTTTTTACCTCCAAGGTCAAATTTGCTTCCCCATTTGTATGGGCCATATACATTTATATTGAAAGTATCGAAGTGACTTGTAGATCTACAGTAGTTAAAATTGTTCTGATTGGAAATCTAAGATGGCCATCATCTGGTTTATATTTATAATATTTCCCTGCCACTGTGCTGTTTACATGTATAAAATCATGATTCTTCAGAAACTACTTAGCCAATTTCCACCAAATTTCACATTGATCCTTCTGTTGAAATGTGATTGATAGTTTATTCAAATGATCATGCCCCATTGACTGTCAGGCCCATATATTCTTCTTCAAAACTAAGAACTATTCAAATGATGATATTTTCATTAGTTGCGATGATAGGATTGGAAAAAATGTTGCATAACATCTGCATGTCTGCAGTGGCTATGTCACTCAGGTGAGCGAACCGTGGCCCGTGGGCCTCTTGTTAACCTAATCTATTGTTAATATTGAATAAACAGATTAGCACTTATTGTTTTGATTTATAGTCCCCTTGCTTATCTGTCATGTGTTGAACGCATCCAAGTGAAAAAAAAAATAAAAAAAATAATAATCACATACTGCTTCCCTGCTTTATTGGGTAATTGCGCATAACCAATACTGCAAATGCAAGGAACAATCTACCTGTTCTAAAAATACTGCCATTACATCGCTTGATGTTGTTATTATTGTGGTTCGTCTTGACACGGTTTTGGGCTTCATCTCAGCAGTGTTTTAGGGTTCCCTCAATGCTGTTTTGCATTAATGTTGTCTCGGTGGCTCAGATGGATGCGCGTCCGACTGGTGATCAGGAGATTGCGGGTTCAATCCCCGCCAGGTCGGCAACATTCTTTTGTGGAGATTTAACTGTGAATATATTCTACGGTCATTCTCCCCCTTCCGCTGATTCAAGCAGGACAGTTTCCATTTTCTGGTGAAAGAATGTGCACATTACTGGTTAACCGCTTAGAGGACTAAGCCTTCCCAGTAAAAGTGGCTTATCTGGTCGCCATCTTGAAAATCTATTTTTCTCTTCTTCTCCTGAACCGAAAGGCCAATTGACTCCAAACTTGCTAGGAAGCATCGGGGTGTCTTGTAGATCAAAAATAGCTAAAATCATGCCGATCTGAAATCCAAGATGGCCGCCATGGCCGCCATCTTGAAAATCTATTTTTCGCTTCTTCTCCTGAATGGAAAGGCCAATTGACTCCAAACTTGCTAGGAAGCACCAAGGTGACTTGTAGATCAAAAATAGCTAACATTGTGCCGATCGGAAATCCAAGATGGCTGCCATGGTGGCCATCTTGAAAATCTATTTTTCGCTTCTACTCCTAAACCCAAAAGCCAATTGACTCCAAACTTGGTAGGAAGCAGTGGGGTGACTTATAGATGAAAAATAGCTAAAATAGTGCCTATCGGATATCCAAGATGGCCGCCATGGCAGCCATCTTGAAAATCTATTTTTCGCTTCTTCTCCTGAACCGAAAGGCCAGTTGACTCCAAACTTGGTAGGAAGCATCGGGGTGACTTGTAGATCAAAAATAGCTAAAATCGTGCCGATCATAAAACCAGGATGTGCGCCATGGCAGCCATCTTGAAAATCTGTTTTTCGCTTCTTCTCCTGAACCGAAAGGCCAGTTGACTCGAAACTTGGTAGGAAGCATTTGGGTGACTTGTAGATCAAAAAATAGCTAAAATCATGCCGATCGTAAATCCAAGATGGACGCCATGGCGGCTATCTTGAAAATGTATTTTTCGCTTCTTCTCCTAAACCCAAAAGTCACTTGACTCCAAACTTAGTAGGAAGCATCATTGTGATTTGTAGATCAAATAAAGCTAAAATTGTTCTGATCCAAAATCCCAGATGGCCACCATAGCCGCCATCTTAAAAATCTATATTTAGCTTCTTCTCCTGCACTGAAAGGCCAATTGACTCCAAACTTGGTAGGAGACATTGGGGTGACTTGTAGATCAAAAATAGCTAAAATTGTGCCAATCAGATATCCAAGATGGCCGCCATGGCAGCCATCTTGAAAATCTATTTTTCGCTTCTCCTGAACCGAAAGGCCAGTTGACTCGAAACTTGGTAGGAAGCATTGGGGTGACTCTTAGGTCAAAAATAGCTAAAATCGTGCCGATCGTAAATCCAAGCTGGCCGCCATTTAGAATTTTTTCAAATGATCACGCTCCATTGACTGGCATGCCTTATATATATTCTTCTTCAAAATTAAGAACTGCTTAAATGATTATCTTTTCATTAGTTGCGATGACAGGATTGGAAAAATGTTGCATAACATCTGCATATCTGCAGTGTCAATGTCACTCAGGTGAGCGACCTGTGGCCTGTGGGCCTCTTGTATTGGTTTTCTTGCAGAGATCTTCAAGTTAGCTAAAGATTCTCATGGTGGAGAAGCTGATTGTAAAGAACTTGTCAACCCTTGATGGGTTATACGACAATTCTTTACTGATGGGAGCCCCACCCCATATGGCTATACCGCCGGGGTGAGACCCATCAAGGTGGCATCTTTGGGTACTTAGTATCCGATAAAGTCTAAGTTCATCAGTCACCGGTCAACCAGTCACCAGTCAACCAGTCACCGGTCCTCCAGTCACCGGTCAACCAATCACCAGTCATCCAGACACCAGTCAATCAGCTTCACCAGTCACCAGTCAATCAGGCACCAGTCAACCAGTCACCAGTCAACCAGTCACTGGTCAACCAGGCACCAGTCAACTAGTCTCCAGTCAATAATTTAATTATTTTCTGGAAAGACTTAGTTTTTTGACATATTTCACCGGACAAATAGTCACGTATACTACGGGTCATTATGTCTAATTATTAAAACGATTTCACCAGACTGTACTGATACTTATACCCGGTCATTTTATCATTTTATCATATTATTTCTGATTTTTCACCAGGCAACTTTTAACTAAATAGTGTCTGGTCAATTTTGCCTAATAATTATATCTCACCGGGAAAAAGTTTTGAATACTTGTGCTCGGTCAATTTCTTATATAATCTCTCTTTTTCACTGGACTAGAGTTACGAATACTGCTATCCGATCAGTTTGTCAAATTATTGGTAACTTCTACCGGGCAACAGTTACGAATACTAGTGTCCGGTCATTATGTCGGGTAACTAGTGTCAAAATAGTAATCACTAATTCCCGAATAATCTATTATTGTTCATAGAGCCTCATACACAATTAAGTCAATGGATATAGGTTATTAAATGAAATACATAGTAACATTTTATATAATAAAATTCTGTACAGTCTTTCCCGAATCGGACTAGAATCTTTAATATTCCATTGACTTATTATAGGAGTGTAATTCCATTAATATTTTAAATTAACATGTTTTATCTCTTTCATTCGCTAGAAAGAGGTTAACTTCTGACTCTAATGAAATTTTCGTGCCAGGTCATTCTAACGAAATTCCACCGGGCAGTAGTTTCGTAGACTTGTGCCAGATCATTGTGTCGGATTACTAGTGACCGAGTAGTAGTAGCTCACCAAGGCCTCAGTTGCTCAGTTCGATGCACATGTGACTGGTGATCAGGAGGTTGCGGGTTCAACCCCTGCTGAGTCGGCGACATTATTCCATGGAGATTGATCATGAAATATTTTCACTGGTCGATCTTTCACTTCTGCTGATTCAAGAAGGGCAGTTGTCAGTTTCTGGCAAAAGAACTGTGCACAATACTGGTTAACCGCTTAGAGTATTAAGCCTGTCTAGTAAAAGTGTGGTAAACTGATTACGCTTGACATTACTCCATTGGGTTGAGTGGGCTGTAAAACCTCAACATAAACAAACCAAGACTTTGTGAGGTGAAGCTGATATGATCCTTTTCCATCTGTCTGTCATTTTTCATATAATTACTCTGCTTTTCACATCTTTCAGAAGGCCTATCCATTGATTGGTTTTAGATAATATGAATAATTTCAGTATTTCCTACAGTAAAAATGGCTGCAAATTGATATGCTGAAAACGGTAGGGTAGGTAAACTGGAGGCAGATTTTCAATAAGTTCAACTTGTTAAAATTTCCTTAAATTTTAACAATTTTGTCATGAACATCAATAATTAAAAATCAGTGAAGAAATCTACAAAATACGAGGTTGAGTCAATAAGTAGACTATCCCATTTCCGATGGACTGAGACGGTCACGATTTTCATGCTTTGTTTCAATATATGTTTTATACATAGGTACAAAATTGCACACGTATCGAGTCATTCTTTAATAAATTATTGAAAGTCAAACATGGCTAGTGATGCAAAGGCATGCTTTTCATCTAAAGTTGAGTACTGTGCTGTAATTCGGTACTTGTATTTAAAAGGTAAAACAGGCAAGGAAATACATGGCGAGTTAGCTGATGTTTATGGGTCTTCTGCACCATCTTATGCTCAGGTTAAATTCTGGGTAGAGGATTCAAACGCGGTAGAAGATGAAGCCAGGTCTGGACGCCCACTGGATGCCACCGATGAAGAAATCTGTAAGAAAGTTCGGGATCTGGTATACTCTGAATTTAGGTGGAAGAAATAGCGCAAGCATTAGGCATTTCACATGGTAGCGTTTCAACAATCTTACATGATAGTTTAGGTATGCGCAAGCTAACAGCCTGTTGGCTCCCCAAATCCCTTAGCGATGAGCAAATGGCAACCAGAGCATCAGTATGCAGTGCCTTGTTGAAGTGTTTTAGGTCAAAAGATGATTTTCTTTTGCTTCTGGTGACTGTAAATGAGACTTGGGTTCATTATTATGAGCCAGAGAATAAAGCTCAGTCGTCAATGGGTAGGGCCTGGGTCCCCAAGGCCAAAGAAGTTCAAGACGCAACTATCTGCTGGCAAGGTGATGGCCACAGTATTTTGGGATGCAAAAGGCGTTATTATGTTGGACTTTTTACCCAAGAGAAGTCAATAACTGGAGTGTACTATGCAAACTTGTTAGACCAGCTGAGAACTGCCATCCGTGAAAAACGCCGAGGTAAACTCTCTAAAGGTGTTTTGCTGCGAGAGTCAACACTTGCAAAGTTGCAATGGATGCTGTATAGCGAAACTGGTATGAATTAATACCACATCCTGCCTATTCGCCTGACCTAGCTCCTAGCGACTTCTTCCTATTCCCATACTTGAAAAAGGATATCCGTGGACTTCATTTCCGATCTGATGAAGAAGTCGTGACGGCAGTTGAGGAGTGGGTCAATGGAAAGGACCCTGACTTTTTCAGTTCTGGGCTGATGGCACTTTAACAGCGTTGGTCTAAGTGCATCACACCAGAGGGCAATTACATCGAAAATGAAGAGGTGGATCTCAACCGGAAATAAGTTAGGCTGGTTACTTATTGACTCACCCTCGTATTTTATTAGACTTAAATTCGAAAAAATAACTTAACTATAGAAACTGCATAAATCAGACCAAATTTTGGCTGTAAATTTAATTTTAGAGTAAATGTTTTGAACTAAACACAGAAATAGAAAAGACAAATGGCTTTTGATAAGATATTATCAGTCAGAACAAAATATTTTCAAGAAAATAAAACTCCAAACAGAAAATGTCTTTCTGAGTGATGTTGAAAGGACAACAGACCTATGAACACTTTGCACCCATGGGGTGCATATGGACCAAGACTAGACTGTACGTCCATTATAGACAATTTGCATGAAATGTCAAATCCTGTTTTCTTGGGATTGATATTACTTAATATTGCAGGCTTAGTCAGATTCCTTTGAATGTTGTTTCATGACCTTGCTTTTGATGGCAGTGAAGTCACACTAAAGTTTGTCACGTATGAGACTTTGAATTTTAGATAAAAAATATGATGCTACAAACAACTGAAAATGCAAAATATTTATAGCTGTGTACTAAAAGGGTTATTGAACTGATATTGATGAATATTGCCGCTTGTTGGGATGTCAGAGAACACAAGAGCTGGCAAGCACCCTTTAATATCCCAACTAAGGGATAATATTCACCAATATCAGTGCAATAACCTTATAATACTGTGGCTATTTTATTATTATTACATGTATTATTATTATATTTACTTTTAGGTGCGGTGAATGTACTGGAGATGAAAGGGCTAAATGTTCCTGGGATTCCATTAACACAGTGTGTGTCTCCATCTCCAATGCAGCTACAGTCGGAAATATAAATATGGTATGAGTGATAATGTTTACTGTATTTACATATGTGTTTGTTATGGTTTGACTTCTCTTTTAAAAATCTTTCAGACATATCACAATAGTGTCAGGATGTCACATGTTCCATTTGATAGTGTTACTGCACTGAAATGTCCAGCCCCAGACAATTCATGATATTCCACCTAGCGGCCTAGTCACTTTAACCCTGAAAGCACCAATCACATCTGCAGCAGATGGCAGTTTAATTTTACTGTATTTTTCTCTGAAAAAAAAAAAATAAATAAAAAGGCTTGACATTTCATGTGAATTGTCTGGTAGGCAGGCAGTTTACATGAAATGTCAAATCTTATTTTCTATGCAAAATAAAAACAAGCAGAATGTCATCTGGTATTATTATACTTAGTACTTTAACACTTGGCACTCTGGATAAAAATTTCAGCTGACGACGTATTGACAACATATTTTTTTCTTATTTGTCCTGGAAAACAGGATTTGACATTTTTTGCGGATTGTCTCCCATGGCATGGCATGGGAGACAGTTGGCATGAAATGTCATCCTGTTTTCTAGGAAAGATAAGAAAAAATATCATTAATGTGTCATCTGCTGAATTTGCCCAGAGAGTGATAAAGTTAACTGGGCACACCAGTCTTAGTCCTACGTCTTAATGATTAAGATGCTTACCACAAAATAAGCAGGTGACAGATTCATGATATTTTTTTATTTTGAAGAAAAAAAAGGTTGATATTTCAGTTGGATTCACATGAAATGTCAGAACGTATTTCCTCTTAACTCTTAAAGCACTAAGCACAACTGCAGCAGAGGCAATTTTCATTCTTTTAGCTCACCTGAACCAAAGGCTGACAAGCTGAGTATGCCAATGGTGCATTGTCCATCATCGTCTATCCAAACTTTCATCAAACATATCCTCTGAAACCTCTGAAATTGAAGTCGGGTTGTATTTGAAATATTTATGCCTTGTGGGAACAAAAGTTTATATAATTGGTCCTGGTTACATGACGAAGCTGGGAGCTATGCCCATATGTGGTTAATAAGCCTTTAAAAATTTCTTCTCCAGAACAGTAAGTCAAATGACCTTGAAATTTGGCACACAGCAAAATCAACTTGAGCCCTACTAAATTAAAATAAATGATGACCCTAGCTTTACCTTGACCTATTTTACTACAAGTTCAACTTTGCCCATTCAGGCTATTACATTGGAACACCTTGGAAAAAAGTATATAAAATCAAAGTTCAAATTAACTCAAAACTTGGTAGGAAGCATCTAGGTGACATGCAGATCAAAAATAGATGAAATCGTTCCATCGAAAATCCATGATGGCCGCCATCTTGAAAATCTATTTTGCACTTTTTCTCCTGAACCGAAAGGCCAATTGATTTGAAACTTAGTGGGAAGTATCCTGCAACTTGCAGATCAAAAATAGCTAAAATTGTTCTGATCCGAAATCCAAGATGGCCGCTATGTCTTTAAAATCTTTTTTGAGTCTTCTTTGGAATTGAAAGGCCAGTTGAGTCCAAACTTGTTAGGCTGTTTGGGACAACTTGTAGATCAAAAATAGCGAAAGTCATTCCAGTTGAAAATCCAAAATGGCCGCCATGTCCACCATCTTAAAAATCTATTTTGTGCTTCTCCGCTGGAACCGAAAGGCCAGTTGACTCATATCTTGGTACAAAGTATCGGGGCAACTTGTAGATAAAAAATAACATAATTCTTTCTGATAGGAAATCCAAGATGGCTGTCATGGCAGCCATGTGAAATCTGTTTTGCTCTTCTTCTCTTAAACCAAAAGGCCAGTTGACTCCAAACTTGGTAGGAAGTATTGGGGCAGCTTGTGGATAAAAATAGGTAAAATCATTCCGATTGGAAATCCAAAATGGCTACCATGGCTGCCATCTTGAAAATTTATTTTGCGCTTGTTCTCATGAACTGAAAGGCCAGTTGATCAAAACTGGGTAGGAAGTATCAGGTGACTTGTAGCTCACAAGAAGCTAAAATCATTTTGATCAGAAATCCAAGATAGCCACCATGGCCGCCATCTTGAAAATCTGTTTTGTGCTTCTTCTCCTGAACCTAAATGCTAATTGATTTGAAATTTGGTAGGAAGTATATGGGGTAATTTGTAGATAAAAAATAGCTAAAATCATTCATATCGGAAATCCAAAATTGCAGCCATGGCATCAATCTTGAATAGTTTTTGTGTGCTTCTTCTGAATCAAAAAGTCAGTTGACTCTAAATTTGGTAGGAAGTATAGTGGTGACTTTTAGATAAAAAATAGCTAAAATCATTCCGATTGGAAATCCTAGATTGCCACCATGGCAGTCATCTTGAACATATAATTTGAAGTACTTCTCCTTAACAGAAAGGTAAATGAACCTGAATCTTGATAGGAAGTATCAGGGTGACCTGTTGATAAAAAATGACACAAATGACCCTCATGGGTTGATGCATCCTTAAACCTGAACTCATCATGTTGATAAAAAACAGTTTGAATAGTTCCGATTGAAAGTCCAAGATGGCAGCCATGGTCGCCATTTTGAAAATCCATTTCCAACCATTTGGCCTGAACGGAAAGGCCATTTGCCTCTTAACTTCGTTGGAAGTATCAAGTTGACTTGTTACAGCCCTGAGGTAAAAAAATGGCCCCACCCAGGTGTCACTTGTCTGGTACTCAAATGAGCAATACAGGGCCAGCTTGGCCCTCTTGTTTATATCAGGCAGATGATAATTCTGAAAAAAAAAAAAAAAAAAAAAAAAAATACTAAAAAGTAATTTAGACGGTTGTCCGCTGCACTTTCTTTGTACCTTAAGGGTTAAAAAATACTTTAACCTTTATCATGCTAAGTTTTCTTCAGATCTGGGTCTACAAAAGGGGTACCCTTAATTGAGCATCTGTTATTTCCCTCATTTTCCACCAGTTTTATTCATACACACACGTGATGTACCAATCGACAGGCTTACTATTAGCGGAATAGTCATGATCATGTGATTGTGAGCCATGTCACAAACCAGTGTTATGAAAAAAAGTAAGATCTCATAGAAACTTGCACTAAATATGGCAGTTGCAGGAAGGATTTAACAACTTACAGTGAAACATCTACCATTTATGTACATTTATCACTGGAAGCTGTTTAAGTAGAGTCCGCATGGTTGGTACAGTTGTGACTGCTGTTTGTTTACATCCTACATTAAATTTTACACAACATGTGTGACAATTCTCACAGTCTTGGTACCTTGAGTTATTTATGTGCCGAACCATAAAAGAAGCACCACAGATTGTCAGTTGTGAGGTAAACCTATGTTGGATGTCAGCAAGTGTCTGCCTGTGCTAATGAAAAGTCCAGCCTTTGTCTCCATGCTATTCTCTTTCTGTCATTAAAATGTCAGATGTCAAGGAATGGCTAGACAATTTTGAAAGATGGGTGTTCTGAAAAAGATGTTTTCACTTGATCTCTACTTTTTTGCGGTAGATGGTAGGGTGTCGTTACGGACATCCCATCTGCTGCAAATACAAGGGCCCTCACCACAGTGTGGTGAGGGCCTATTGTATTGGCAGCAGATGGGACGTAGGAGGAGCATGTTAATAATTCTCCTTTGGATTGATTGTCTTTCCTCTTTTGTTTGATCTCCTGTTCTTTTTTCCCTGTCTTTGGATAATGACACAAAATGACCCTCCAAATGACACAAAATGACCCACCAGGGTTGGTATGTCATTAAACAGGAACGCTAACAAAATTAAACGAAAACCTGTTTGTGTTTGACAAGATTTTGACTTGCTTTGGCCTCTCATTCTGTATTGTTTTTAGTGTTTTGGGATGATCAATTTGATCAGTTTGGAAGAAAGCTAAAAGCTTTTTTGATTCTTGAAATTCTCTTACATCAACTTAGTTGCTGCAGTTGCAGTTACTATAGTGCAGTAATTAATCCTCTCATCCCTGTGTTTCTGAAGTGGACTCTTCCATCTTTGAATTTTAACTCCTTCACTGCCTAAAATGGGGGTGTCAGTGCAAAATCAAAACCAGAATGGCAGACACTGTAAATCCTGATGAGACAGCTTATTTTGAGCTGTCTTATATAGATCTGCACTATTTGCACAGATATATTTTTTAGTCTTAAGGGCTGAAAGGGTTAAGGGAAGTTCACTTTCAGGGGAGGCAACTCTTTCAAAATTGTTTTTTCCTCCCTTCGGCAAATGGGTCTACTCTACTCTTAAAGAAAACAATTTTTATGACTTCTTCCTTCTAAAAAGGGGTCTACTCTACTCTTAAAGAAAACAATTTTTATGACTTCCTATTGAAGTCTTTCTGAAAATGGGTCTACTCCAAGAGGAAAGAATTTGCTCCCACTGGGAGCAAATTCTTTCCTCTTTGAGTAGACCCTTTACAGGAGCCAAGCACAGTTTTAACAGAGTTATCTCACCTGAAAGCGTATTCTTCCCTTTAAGAACTTCAGGGTTTGGGACCTTGTCTTTCCATCTGAGCTATAGAATAAATTCTATAATGATGGAGCCTTTGGGATCAAGAAACACACCTCCAAAACTAAATCTGACAAGAAAAAGAAGTCATCTACAAATTTTGCTTTGCGCTTTAAGGGTTAAGACAGTCTACCAAAGGCCTCTCTACATTGCACAAAGTCCTTGCATTTGCAGCTTAATTAGCATGCATTGCTCTTGACAGCATGCAAATGTCCAAGTTCTCTTCAGGTAGGATCACAGAATGAAACCACTTATGAAAGTGGCAAAGTTTAGAAGACGACAATAGGTACACCACAACCTCTTCATAACTCTTTTGCTCGGATCCAAGCAAAAATGGATAGATTATATATTTTTCTGTATAATCTATAAAGTTCTGTGTATCCAAACAAAAATGTGTAGATTACATAGAAAAATTACCATAGATGGCAATTTTTTTTTATATAATCTTTACATTTTTGTTTGGATACAGCACTTATGAGGTCCACCTTTAATTATCTTATATCCAAATGGGTCTATTCTAAGAGGAAAGGATGTACTCCCTGTGGGAGCAAATTCTTTCCTCTTTGAGTAGACCCTTTACAGGAGCCAAGCACAGTTTTAACAGAGTTATCTCACCTGAAAGCATATCCTTCCCTTTAAGGACTTCAGGGTTTCGGACCTTGTCTTTCCATCTGAGCTATAGAATAAATTCTATAAGGATGGAGCCTTCTTATAAAGAGGTTCCAGTGTACCTATATATTTGTTTTTTTGTTTTTTATCGCACCTGCTTGTAGCAGGGTGCGATATAGGCGTCGGATTTTCCGTCCATCCGTCCGTCCGTCCGTCTGTCAACATTTATGTCGATGTTCGACATTTATGTCAAAGTTAGTATTCTAATCAACTACAAGACTAAACAACCATCAAACCTTGCATGAAACATCTCCCTGACCTCCTGACTTTGCGACATAGGCGTCCGCTTTTCCGTATGTCTGTCCATTCGTCCGTCCGTCTGTCAACATTTATGTCGAAGTTCGACATTTATGTCAAAGTTAGTATTTTAATCAACTACAAGACTAAACAACCATCAAACCTTGCATGAAACATCTCCCTGACCTCCTGACTTTGCGACATAGGTGCCCACTTTTCCATTTGTCTGTCTGTTCGTCCGTCCGTCTGTCTGTCTGTTAACAGTTCTGTTATGTCGAACTTCGACATTTATGTCAAAGTTAGTATTCTAATCAACTACAGAACTAAACAACCATCAAACCTTGTATGAAACATCTCCCTGACCTCCGGACTTTGCGACATAGGTGCCCGCTTTTCCATTCGTTTGTCCGTTCATCCGTCCGTCTGTCTGTTAACAGTTCTGTTATGTCGAAGTTCGACATTTACGTCGAAGTTAGTATTCTAATCAACTACAATTCTACAACAACCATCATACCTTGCATGACACATCTCCCTGACCTCCTGACTTGGCAGGTATGTTGACCCAGTGACCTTGACCTATATTTTGCACTCCATTGACTTTGACACAATTTACGTTGACGTTCCATATCTTCTCAACTATAAGGCGTACAACTACCAAACCTTGCATAGTGCTTCTCCCAGATGTACTGACTTGGCAGGTACCTTGACCCGATGACCTTGACCTATATTTTGCGCTCCAGTGACTTTGACATATTTTGCGTCGACGTTCGATATCTCCTCGACTATAAGGCCTACAACCATCAAACCTTGCAAAGTGCTTCTTCTCAATGTACTGACTTGGCAGATACCTTGACCTGGTGACCTTGACCTATAGTTTGGCTGCAGTGACTTTGACATAATTTACGTCAATGTTCCAGATCTCCTCAAGTGTAAGACCTCTAGCCACCAAACTTTGCATAGTGCTTCTCCTAGATGTACTGACTCGGCAGGTATCTTGACCCGGTGACCTTGACCTATATTTTGCGCTCCAGTGCCTTTTACACATTTTATGTCAACGTTCAATATCTCCTCAACTGTAAGGCCTACAACCATCAAACCTTGCATAGTGCTTCTCCTCAATGTACGGACTCCGCAGGTACCTTCACTGGGTGACCTTGACCTATATTTTGCGCTCCATTGACTTTTACACCTTTTACGTCACCCTTCCATATGTCCTCAACTGTCCCGAAGGCCTTTAACCACCAAACCTTACATAGCACTTCTTCTTGATGTATTGACTCGGCAGGTACCTTGACCTGGTGACCTTGACCTATATTGTGCACTCCAGTGACTTTGACACATTTTATGTTAATGTTCGGTATCTCCTCAAATATAAGACTTACAACCACTAAACCTTGCATAGTGCTACACCTCATTGCACTGGCTTGGCAGGTACCTTGACCCGATGACCTTGACCTATATTTGACACATTTTATGTTGATGTTTGATAACTCCTCAACTATAAGGCCTACAACCACCATACCTTGCACTGTGCTTCTCCTTGATGTACTGAATTAGCAGGTACCTTGACCCATGACCTTGACCTATATTTCATGCTCCAGTGACTTTTACACATTTTACGTCAACGTTCCATTATCATTGGGCTGTATGATACGAAAAGTCAGTGCTGAAGATATAGCCATTAGAGGGAATGGGACTGGCATGGAATATATGTGCCCCACTAGGCACTTTGTCTACATTTTTTTCAACCCAGTTTTCCAAGTAAGCACTGCTAAGAATGAAATAAACTTATTTAATAACCACGTTCTGATTGTGGATCCTGTGACTTTTGCCCCAGCAGGTGCGATGACGCCTTCCGCGGAATTCTTGTTATTTATTTTTTTTTTATCTAAAAAATTATATATATATATATATATATATATATATATACATATATACATATATATATATACGAGGGATGTTCGAAATGAATTGCTTATTGTCCTCTAGCTCGATATCTACGTGGGGCACGATAAAAACCAATACATGCCTGTATAGGGCTATTCAATATCTACACAATGGTGTATAAATGTACATGTTAGACTAAGTGTAAGACATAAAATTTGCAATTTGAATACACGCAGTCATTGACCACTGCAGTAAAAATGGTTGGTAGAAGCGTCGACAAAAAAGATGAAATACTGGCTTACATCAAAGCTTGCTCAAAACTTGGTTGTTCTTTGAAGAAGCTGATGACTGAAATTTCTACTGCTTTTGGACCTTCTTGTGTGTCTTATGACACAGTTCGGCGGTGGAAAAAGAAATTTGAGTCTGGTGTAGAGTCCATCAAAAATGCACCGAAATCAGGTAGGCCAAAATCTGCATCTCGTAAAGAAATCGTTTCCAAAATAAAGGAAATCATTGAAGGAGATGCCAGATTTACAGTTCGTGATATTGCACGAAAGGTAGGCATATCACTATCAATGGTTCACCTTATTGTGAAGAAGCATTTGAAAGTCAGAGAGATTTCTGCTAGATGGGTGCCACATCTGTTGACTGACGAGCAAAAGAGGCAACGGGTTAAAGTGGCCAAAAAGCTGCTTCAAATGTTTCCAAAATATGACAAAAAGCAGTTTGCCAATGTCGTCACAGGTGATGAAACCTGGGTCCATTATTTTGAGACAGTCAGAAAGGTTAGCAATAAGATCTGGGCCACTAAACACAGCAAACGCCCAATAATTGCCAAACGTTCTTTGAGTACAAAGAAGGTTTTGTATGCAATCTTCTTCTCTGGTGAAGGAGTCGCAATAAAAGTGCTAGTGAAAAAGGGCAAAAGCATCACCGGAAAGTACTACAAAGACGTAGTACTGAAGAAACTGAAAAAGTATTATCAGAAACGATGCCCTGCCACTGGTTTTAAACATGTCCGTCTTCTACATGACAATGCCCCAGCTCATACCTCCGCAATAGTTACGGCGTTTTTGAAGAAAGAAAAAGTAACTGTTTTGCCTCACCTCCCCGTATTCCCCAGACCTTGCCCCATGTGATTTCTTTTTGTTTCCGAAATTGAAAGCATTCCTTGCTGGGTGGAAATACCAGTCCCGACAGGCACTTGGATCTGCCATTCATCAGTACCTTATTACTGTGCCCAAATCAGCGTACCGTGACGCCTTCAAGAAGTGGATACATCGGCTGAAACTTTGCATTTCTAGCCACGGGGAGTACTTTGAGGGCATGAAATGAGTACTTTTGGGCTAACTTGAAATTTGAAGTCTCCAGATAGAAATAAGCAATTCATTTCGAACATCCCTCGTATATATATATATATATATATATATATATATATATATATATATATATATATATATATATATATATATATATAGGGCTCTATTTACTCGGGTGACAGACTTCTCATAGAATTGTTTTTTTCAACTAAACATTGATATATATATAGCTTCTTAATGGAGCTACTCCAAAGTTTCCTGTAAAGTAGCCAAATAACTAAGTAAAAGCTCCAGATAAGAAGGGGTACCTATATATTTTTTTTTCTTATTTCTGCACGAAAACATACATTGTGGGTACTCGTTAGAAGCACCTCAATGATATTTCATGCAGAAATATCAGTAATTTATAGATGAAGCTATGTATAATGCCTCCATTGATTTGCCTGGGGTTAATGCGGAAAAAAATTGCTGCATAGCTCCAGATAAGAGTGGGTATCCAGTATTAACTTATTTCTGCATGGAGACTAATCATAAAGAATTTTCTACGGTCATTCTCTCCCTTCTGCTGATTCAGTTTCTGGCAAAAGAATGTGCACAAGTACTGGTTAACCACTAAGAGGACTGAGCCTGTCCAGGGAAAGTGTGGTTAGGACCGTTAGGTAAACTGAACAGCTCTTGACATGACCCTAATAGGTTGACTGGGCTGTAAAACCTCAAGTCAATCAAAGTTCTAATGAGTAGCCACAACATATTTATTTATGTAGAAATAAGAAAAACATTGGGACTTTTTGAAAAACAAAAAAACAACCTTATTAGGAGCTCTGTATGCCTCCATTGATAACTATTTTGCCTGTGATTATAGAAAGATGATTGCCCAAAGTTCCAAGATGAAAGAGACACATTCTATCTTCCGAGTGGTATCACCAAGGAGCTGACATTTAATGTGACCAATCTGGTAAACTCATCTGTAAGTACTCCTTTTTAGCTTGTCTGTACGAAAGTGTAGGTAGAGCTATAGCAGTGAACTCAGCTTCGGCATTGATTTGGCATTGGTTAATGTTTTTGGTTAAAGCTTTTAAAAGGCTCTTGAGAGAAGTAGTTCATACTTGCCCTAATGTTATAGATACTGGTCTAAAATTCTATGCTGTACCATCCCTACCTGTGAGTAATGTTGAGTTCAAAGTCACAGACTTTGGAAATATTTATGTTAAAGTTTTTTGGTAATGTTTTTGGAGGCAAAGCATGATTCAGGTGAGCTCTTATTATTTAACCTATCAGTGATACTCACCAGGTTCAAATAGTTAAGTTTCTTAACCATTTTAGACTGAATAAACTCCCCCCACACTATGTACATGTATAGCAATTCTAAAACTATTAAGCACCTCTGTAAAAAGGGTGTCCTTAGTTTGTACTGATTATAGAATACTTACAGCAAATATCCCTATAAGTGCACAGTCAAGCAATTTCTTAGTCTTCAGATTACAGTCAGGCCATGTACTTTTTCTAGTTTCTTTATAAAAAGCATATGTTGTGGGTACAAGTCGAGGCATTCAAATGAGTACCAACAACATAAGCTTTATTATGAAAATGGGGAAAAAAATCACATCAGCATCATTAAATAATCCTCTCATGAAGTCCTCTACTGATCTTTAAATACTAAAGTATGCCCTTATTAGATAGCTATTTTACTAGAAATATCACCAGTATCAGTAATTTTGTAAAGCCTAAATACACAGTGTAAGATCAAAAATAGATTTTCAAGTGATTTTGTATCATATTCTTTACAGGAGATCACATATAAGTGTAAACTGAATGATGTAGAGGAGCCAGCTGTTAAAGTCAGTGATGAGAAGATTAAATGTAACCTTACGGTAAGAAAAATTCCATATTTCTGGAAAGAAATAGCATCTAAAAGGAATGGTGTTCTTATAGAAGTAATACAATTGATTTAACCCTTGCCTTGCTGAATAAATTAAGATGCCACATGGACAATGTTTACCAGAATCAGGGCCAAGGGCTCATAATTTTTGGAGTTAAATCCTGTGATAGGTTTTACAATTTGCCAGAAATGAAAAATTGATAGGTTAAACAATTTATCGTTGATGAAGAATTTTCATTTTAGATTTCTCAGGAACTATGAAAGCTGTAAACTTGAAACTTGGTACACATGGACAGTTGGCTGATGTATCGTGTATACCAGAATCAAGGCCAAGGGCCTATAGCGTATAGCCTGGTACACACATGTATAGTGGGTTGATGCATTGTGAATACCGGAATCAGGGCCAAAGGCCGATAACTCTTTGATTAAAATCCCTTGATAGGTTTTACAATTCGCCATTTATGAAACATTTTCATTACAGATTTCTCAAAAAAGATGAAAGCTATAAAGTTGAATTATGGTACGCACATGGACAGTAGGCTGTTTTATTTTGTATATCAGAATCAGGGCCAAGGGCCTATACCTCATGCAGTTACATCCCTTGATAGGTTTTACAATGTGCCATTAATGGAAAAAAAATTCTGTTGCAATTTTCTCAAGGAATGGAAGGGTAACAAAGTTGAAACCTGGTACACATATGGACAGTGGGTTGTTGTATTTTGTATACCAGATTCAAGGCCAAGGGCCCATAATTCATAGTTAAATCCCTTTATAGGTTTTATATTGCCATGTTACCATGTCCTACAGTGATGTTATCTGGTAAGCATGAATGCAAAATATTTCAGCACTGTTGGTCTTTCTCTGCTGATACTGCTGCAGCAGGTCTATAATTAGATCCTCTGATAGCTCTAGTTATTCCAGGATATATATGCGATGAAGTAAAGGTGTCCAGCACCATTGGCAAATATGGTATTTTCTGATTGCAGGGACCTGTTAATGATGCGTCCATTTTTAAATATCCAGTACAGATACTTTATGGTTCATCTGTGCTAGAGGAGAAAAACACAGGTAATAAAATATTAACTATTACAGGTATAAAGTATAGCTCCAGATAAGGTGTGTTTTTCAGCCAAAGCATGTTGATATTTTCCTGATTTCTTCAGAAAAGCGATATTGTGGGTAATTATTAGAAGCACCTCCGTAAGGTGCTTTTGATAAGTACCCACAACTTATGTTTATGTGAAGAACTTAGAAAAATGTTTATCTGGGCCCAGTTGTTCAAAGACTTAGCTTAACAAGTTCGTTAGTGGTCAAAATGTTAGCTGTTCTAGTAAGTACATTATCAAATTCGCAGGTATTTTTTGCTGAAAAAATGTGAGTATCTTTTGGAAATTCAGCAAAAATATTAGCATGTGTGCCATATTTAATGATTAAAAGTTTTAATGATATGTTAACTAACAACATTTTTAGTTTTGAGCAACTGGACCCTGGATATCCCATTTTATCTGAAGCTATAATAAACATCAGTGTAAGCTTGTTTTCTTTTTGTCAAAAGGGAAATAAAATAGGAATCTAGTTTTTGTCAGTATTCTTCATATATCAGTCTGACTGTTAGTTTAAGCATTTCTTAGGAAGTGTATAGATGCTAGAAATGCTGTATTTTGCTGTATATTACACACACCCAGGTATAACACACACCAAATTTTTGCACATTGTTTAAATTTACAATGTTTCTATTTATAACACAGTAATTTTTAGCTAACCTGGAGCATCTGCTACCAAAAGATAAGTCTGATTGAGCTTAAACATGATGGGAGGCATTGGGATGATATGGAAATTCGGAATTGCTAAAATCCTTCTGTTCCAATGTCCAAGATGGCCGCCATCTTGAAATTCTTCAAATCACATCTCCTCCCAAACAGTAAGTCAGGTTGAGCTGAAACTTGATGGGAGGCAGCAGGGTGAAATGGAGAGTCAGAATTGCTGAATCATTCAGTTCCAGTATCCAAGATGACAGCCATGGTGGCAATCTTGAAACTCTTCAAACAACATCAGATTCTGAATTGCTAAAGGCAATCTGATCTGATAGCCAGGATGTAACATCATGATCAGCCTAAAACAGGTGAGCGATTTCTGGCCCACTTGGGCCTCTTGTTGGTATGTTATGGTCTTAAGAACCGAGGTGCGAAAATGCATTACCATACATGCCATACCTCACACTGCAAGACAAAATCTCACAGAATTTGGCTATTTTGCAACCCATTTCCTGTAAGAATTTCAAATCTCACAGAATTTTCAGACTCTCTAAAAGGATATTTTATGAAGAACTAATTATGAATTACACAACATTATACTTTTGATATTGTTATGGGCTTTTAGCTTATTTCTGTGAGCTTGAAAGTGATTTGAAAAGCTCACAGAATTTTTTTTCAAATCTCCCTTAAAAATTAGCCTGATCTCACAGATTTCTGCCAAGAGCTTATGGCATGTATGCATCACATTTCACTAGGATTGAATTGAAAATGGCTAACTCTTGGCAGAGTATGAGTCAAGACAGACCGAATGTATGATAGAATACAAGATTGCAGGAGCTGAGTAGTCTCAGTACCTTACTGACCTTGTTCCGAGGACTAAAACTGCATCCTATATGTCTAAAGTTGAATTGAAAATGGGCAAGTTTTTGACAAATTACAAGCTAGTAGAGACGATATTTATGATAGGAGACAAGTTGTCTGGAGTGGAGATGTCTCAATACTTTATTGACCAAGTGCAAAATGGCATGATATTCGATTAGGATCAAGTTGAAAATTCTCAGCAGGATACAAGCCAGTACAGACTGAATTTACTACCCAGTACAAGTTGGTCAGAGTCAAGATGCCTTGGATGGATGAGAATTTACCAGAGATGTTTTGTTATTAACAACTCAGTGTTGTTTTCCTAACAGAGACATGGAATTATCAATTCAGTGCAAACAAAAGTTAAGTTGGTTGTTGCCACTGACTGCCAGTAAATGCACAATTAAGTGATCAGTTCCAGACAGGCAGTTTTATGTTTATATAATTTTCAAACAATTTGTTGATCTGTTGGAAGAAAAGAAGAAAAAGAAAACAAATAAATATAAACAACTGGAATACAAAAAAAAAGAAATGACCAATTCACAGCCCACAAAGCCCAGTTGACTTTGTTTATCATCACTATTATCTATTTATAATATCTTCATTTGTTCACTGAATTCTTGGGTATGTTCCGGCCTTGCAATCTTTGTCAGCTGGGAAACAAAATTTCAAACTCTACAACCTATATCAATTTGTAAAAATCTTCATAATACACTTGCCGTTTTCTGATGTTGTTATATTCACTATAGATACTTGCATACACGATGAATTGTCTGCTAGGCAGACAGTTCACATGAAATGTCAAAAAAGGTAAGAGAAAAGTCCAGGGAGTGCCACAATCACAAAGCGCAGCCCTTCCCAAACCCCAAGAGGAAGAGGAAACCGAAAAATCTAAACAAGCACAAACACTAAGATTAGCTCTCTCTTCCCCAAGCGAGGTAATTGCAATACTAAAAGGACTGAAAAACACAAGAACAAAATGACACACAGAAAGACATACAACAAATCGCCTCGTAGAATAAACCACAAAGCAACAAAGAGTAAGACTAACACCGGGACCACCGCTTGAGAACGGTCAAGCCTTATTTTCTCTGAAAAAATTAAAATAGTAGAATATTTTCTGCTACAATTTTGTTTAGTGCTTTAAGGGCAAATATCAGATTTGATTTTGTTTTTATTATTTACAGTGGCTGTTTACAACTGTACAAGTCTTGGATCGGACTGCAGTGTGTGTCGCTCTTTGAAGGAGAAGGATGCAAACTATGAGTGTAAATGGTGCTCAAAAACATGTCAGTATTCCACCACTTCATGTACCGACCCATGTGGTCCTCCTACAGTTACAAAGGTAAGACAAGAGGCATCTGGCTGGCCAAGTCATGAGCTCTCCGGACTTCAGATCAGGAGGTTCGGGGTTTAAATCCCACTGAAGGCAGAATTCAGCTATGACTGTACAGCACTTCATTGCCCAGAGCCTATCATTATCATCCTTCCATTATCTTGATATGACTTAGACAGTGTTGAATGGGACATAAAACACCAAAGCATCATCAAGATAGTAAGACAGGCTTGACAGGGTAATTTAATTTCCTAGCAAAGAATAATCAAAACGTGAGTTTAAAGGAATGAATGCACTTTCAATGGAGACAACTCTGTCAAAATTGTTGTCTCCCTTCTGAAAAGGGATCTACTTAAGCTGCTTTTGCATCTTTCTTAACCCTTGTCATGCTGAGTAAATTAAGATGCCATACTCACTTCAGATTTACAGCCAGTCAGATTACTTGATCTGGGTTTTTGATAGAAATTCACATATTTAATGACAAACAGTGCAGATCCAGATCAGTTGGCTTCTTCAGAAGCCAACTGATCTGGATCTACACCGTTTGCTAAGACAGAGCATATCTGTCGTATTCAGCATGAGAAGGGTTAAAAGGGATCTACTCTATAAGAAATGCATTTGCTCCTCTAAGAGTCAATATCAGATGGTCTGGCCTAGATGGCTCAGTCAGATGTGTGTCTGAAGTTCTGTTCGTGTTAGATCAGGCAACATTCTTTCGTGGAGATTGATCATTAAATATTTTCATTCTCTGCCTTCCACTGATTGAAGAAGGGCAGTTATCTGTTTCTGGCAAAAGAATGTACTGGTTAACTGCTTAGAGGAAAAGTGTGGCTAGGTAAATTGACCGTCTTGACATGACCCACTGACAGGGTAATGTTGACTAGGCTGTTAAACTCCAACTCAACCAAGTATTGGGAGGAGTTTGGTGTGCTGGAAAGCAAACAGGAAGTCACAAAAGTTCTCTCCCTTGTAAAACATGGTGGAAAAACTACCATATGCATCCAGACCCCTCAAACACTACCAAAGCTGAATAGATAAAATGCAGCCCATGAAGACATTCCTGTTAGTTTTGTATTTTAATACTTATTGATTATGAATCCATATTTTCATTGTTTAAACTTTACCATTCTCTAGGCCACTTCAGCAGACAGCAAATTGATGATATGTTTCTTATTTTTCCCAGAAAACAGGATTTGACATTTCATGCAGATTGTCTCCACTGGAGACAATTTGCATGAAATGTTGAAATCTGTTGTCTGTGAAAAATAAGGAAAATACAGTGGAACCTCAATTTAAGCAGCCACCCAGGGGAATGGCCAATTTTGGCTGCTTTAGGGAGGTGGCTGCTCAGTGGAGGTTCTCACTCACAGGCAATTTTGAGACAGCTGGAGGACTGATATAGCCCAAATGGTGGGCTGTTAGTGATATACACTCTATGATTATGATACTCCTTCAGCATAATGGTATCAATATTTATTTATTTATTATCTGTAACATGCCGAATTGTCCAAAATAACAATTATATATTGTTTATTATGATCAATTTTTAGGATAAAAATCACTATTTCCTCAAGAAGTATTCAGAAGCATGCTAATTACTATACCACAATAACACTAAGTATTGGAATAAATAGGCCTAGACACAGATCGGACGCTGCAGAATGCAGCATCTGATCAGGGTCTACACTGTTTGCCATATTTCAACGTTTCTTGGAATTATATAAGACCCACACCAGAAAAACATAGGTGTCAATAATCATTTTTAGCAATTCATATTCAGTGATTTGACCATCACAATTACCTGTAGGCATAAACATCAACGGTCAGTCATCAATAGTCCTTTAATCAATTAATCTGTCTTTAATTGTTTGATAAACACAAGCCATGCAGTTGTAATGGACACCGGTTGATTAAGTGCTGACCTTTGAAGGTCAGTGTCGTGTGGTACTTGAAAAAAAGAAATTAAGACTGTAACAAATGAATTATTTTGCTTATTACATATATTTAAAAAAAAAAAAAATGCACACATCAAAATGATTAATTTATTATCATACTTTTTGTCAATAAACAAAAATGTATTTCTCTTTTTTCTTTTCTTTTTTTTTTTTTTTTTTTTTTCTTGATGCAAGATGTGATTTCCATGAATTTTTGTTTTCCTACTTCCCATTTCAATGTCGCTGGTTTTTTCGATCCTCTGTCAATTTGACCGTTTAACGGAGGGATTTTGGCCATAAAATCATAAATGATTATGACCCCTGACCGGAGGAGGGAGGTGACAGTTTATCAGAGGTAAAATATATAGGAAAACACCTGGGTGGGGGTGGGGGTAATTAAAATGGCCGTTAACGGGAAGTGACCACTCATCGGAGGTGACCATTAATGGAGGTTCCACTCTATTACAAAATGTTGTCTGCTGAAATTTTTACCCAGCATGCAAAGTGTTAATACTAAAGAACCTTACACTGCTCAAAAATCTTGGGAATCATGGAATTTGTTGTAGACATGGAAAGTGCTAGCAACTAAGGGTTAATCATAGCCCAGCTCTATTTAGTCTTCTATAATATAGTGGTATGTTAAGTGTACTCATTAGAATCATCTCAGTAAGGAAGTTCTAATGATTACACACAACATACATATTCATGATAAAATGAGAAAATTTTCCCCAAGTACCCCTCAATATTTGTTTTCTTGGGCTATTGGAAGAATTTCCTAGAAACTCAAAAAAGAGTTCAAATCAGCCATGGTAATCAGCCATGGTGATCGTCATTGAAGTTTTACTGTAGTTTTCTCTATTTACAGATTGTACCAAATACAGCAGCTCTAAATGGTTCTATCACAGTGACAATACAAGGCAGAGAACTAGGATCTACGTTTGATGATGTAAATAATATTACATTGGCTGGTGTCATATGTAAACCAAAAAGTGAAAATTTCATACCATCATACAGGTCAGCATTACATTTATTAGCTCACCTTGGTAGGAGGCATTGGGGTGACTTATAGATCAAAAATAGCTAAAATCTTGCCTATCTGAAATCCAAGATGGCCACCATGGCAGCCATCTTGAAAATCTACTTTTTGCTTCTTCTCCTGAACCGAAAGGCCAGTTGACTCCAAACTTGGTAGGAAGCATTGGGGTGACTTGTAGATCAAAAATAGATAAAATCATGCCGATCATAAAACCAGGATGGGCGCCATGGCAGCCATCTTGCAAATCTATTTTTCGCTTCTTCTCCTGAACCGAAAGGCCAGTTGACTCGAAACTTGGTAGGAAGCATTTGGGTGACTTGTAGATCAAAAATTGTTAAAATCATGCCGATCAGAAATCCAAGATGGTCGCCATGGCAGCTGTCTTGAAAATCTATTTTTCGCTTCTTCTTCTAAACCCAAAAGTCACTTGACTCGAAACTTAGTAGGAAGCATCAGGGTGACTTGTTGATCAAATATAGCTAAAATCTTTCTGATCAGAAATCCCAGATGGCCAAAAGGCCGCCATCTTGAAAATCTATATTTAGCTTCTTCTCCTGCACCGAAAGGCCAATTGACTCCAAACTTGGTAGGAGACATTGGGGTGACTTGTAGATCAAAAATAGCTAAAATCGTGCCAATCCAAGATGGCCGCCATGGCAGCCATCTTGAAAATCTATTTTTCACCTCTTCTCCTGAACATAAAGGCCAGTTGACTCGAAACTTGGTAGGAAGCATTGGGGTGACTCGGAGATCAAAAATAGCTAAAATCGTGCCGATCTTAAATCCAAGCTGGCTGCCATTTAGAGTTTGTTCAAATGATCACGCTCAATTGACTGGCATGCCATATATCTTCTTCTTCAAAATAAAGAACTGCTTAAATGGTGATCTTTTCATTAATTGCGATGACAGGATTGGAAAAATGTTGCATAACATCTGCATATCTGCAGTGGCTCTGTCACTCAGGTGAGCAACCCGTGGCCCGTGGGCCTCTTGTATTGAAATTTGTTTTTAAAAAAAAAACAAACAAACAAGAAAACAACAAACAAAAAAATACATATCTCCAGATAAGAGGCTGTATCCACATAATTATTTTCTTATTTCTCCATGAAAACATACGTTGTGGTACTCTTTAGAAGTGCCTTGACAAGGCACTTCTAATGAGTACCAACAACATATGTTTTCGTGGAGAAATAAGAAAAATATCAATATATTTCTGTTGGAAAATGTGCCTTATTTGGAACTGAACTAATTTGGGTACCAATCTTAGATTTAGTGGTAGTCTTCTTATAAATAGATGTATGTGGGTTTGTTTTTTTCCTTGTATGTTACATTAACCCATTTCAATCTGGAGACCCTCAAAAGAGTAAGTGGCAAACAGTGTAGATCCAGATCAGACACTGCAGAATGTGGCATCTGATCAGGGTCTACCATTTGCATTAAATAAGTTAATTTCTTTAAACATAGTAATAATAAAAACTAACTAGATCGAACAGTCGATGGCACACCATTGCAAAATCTCCACGCTCCATGCTAATGTTGCTCTGGCACTACCTTACTATGTGGGGAAGTCATGTAGCAAGTTTGGTTAAATTCCACCCAGTGGTTTATGTGGCCTGATGAGTGGACAGACTGGCATTCAAAATATTCCCATCGCTTTTTTAAAAAAGCATGGAGATAACCAGACACTCTGCTATTGGAAATAGTTCAATCCAAAGAGATATGGTAGAAAAGTCCACTCGATGTAAATGGGTTACTTTATCATCAAATGAGCAAGGCTACTTTTTAACCCTGGTCCTGCAGAACCCTGATATGCCACTCCTTGCAAATAGTGTAGATCAAGATAAGTTGATTTCTTCAGAAGCCAACTAATCCGGATCTACACTGTTTGCCATTCAGTAAGTGAATTTATATCAGCAGTCTGGATTAAGTAATCTAATTGGTTGACAATTAGAAATGGGTGTGGCTTAATTTATTCAGGGTTAATATAGCGTAAAGTGTGCAAGGTTACTTCTTAAGAAAAGCCTTATATTTCTATATTTCCAGGGTTACATGTACAGCGCAAAGCTCAGATAAGGTTTCATCTGGTAAAGTGATTGTGATAGTGAAGGGACAGAATTCTACCGGGAATGTTATGTTTTCCTATAAGGTAACAATGATATGGGCAGCATCATGCAAAAAAGTGCCTTCAAACTTGTGCAAAATGCTCAGATTCATGTGCAATGTATCATCCATGCCTATGTTCTCCAGTCATACAATCTGTAGTGTTAAATGATTCTTTTAGCAGACAGTGAAGGTGCTGATCAGACTGTGCATCCGCACAGTCTGATCTGGACCTTTGCTGTCCATGCATGCTGGGAAGGCACTTTTTTGCTGGATATGGCCTATATGATATGAAACATTTGTATACACATATTTATTTCAAAACAATCTGTACAAAATATATAGAGGATATTCAAATGTTTGGAGTGAATATGACTTTTATTTCATCGAGTGAAATGAAAATATGTATATTTCATGAGTGCCGAAGGCATGAATGAAATATACATTTTTTCACTTCATGAGATGAAATAAAAGTCATATTCACGACAAACATTTTAATTTTCTTTTTATCATATACATCACTTTCGATAGAAGAGATGCAAATCTTGCATTTGCAAGGGGGCGTCTGACACGCAGTTTTGTCCCTTGGCGGTGACATATAAGAATGGCATAACATTAGTTAGAATGTAAGGAACATGTTGGTATCAAAATTATTTTGATTTGCCGAAAAATTTTTTGTTTTTGTTTTCTCCAGTGTTTTACATGTTAAGCACTGAGCGTTGACGCCATGACGTTCATGTTTTGTTTGGTAACGTTAGTTATGACATCAGAAACGCGCATTGTAACAATAAAAAGAAAAAGAAAATTTACTCTTTTTCAGTGAATACCATAAAGGTTTTCATCTCGTGTAATGAAAACATTCAAATTTTCATTTGTGCATAATGACCATTAATGTAAATAAGAAAAAAAGTAGTTCCAGATCTTATATTTTTCACTGCTCAGAGGAGTGAAAATATAAGTTTTATATTTTCACTAGTACTTTTATATTTTCACTAGTGAAAATATAACTTTTTTTGAAATATGCATTTTATTTCATTAATAATTCTCTATATTTCATTACTTTGTATATAATAAAATATGATAATAGTAACAATACAAAATTTAAGGATTGGAGCGGAAGCACATAGTGCTTATTTGGTTCTTCTCCTTAATGTAAAACATTTAAAAAGGCCATTATGCTGTTTGCAAATAGGCATGAGGCAGACCCAGATCAGTCAGTGCACCTGATCAGAGAGTTCTCTGTACTGATATGTCCAGATGATAAGCTAGTATTTTCTTCTATTTCTGTACTATGGTTTATTTCTTGCTTTCTCTCTTATACTAGCTTAGCTGTCCCATTTCTCTTTTTCTTTGAGGGATGGCACAAAATTACCTGTAAGGGTTGACATGTCATTAAAAAAGAACTTAAACAATGAAAAATGAGGAAAATAATAAGAAACCTTCAGTAAGGGCTCTTATCCTATATGCATCTGATCAGGGCTTTCTCTGTACACAAGATAGAGAAATAATCAGAAAATATTCTGATTTCTCCATAAAAACATGTTGTGGGTACTCTTTAGAAGCATCTCAGTAATGTGCTTCTAATGAGTACCCGCAACATATGCTTTTTTGAAGAAATATGTATCAGTACCTTTCGGCTGAAAAAAGAACCTGAATAAAACAAACATATGTTAGGTGTACTCATTAGAAGAGTCTCAGGGAGGGAGGCACTTCCAATGAGTACCAATAAACAATTATGTTTCTGTGAAGTAATAAGTAAAATATCAGTGCTTTTCGGCAATGTGTTAATACATTTTCATGGAAAATTAGAAAATTATCTGTTCTTCATCACGAAAACATGCCTTTATAATTTTGACCCCCTTAAACCCCAGTTTTATATAGTAAAACTGTGATTTACAGGGGTAGGCATTATTTTTCTTATATCTGCTCAAAAACATAGATTGTGAGTACTCGTTAGAACCACATCTACCCACAATCTATGTTTTGAGCAGAAATATGAAAAATGTCAATTTTTTTATCTGAAAATTTTCATTTTTTGGTCGTAAAATCGTTGCTCATAAAATTTTCAACATTTTTGAATAGGCATGTTTTAACTGCACAATACATTAACCTATAGGTAATGTGCTACATTCTATTCTGCCCATACCTTCCAAAGAAACAACAACAGAAACATCGTCACATACAGTCTTAATCCAAAAGTCCCTGAGGCAGTCACCTATGTGACGTATTCCCGCTCATTTGATCACATGTCAGTTTCTTTTCTGTGGACAAAGAAAGTAAACAGGAAATTTTTCTCAGGGTGAAAAAATTCTGTTTTTCTTTCTTTTTCTCCATTTGAAATTTATTGGTTTGTTCTTTCTTTGGTTCATGCTACTTTTGTTGTAAATTGTTTTTCCACTTCTTTAAAATTATCCTTGCTCATTCGACATAATGGATTTTTCGCGACTTTCATGACTATTCATCATGGTGTATGTGGTCTTATCAAATCGCATTGGGATAATCATCTTCAATGTATTAATTGTTCTCATTGTTCCAGGGAATCAACATGCTTCACATGTAGTTTAAGGTCCGATTCTATCTGGGATTTAGCAGAGAGGAGAAGAACTTACGCTTTGAGAAAGTTGGTCATGTCCAAAAAGAGGAAGAGATCGCAAGCCTTGTCTGACTCTTCAGCTGAAGAGAGAAATCATGGGAACACAACCCCACATGGCCCGGCTGCCAGGGGGAAGACCCATAAAGGTGGCATCTCCAAGGGTTGGTGTCCCTTTGGGAGTACAAGTCCCCCGTCCACCGGTCAAGTAGCCACCGGCCAATCGCCCAATGAACAAGAAGACATCACAGACCGGCCACCGACCATCACCGTTCACAGGTCACCGGCCACCGTCCAAATGGGCATAACATATGAGATTTCTATTCAGTCAATGACCGGTCACTGACCATCCAGCTTCTGGTCATTGGACTTAGAAAATATCAACACGGGGGAAAATTTATATTCACCGGTCAACTGGTCACTGGTCAGCAGACCTTATATCAACCTACTGTTAGTGAAACTCATTCCATAGGCATGGAGTTCACTAACAATCAGTCTAATGTTAAAAGAGTCTTACTTCCCCTGGAACCAGACTTTAGTAATATGTCTGATCCCAGTGTTATTCTGGAACAGCCCAATAACGGCTGGAGATCGGACAACAGACAAGCTCAGACTCCCCTCTCTGGACATATAAGGAGGGATCAGTCTAAAAGTAAATATACAAGTAAGAAGAGGAGGAGACGTCTATATCCTCCTCTTCTAGATCTGTATCTTCTGACTCTCGCAAAAAGAGCAGAAGATCGAAAAGATCAAAACATTCTCATAAAAAGAGAAGAAGAAAATATACATCTTCTTCTTCTTCCTCATCTGACAGTCAGTCACATGACTATGGCAGATACAAAAGGACTAGACATAGTTCACAGGCTGTACAGAATACGAATATTCTACAGCCTGCGGAAATAACTAACGTCCAAATAATATTACCTGAACAGACTTTGCAACACCCTTCAAAGGACTTGGGTTCTGATTCAGAAATCGAAACCTGGTCCTTTGATATGGCAGTCAATGAAGTTTTCAGGCTTTTGCCTTCGGAGTTATGCCCAAGGCCATCCGAGGAGCATACTCATGCAAAGCCCTTATCTGGCATGAACATTTAATGGAGTCGCATGTGACACCATTATTAGTATTGCGGCAATCCAAACTTGTTGAGAACACTGCCAAATTTCTCCAAAACAAGATCGATATGGAGAAATGTGGCAAAGATTGGGTACGCTCTCAGAATTTAGTATATGCCCTAACACAGACTAAATTCTATATGAGCCAGAGTCAGTATTTCCCAACAGATAACATTCCTCCGTTAGAATCAGATGCTTCTGTGTTAGACTTGTCCAACAAAGAGATATGCACAATTCGAATGAAAAGTACAGAAATTTGGGAAAAAAGAGCCTGCAAACTTATAGCGATTAACTTGCATGTGGACTTATTTTCTTCTGCTGCATATTTATGTATGCAGCAGTAGACAATGTCTGCACCAGCACTTTCAAGACTGCTGGAAGCTGTAGCTAAATCAATTAAACATGGTACAGCTATGTCTACGATTTTAGCTACGGAAATTTTCCAAGCTAGACATGATGCGGTACTGGCCACATCTAAGATTTTATTAGACAATTCCAACTATGAGCTGCAGAATGCTCCAATAAACTCTACAACTCTGTTTGAAAACAAAATTAGGGAAGTTGCCAAATGCAGTTTTGAAGTCCAGCAACAAAAGTTCTTGGCAACTTCCTCTGTTGCTTCTTCTATGCAACAACAACAAAAAGTGACTTATCTGACTCCTCCGGTCTTTAAGAGACTGAAGCAACCGACAAAATTTTCTAGGATGGCCTAGACAAAAGCAGTCGTATTAAGAATCAAACTCAGTCATATTCATCAAATAAGGAATATGCTAAGAGAAGTGGGAATCAGAAACAGTTCCCCTCCTCTAAGCAAGCCTCATCTTCTACTAAATATTGATGTCCAGCCCTTTCCACTGCCAGTCTTACCACGTCCAGACATTCCAGTGGGAGGAAGGTTGGCCCATTTTGTGGAACAATGGGAAGAATTGACAGACATCGTGGGTCCTTTATATCGTCCGAAACGGGTTCAAGATCCCTTTCAAGTCAGTTCCTCCCGTATAGGTTGTTCTGATAAAACTGAGTCAGTCTTCCTCCCCATTATTGCAAGAAGAAATCGCAGAGCTTCTCAAGAAACGGGCAGTGGAAAGGGTTCCGAATCCCGGAACTCTAGGTTTTTACTCCCGGCTATTCCTAGTACCGAAAAGGAATGGAAAGTTATGACCAGTAATAGATCTTTCGCTACTAAATCAGTACATAAACAAACATCATTTCAAAATGGAGACAGTCAATTCAGTAAGACAATCAATAAGGGTCAACAATTGGGCTGTCTCCCTAGACGTGACAGATGCATATCTTCATGTTCCGATACATCCAATATCCAGGAAATGTCTCCATTTCATCTTCGAACACCAGGTATTTCAGTTCACGTTCCGAATGTCCCTAAGTCTGTACATTTTCATGCAATTAATGAATGTAGTAGCAGCGCACTTACGAATAAATGCTGTATCTCTCTTTCCATACCTAGACGATTGGTTAATAAGAGATCTGATTCGCAATCGACTTATCTCTCACACAAAATACACTCTTCAAATGGTACAAAATCTGGGTTTCATACCAAATCTAAAGAAGTCAGATTTGATACTAACACAAAGGTTCACATTTATAGGTATGGAATTTCTGACTCAGCAGGAAATAGTCAGAGTACCAGTGAACCGAGTAAAAGATCTTATTCTGACTATCAAAACTTTTCTCTCTCAGACTCAAGTTTCGGCACGAACTTTCCTTTCTCTTTTGGGCAAACATAATGCAGCACAGCAGATTTGATTATTCTAGGCAGATTGCATTTAAGACCTCTGCAGATGTGCCTGTTATCGGTCTGAAAACCTCATATTCTTCCATTAGATCATCAAGTTACAATCAACAGTATGATCAAATTCCATTTGAAATTGTGGATGAAGACCAATTGCTTCATTCAAGGAGTACCCATTCACCCCCCAGACCCCCAAACGTTCCTTTATATGGATGCAAGTCATTACCGTTGGGGAGCTCATCTGGAACCAATGAGTCTATCTTTTCATGGTGGCTGGTCAGAAGACCAATCACAACTCCATATCAACATGTTGGAAATAATGGCCATTCGTTTTGCCATGATAAAAGCCTTCAAATATATTCACCATTCTTGTGTCATGATTTCTACCAACAACACAATGGTGGTCTCATATATCAACAAGCAAGGAGGAACACATTCTCCCAACTTATGTGTGGAAGTATGGAAAATCCTCCAATGGTGCCTAAAACATCAGATTATAGTCAGGATTCGACATATCCGGGCAAATTCAGTGTTTTGGCAGACAGGTTATCGGAATAGACTAAGTACAGGTCAGTCCCGTTATTACGCGCTGGTCGGGATGCACAAATCCAGACCGCGATATAGGCGAGGCGCGTAGTAAGTTCGGAGCCGACTGATCAGACTTTATAAATGTTGACATTTGTACATGGGACATACGTATATACGTTTGGAGGTATTTATGAATGAAAACAGTGATATTTCATGTTATTTATATAAATAAACAAATGAGTACTAACATTGTATGTTTTGTCCTTTTTACACCTCTGATGTACTTTTTCTGCAATATATACGCTAAATACTTTATTTACGTTTCCATTTTGTGGCTCGATCCGCCATACTTGCCGGTGATGTAATACAGACGGTGTTGAAGTGCGGTGTAGGTCACATAAAAAGTCCGGTATCAATACCGGTCCCCGCGAGCATAGCGAATTATTTTAGTCCAGTAAAAGAAATCTTATTAATAAAACAGCAGAAATCGTTAAGTTTTTTAATCTTTCTGCTTGTATAGAAGAGAACGGAAGCTCAAAGAAAAAAAAATTGACTGAACCAAAGCATTTGATTCCAACAAAGTGCCATGTTCAATGGCCTCAAGTTTTTCTTTAATCGTGAAGGCTTTTCGTTTTCTTCTTTGGTCAGTGTTAATCTGATAGCAGAATGAACTTTTTCAAGACAACAATGAGTGCCAGACAAATTTCACAGTTACACGCTCTACTACCCGACCGCGTGCGCAGTAATCGACGTCCAGTGATCCGCGTCGCTGATTGGATGAATATCTAATTAGGTCGGCAAGGCGGCCATATCAAACTGGAAAATTCGGTGTCTTTCAAGTATTTACAAATTAATTATGGATAACTGTGGTCATTTTCCCATTCTATAGACGCAGGATAAGCCATTTCTTGATAGATACAATGTATGTTTGTATCGTTTAAAAGATAAATGAAGTTTTAATGGCACAAGTTTGTCTTCGTAATAAACATCAAAAGGTCAGTTACGGTCATTACGCACGTACACAAACAAAAATACAACAGAGACAATACAAGGATTAGCTTTATTCTTTCAAAATCATTTTTTATTTGCTATTATGACATGTACAACAGCAGTAAATAATTTCTTTTTCTGCAGATCGAAGCTCTGAAAAACAAAAAACACATTTTGTTATTTTGACCTAGAGGATGGGGAAACTGGGACCCTTCGAAAAAATTTTGGGAGGCATGACGTCCCCGCGTTATATCCGTATTCGCGCACTAACGACGCGAGTACTAACGGGACTGACCTGTAATCAAAACAGAGTGGGCATTGTATCAGTTGATAGCGAATTCAATTTTCCAAATGTTCAACTATCTCAATCTGGATCTGTTTGCGACACGCTTCAATCACAAACTTCCACTTTATGTTTCCCCAGTTCTGGACAATCAAGCCTTTGCAATAGATGCATTCTCCATGAACTGGAACAATCTTCATGCTTATGCATTTCCTCCAACAATACTGATTCTTCCCATCCTGAACAAGATACGTCAATCTCAGTGCAGAATAGTTCTTAAAGCCCCTCTTTGGCCACAACAAGCATGGTTCTCAAGGGTACTACAACTGCTTGTATCAGCTCCTGTTCGTCTTCCTCTCTGTCCAAAACTATTAACACAAGTGAAAGGAAAGTTTCAACATCAAAACCTCCCGGCTCTGAACCTGCACGCCTGGGAGTTATCAAGCAATCAGTTAGAGATAGAAAATTTTCGCAAAATGTTGCAGATTTTGTCTCCAAATCAAGACGAACATCAACTCAGAAAGTCTATGACGCGAAATGGACCACATATACCAGTTGGTGTCATAGAAAGAAGGTTAATCCGGTCTCGGCCCCTCTTACTGTTATAGCCGACTTCCTCATTTACCGTTTCTCTGAGAAAAAAAAAGGTAAGAGAAAAGTCCAGGGAGTACAGCCCTTCCCAGACCCCAAGAGGAAGAGGAAACCGACAAATCTAAACAAGCACAAATCCAACAAACGTACGAAAAGCACTAAGGTTAGCTTTCTCTTCCCCAAGCGAGGTAATCGCAATACTAAAAGGACTGAAAAACACAAGAACAAAATGACACACGGAAAGACATACAACAAATCGCCTCGTAGAATAAACCACAAAGCAACAAAGAGTAAGACCAACACCGGGATCACCGCCCCAGAACGGTCAGTAGTAGAGTAAACCACCGGGGGTTCAAAGCACTTTTACAGCTAGCCAACTTCATTCTGGGTCCCGATGCTACTCTTAATACAGAAACACATAAAAATTTGGTTCGCATAAAGGCTCCCAACTCAGTCAGTGCATCAAAGCGAAAACACAAAAATCAAAGTAATCACTATAATAAACAAAGACGAGTACTCATGGCTAATTCTACTGTATGCCAGAGTAAATGAAGTGCTATTAAAGGTTACAGGTCTGAGGTCTATGATATCTAATACTCTGAAATTTAAGACTGGTAATAGAATCGAATCTAACCCTGTCTTATCAGAATTAAGATCTTTTGAGTGGGTCAGAGTAATCCTTGGAAAAAATCAGTTGGATTATTGGATATTGGAAAATCCAACTAATTCTAAGTTGGAAAAATGGGGGTGTATTCCTTGGATTTTTTACCTGTTGGAAATTGTTTTGTAGACTGATTTAATTAATTTAAGCATGCAGGAATATGTTTCATTTTCATTTTCATCATTTTTTCAACTTCAGAAAATATTATTATTCAAAACATTCAAAAGAATGCAAACATGACTGCATGCAAAGTCTTCTTCCTTTTTTTTTTTTTTTTTTTTTCGAAATTGATAAATCAATAAGGCAAAATGTTTTTGCAAACAGAAAAAAAAAAATAGAGATGAAAAGGAATGACTTGAATTTTAAAGTTATTTTTCAAAATTACTCGGTTTTCTGATAGAGTCTTTTTTTTATCATTTCTATAACTATGCTATTAGAGCTAACATATATTGTAATCCTCCTTTCTCTTCCCATAAAAAAAGAAATATAAAACAACAACAGATATAAGAAACATATACATCCCAAAAAGATTAAAGGAAAAAAAATGCAAGCTTATATAATATCAATCCATTAACAATATGTGATTGCTTGTTAAGTTGTTTACCTCAGGTGACACTGATGCTTCCAGTGGACAAACAACTTAATTGGATTTGTTTACATAACAATTAATAAAATACCTGCAAGGGCTTCAATATCAAACAGAACTGGTTTTTGTTGTACCAGCGGCCATTCAAAAATAGATATTCATCTAATTAATGAACCATCTTTGAAGTTTTAATGAATGAACCCTACAAAAAACTGATGTCATGGTCTGGATTACAAATATTATTCTTTTATTATTATTATAATTATTATTATTATTATGACTGAAAATATAAAACAGTGAACAAAAATACATGTAACAAGCAAAAATTAAATATTTTGCCCCTCCCCACCCCTCACCCTGCAACAAATGACAAAAACAGTCTGATCAGAACCTACAATGTCTGGCAACCTGCTCGCAATTTTTAGACACATCAATCAACAGGCAGCCAAATTGACTTGTTCAAATTTAAAAACAAATATGGTTAAGAGTTATGGTGTCCCAATTTTAACATTTTGTCCCAATTTTAACATTTTGCATGCTGGGTAAAAACATCAGCAGATGACATTTTGAAATTAATTTCTTACTTTACCCAGAAAATAGGATCTGACACCTCATGAAAATTGTCTCCCGAGATGACAATTTGCATGACGTGTCAGATCCTATTTTTTAGGGAAAAAATATCAACATAGTTTGTCCTCTGCTGAATTTGCCCAGAGCATGGTAAGTGTTAGGAAAAATGCGGAAGTTTTGACAGGTAAAATTGCTAATCATGCAGAAGAAATTCAGATAAATATCAAAAAGAACAATCACTTCACTAAGTAATGACCCTGGATGAACTTACTGGCCATAGTTATTTTAATTAAAATACCTAGAATACTGGGCAGGATATTCGGAACTGTTTTTCGTTAAGAAAACTTGTGCAAGCTCAGATCAGAAAGCACATGCATAATTTAGTCAGGGCATGAAAAGTTCACTTTTTCATAGCTACAAGGCCCAGAAGCCCATTATCAGACTAGATGTCCTAAAATACTTTACTGTTTATTCTGACTGGCACAGTGGCCCAGTTGGTAGCGAGCCCGCATTATGGTCGGGAGGCTGCGGGTTCGATGGCTGACCGAGTCATACCAAAGACTTTAAAAATGGTACTAGCTGCTCTTTCGCTTGGCGTTCAGTATTAAGGAAGTAGAGCTAGGAATCAGAACTGGTTAGCCCGGTGTCAGTATAATGCAACTGGGTGGAATATCATGTCATGTGTCTGGTGCGTGATGTTTCAGTGAGGCAAGAGGTTTTTTCAGAAAATATTTTTTTTTTTTTTTTACTTTTTTACAATAATAAGATTTTTATTTGAATATTCTGGCTCTTTTCACAATCAATATTCAAAGCAATCTATTCACTGTTACAGAAATGGTCTATGCGTGTTATTTAGTATTTTTGTTCATCATGTACATATTTATTTTGTGCATATTTGTGGTTTACTGGTCAAGACATAAAACTAACACAGAAATGACACAACAGAAGTTTCATCCTAGTCCATAAAATAGGATAATTTAATGATGCTTATGTGACATTTGTTTCCGATATTCTTTATAAAAGCATATGTTGTTGGTACTGATTTGAATCAAGACATTAAATCCGTTCTAGTTTTACATTTTATACATATATGACTTACCATTATAATCGTTTCATTACAGATTCATGTTAGTTCACCATTTTGATGCAAATGACCCTCATGGGTTGATGCGTCGTTAAACCTGAACTCATCATCATGAATCAAGACAATTCAAATGAGCACCAACAACATATGCTTTTATTTAAAGCAGATAAAATTACTTGGCTGTAATCTGAAACTACGAAATGTTTGCCTGTACACTTATGAGGGAGTGTGCGGTAATATGGTATGTTGGAGTTTTAGAGTTACCAATACCTAAATAAATAAATGTTATTGTAGAATATATTGTTTTTGTTTTATTTCATTCATCTCAGGAGAAATATGTCAAGTCCAGACAAAATATATAAATTTCAGCAAATGCTAATTTTTAGCTCGCCTGAACAACGTTCACGGATAGCTATTGTACTACCCTTGGCATCCATTAATGTTAAAGTTTTTGCTAAAGCTTTTAAGATCTCATTTATCTAATCTTATCACCGATTTGATTCATCTTTGGTATGATTATACATATTGATTCAAACTTTTGCGCAGTGCCATGCCCACCACCCTAGGTCATGTCAAGGTCTTAGACTTAAAATTTTCAAGTTAAAAATTTACGCCAAAGTTTTTAGGACCTTATTATTTTTTTATTTGATTGACAAGCGCAAGTTCAGGTGAGCTATCCTGTCTGGCGACAGGTCTTGTTATCGGGACACGTGGAGCATGCAGGGGTATTTTTCTTATTTTCTGCTCAAAAATTGATTGTGGGTACTCCTTAAAATTGCCACAATGAAGAGCAAAAACAAGAATAAATATCACAAATTATTATCTGACAAATGTCACTCCTAGAGCTATGAAAAACATAAGTATTAAATGTTATCCTCTTGCAATGGTTACATGTCTAAATTGACTCTTTGAATAATTAAATATGTCACTTTGGTGAACTTAGTTACCGTAAAGATCCTAAAAATTGGGATGCATTGGGCAGGTGATGTAATTGTTCTTGAGTTTGAACTAGTAAATTTTACCACCGTGACATAATAAAATGTCAAAAGGCTGAGAAAATATGGCAAATAGTGTAGACCTTAATCAGAGCAGTTTGATCAGAGTAATCTGATCTGGACTTACTTATTTGTTCATGCATTTCTGTCTTAAATTTTATGAACTAAACGGTATCAGCAAAATGTATTGTCCAAACGGTAAAATGGTCCAAAATGATCACTTTTGTCCAGATACTATTTCATTGAATTAATTCTATCCTGTTATTTGAGTGTCCTTGATGAACGCTTAGCACTCTGGGTAAAATTTTCAGCAGATGACAGTAAAACTCCATTCACTCCTTATTTTCTCTACTTGTTTTTTTTTTTTTTTTTTGTTTGCAATAAGCTTTCACCTTTTGTGACTGATCGTTTTCAAAACAAAAAAAAAAAAACAAAAAAATAAAATAAAAAATAATAATAAAAAAAAAACATATTTGCATTCTTTTATCAGAAGACAGAATAGTTTTGAAAATTAATACTTTCCAAAGTTGAAAAAAGATGAAAGTGACACATATTCCTACATGCTTAAATTAATTAAATCTATCTACAAAATATTTTCCAACAGGTAAAAATCCAAGGAATACACCCCCATTTTTCCAACTTGGAACTAGTTGGATTTTCCAATTTCCAATAATCCAACTGTTTTTTTCCAAGGATTACACCTACCCCTTTTGAGTTGCAACATCGTGTACAAAGATCTCTTACTCCTAAATGGGATTTATCTTGGGGTCTTAGTCTGTCTACAAAAAGCCCCATATGAACCCTTACATGAGGCTTCTAGACTTCATGTAAAGTTAAAAACAGCCTTTCTTCTAGCTCTTCTATGTCTGATTAGAGCTCTAAAATTCTATCTTAAGATGACTGAACCTTATCGTCAAAATAGAACTAGATTATTTCTACCTATTAAATGCAAACAAGAGATTTCTAAATCTTCTATCTCGAGATGGATCTCTTATACTATCAAACTTGCCTACAAGAAACTCACCAATAGAGACTTTCCCTTCTTAAAAATTAAAGCCCATGAAGTTAGGGCTCTATCTTCCTCTAGGGCCTTTTTCGATAAAGTTCCGCTCAATGAGATTCTTAAAGCAGCAGTATGGAATCAATCTTCTACTTTTGCTAAGTTCAATCTACGGGATATGTCTCAACAATTGCAAAACTTACATCATTTGGGCCCAGTTGTTATGGCCCAAAAAGTGGAGGGGGGGTCAAGTCAGCAGTCCCTTGGATGCCTAAGAATATTAACAGCCTTCAAACATGAAAGGACAAATATTAAGGTAACTAATATCTTATATATATATATGTTGAATGAGTTTTCTCTTGGAATTATATCAAAACTGAATTTATTCTTAGAGTTTCCTAAGACTAAATCCAGAAGTGGATGGATTTACGTATTTTTTGTGTTAGAATTGGGAGATCCTTCCCACCTTATTGGCGAATTCTAGCGCATTATCTATAGGTTAAGTTTTTGTGCAATTAAAATGGTTTTTAAAAATAAAACATATTTTAACAAGCAATACTTAACCTATAGATAAGATAATCCCACCTCCCAGTCCGTGCTTCGCCCTACCCTTTAGGGCTTTACATCAAAGAAACTGACACATGATAAAAGAGCGGGAATGAGTCAAAAGATGACTGCCTAAGGGACTTTTGGATTAAGACTGTATGGGACGACATTTCTGTCGTTTTTTCTGTGGAAGGTATGGGCAGAATAGAATGTAGCACATTATCTATAGGTTAAGTATTGCTTGTTAAAATATGTTTTACTTTTAATAGTTATTCATTTTCATAATAATTTGGTTAAAAAAACACACACACACACACACAAAGAAAAAAAAACAAGTTGTCTGTAGCTGTATGTTTGTTTGTTTGTGTTGAGGTTTTACGGCCCAGTAAACCCAATGGGGTCATGTCGAGCGCAGTCAATTTACCTAACCACACATTTACTGGGCAGGCTTAGTCCTCCAAGCGGTTAACCAGTATTGTGCACATTCTTTCGCCAGAAACTGACAACTGCCCTTCTTGAATCAGTGGAAGGGAGAGAATGACCGTAGAAAATATTTCATGATCAGTCTGCACAAAAGAATGTTGCCGACCTCGGCGGGGGTTGAACATGCGACCTCCTGGTCTCCAGTCGGACGGTGCATACAACTGAGCCACCAAGGCCCTGTAGCTGTATGTAAATCAGTCTGTTCAGCAGTATCCAGTAATTCTGTAAGCGGGCAGATTGATCTGGGCCTTATAAGAGTTATATACAGTTTATTTGGTTGTTTGGCTCGATTACAGAGAAATAATTCACTTGTGTTCTAAGGCTTGCATGTAAAAAATGAGTGAGTGAAGCAAACATTTTTAGCTCACCTGAGCTCTGCTCAGGATGAGCTATTGTGATCACTTTTCATATGTCCGTCCGTGTATCCGTCCGTTAACATTTTCAAACGACTTCTCCTCTGAAGCCGCTGAGCCAGTTTTGCTCAAATTTCATATTAAGCCTCCTTAGGGTGGGGGAACGAAAAATTGCTAAAATGGTCACTGTCCGTTGACCAAGATGGCCGCCACGCCCATATATGGTAAAAACCTTTAAAAATCTTCTTCTCCAGAACCCAGAATGCCTTGGTGCTGAACCTTTGCAGGAATCATCGGGGACAGGAGGTCTACCAAAATTGCTAAAAGAATTGTTGTACATTGACGTTTGACCTTTTTACGGCAAGGTCAAGTTTGCTTCCCTATGCATTTGTATGGGAAAAACCTTTAAAAATCTTCTTCTCCAAAACCGAGTATGCCTTATGGCTGAATCTTTGCATATATCATCGGGAACAGGAGGGCTACCAAAATTGCTAAAATAAGGGTAGTACATTGACATTTGACCTTTTTACATTAAGGTCAATTTTGCTTCCTTATGCATTTGTATGGGAAAAATGTTCAGAATTTCAAACGACTTCTCCTCTGAAGCCGCTGAGCCAATTTTACTCAAATTTCATATGGAGCCTCCTTAGGGTAGGGGAACGAAAAATTGCTAAAATGGTCACGGTCTGTTGACCAAGATGGCGGCCATGCCCATATCAAATGTCAATGTACAACCATTATTTTAGCAATTTTGGTAGCCCTCCCGTTCCCGATGATATATGCAAAGATTCAGCCATAAGGCATGCTCGGTTTTGGAGAAGAAGATTTATAAAGGTTTTTCCCATACAAATGCATAGGGAAGCAAACTTGACCTTGCCATAAAAAGGTCAAACGTCAATGTATGACAATTCTTTTAGCAATTTTGGTAGACCTCCTGTCTCCAATGATTCCTGTAAAGGTTCAGCGCCAAGGCATTCTTGGTTCTGTAGAAGAAGATTTTTAAAGGTTTTTACCATATCCTTTTTACGTTAAGGTCAATTTTGCTTCCTTATGCATTTGTATGGGAAAAATGTTCAGAATTTCAAACAACTTCTCCTCTGGAGCCTCTGGGCTCAAAATTCATATGGAGCCTCCTCAGGTAGGGGAAACAAAAGACTGCTAAAATGGTCACGGTTCGTTGACCAAGATGACGGCCATGCCCATATAAGGTAAAAACCTTTAAAAATCTTCTTCTCTAGAACCGAGAATGCTTTGGGGCTGAATGTTTGCATAATCCATCGGGGACAGGGGGTCTACCAAAGTTGCTAAAATAATGGTCATACATTGACATTTGACCTTTTTACGCAAGGTCAAGTTTGCTTTCTGATGCATTTGTATGGGAAAAAACATTTAAAAATCTTATTCTCCAAAACCGAGGATGGCTTGTGGCTGAATCTTTGCATGTATCATCTGGATTGGGCGGTCTACCATAGTTGCTAAAATAATTGTCATACATTGACATTTAACCTTTTTACAGGGAGGTCAAGTTTGCTTCTGTATGCATTTGTATGGGCCCCATACATTTGTATGGAAAAAATGTTGATAATTTCAAATGGCTTTTCCTCTGAAGCCTCCGGGCCAGTGTTGCTCAAATTTCATGCAGTGCCTCCGTGGGCAGGAGAATGAAAGATTGCTAAAATAGGTATGGTCCATTGATCAAAATGGCTGCCATGTCCATATATGGTAAAAACCTTTAAAAATCTTCTTCTCCATAACCAAATAAGCCCTGGGTCCTAATCTTTATGGGCAACAGGAGGTCTACCAAAATTGCTAAAATGATGGTTCTATGTTGACATTTGACCTTTTTACCTCCAAGGTCAAATTTGCTTCCCCATTTGTATGGGCCATATACATTTATATTGAAAGTATCTAAGTGACTTGTAGATCAACAGTAGTTAAAATTGTTCTGATTAGAAATCTAAGATGGCCATCATCTGGTTTATATTTATAATATTTCCCTGCCACTGTGCTGTTTACATGTATAAAATCATGATTCTTCAGAAACCACTTAGCCAATTTCCACCAAATTTCACATTGATCCTTCTGTTGAAATGTGGTTGATAGTTTATTCAAATGATCATGCTCCATTGACTGTCAGGCCCATATATTCTTCTTCAAAACTAAGAACTGCTCAAATGATGATATTTTCATTAGTTGTGATGATAGGATTAGAAAAATGTTGCATAACATCTGCATGTCTGCAGTGGCTATGTCACTCAGGTGAGCGAACCATGGCCCGTGGGCCTCTTGTTTTTATAAGCAAACTTAGAACACGAGTGAATTATTTCTCCGTAATAGATTAAAAAAAAAACAAAAAAACAAATAAACTCTTTATAACATTTTCATCCATATTTTACCTTTGAATTTTCACATTCAGCATTTATGATTTCCTACCAAAATAGTTCCAGTTAATGCATGAATTTCAAGAGGAGTGGTTTAGTTTCAAAAATCAGTCTCCATCTTGTTTTCACTTTAATGCAAAAATCATCCAGTGCTTGAAATACAGACACAAAACATGTCACGTAAGTTGAACTGGATTATCAGTCAGATTTTTAGCTCACCTGAGCTCTGCTCAGGATGAGCTATTGTGATCACTTTTTGTCTGTCGTCTTTCCATCCGTCCGGGCATCCGTCCGTTAACATTTTCAAACGACTTCTCCTCTGAAGCCGCGGAGCCAATTTTGCTCAAATTTCATACGGAGCCTCCTTAGGGTGGGGGAACAAAAAATTGATAAAATGGTCGCGGTCCGTTGACCAAGATGGCCACCACACCCATATATGGTAAAAACCTTTAAAAATCTTCTCCTCCAGAACCCAGAATGCCTTGGTGCTGAACCTTTGCAGGAATCATCGGGGACGGGAGGTCTACCAAAATTACTAAAAGAATTGTCGTACGTTGACGTTTCATCTTTTTACGGCAAGGTCAAGTTTGCTTCCCTATGCATTTATATGGGAAAAACCTTTAAAAATCTTCTTCTACAACACCGAGCATGCCTTATTGCTGAATCTTTGTATATATTTTTGGGAACAGGAGGGCTACCAAACTTGCTAAAACAATGGTCGTACATTGACATTTGACCTTTCTACGGTAAGGTCAATTTTGCTTCCTTAGGCATTTGTATGGGAAAAATGTTCAGAATTTCAAACAACTTCTCCTCTGGAGCCTCTGGGCCAATTTTGCTCAAATTTCATATAGAGCCTCCTTAGATAGGGGGAACAAAAGATTGCTAAAATGGTCACGGTTCATTGACCAAGATGGCCGCTATGCCCATATATGGTAAAAACCTTTAAAAATCTTCTTCTCTAGAACCGAGGATGCTTTGGGGCTGAATGTTTGCATAAATCATAGGGGACAGGGGGTCTACCAAAGTTGCTAAAATAATGGTCATACATTGACATTTGACCTTTTTTATGGCAAGGTCAAGTTTGTTTCCTTATGCATTTGTATGGGAAAAAAACATTTAAAAATCTTATTCTCCAAAACCGAGGATGGCTTGTGGCTGAATCTTTGCATATATCATCTGGAACAGGCAATCTACCAAAGTTGCTAAAATAATTGTCATACATTGACATTTAACCTTTTTACGGCGAGGTCAAGTTTGCTTCTGCATGCATTTGTATGGGCCCCATACATTTGTATGGAAAAAATGTTGATAATTTCAAATGGCTTTTCCTCTGAAGCCTCCGGCCAATGTTGTTCAAATTTCATGCTGAGCCTCCGTGAGCAGGAGAATGAAAGATTGCTAAAATAGGTATGGTCCATTGATCAAAATGGCTGCCATGCCCATATATGGTAAAAACCTTTAAAAATCTTCTTCTCCATAACCAAATAAGCCCTGGGTCCTAATCTTTGCCCACATTATGGGGGATAGGAGATCTACCAAAATTGCTAAAATGATGGTTCTATGTTGACATTTGACCTTTTTACCTCCAAGGTCAAATTTGCTTCCCCATTTGTATGGGCCATATACATTTATATTGAAAGTATCAAAGTGACTTGTAGGTCAACAGTAGTTAAAATTGTTCTGATTGGAAATCTAAGATGGCCATCATCTGGTTTATATTTATAATATTTCCCTGCCACTGTGCTGTTTACATGTATAAAATCATGATTCTTCAGAAACCACTTAGCCAATTTCCACCAAATTTCACATTGATCCTTCTGTTGAAATGTGGTTGATAGTTTATTCAAATGATCATGCTCCACTGACTGTCAGGCCCATATATTCTCCTTCAAAACTAAGAACTGCTCAAATGATGATATTTTCATTAGTTGCGATGATAGGATTGGAAAAATGTTGCATAACATCTGCATGTCTGCAGTGGCTATGTCACTCAGGTGAGCGAACCGTGGCCCGTGGGCCTCTTGTATATTTTTATCGCAGGTCTTTCCTCACAAACGCCAACTGGACGTGAAAATTGCAGTCTGATTTCTAGGATTTTATCAAACTTTCCGCGAAACGCCAACTATTGTTATTGTTCTTACCAACAAAGTCAGCAACGTCACCTAGCAATTATGACGTCAAAACGTTCGAAATGAATTAATTCACTCGGTGAATTATAGATTATAATTCACTGATAAATCTCAGTAAATCACTGCTGAAAATAAAATAAAAATCTTTAACCCATTTACGTCAAGATGACTAACTTCTTCACCGCTCTTTGCACATGTCTATTTCTGATTGGCCTGTGTCCAGTGTCTGGTGTCCATCATGTGTTGTCAACAATTTCTTCAAATGACATCTTCTAAACCACTGAGCCAGTTTCAGAATAACTGCACACAAATGTTCCTCTTATGCTCCTTTACTAAAATTGCTAAAATGGTTTGGCTCCATTGAACAAGAGCTAAAAATAGAAAAACCTTTAAACAACATCTCCTTCTACGCGAGTGACCCAATTTCAAAATTATTTTTAGAGAAATGTTCCTATTATGCCCCTGTACTAAAATTGCTAAAATGATTCCACTTGGCTAAACAGCCAGAGCTAAAAAATAGAAAAATCTTCATATATTATCTTCCCCTAAGCCAGTGGCCTGATTTCAAAATAATTTCATAGAAATGTTCCTCTTCTTATGCCCCTTTACCAAAATTGCTAAAATGGTTGCTTTTTTGCTAGAAGTTTCACTTGGCTGAACAAAATGGCCCCAGAGGTAAAAATATAAAAACCTTTAAGCAACATCTAGGCCGAAAAAAATTCACAGAAATGTTCCTCTTCTGCCCCTTTACAAAAATTGCTAAAATTGGTTCCTTTTGGTTGAACAACATGACCTTCAAAGCTAAAAGAGAAAAATCTTTAAACAATATCTCCTATGCCAGTGACTCAGTTTCAACGTAAATTTCACGGAAATGTTTCTCATATGCCCTTTACCAAAATTGTTAAAATGGTTCTGTAAAATGGTCATTTTAGCTCAAAATAGTAAAACTATTTAAACAACATCTCCACCTAGGCTAGTGGTCCAATTTAAAAATAATTTCACAAAAAAGTTCCTCATATGCCACTTTACCAAAATTGCTTCCCCTTGCCTGATCTAATAGCCACTAGAGCTAAAAATAGAAAAAACCTTTAAACTACATCTCCTCCTAGGCCAGTGGCCTGATTTCAAAATAATTTCATAGAAAATGAAGATATGGTTTGAGATCTGCCATGCATGCAGCGAGCCAGCTACCTGGAAGGGGCCCCACTGATGAGGATGTTGCCCTTGTACTTGCATGTTAATCAAAATCCGATGATGATGATGATGATGATGATGAGAAATGTTCCTCTTATGCCCCTTTACCAAAATTGCTAAAATGGTTGCTCTGCTATACAAAATGGCCACCAGAGCAAAAAAATAGAAAAAAAAAAACAAAAAGAAAACTTTAAAAGACATCTTCTAGGTCAGTAGCCCATTTTCAAAATAATTTCACAGAAATTTTCCTCATATGCCCCTTTACCAAAGTTGCTAAAATGGTTTTGCTTGCCCAAATAAAATAGCCACCAGCTAAAAAAAAATTAGAAAAATCTTAAAACAGCATCTCCTCCTAGGCCAGTGGCATGATTTCAAAAAATAATTTCACAGAAATGTTCCTTTTATGCCCCTTTACCAAAATTGTTAACATGGTTCCATTTGGCTGAACAAAATAGCCCTCTGAGCTAAGAATAGAAATATCTTTAAACATCCGGTACATCTCCAAGGCCAATGGTCCAATTTCAAAATAATTTCACTTAAATGTTCCACTTATGCCCCTTTACAAAAATTGTTAAAGTGGTTCCACTCAATTGAACAACATGGGTGCCAGAGCTGAAAAAAGAAAAATATTTAAAACAACATCTTCTTAGGCCAGTGACCAGATTTCAAAATGATTTCACAGAAAAGCTCCTCCTTACGCCCTTTTACCAAAAATTGCTAAAATGGTTCCACTTGGCTGAACAAAATAGCCACCAGAGGCAAAAATAGAATAACTTGTTAACAACATCTCCTAGGCCAGTGGCATAATTTCAGAATAATTTGACAAAAATGTTCCCCTTATGCTTCTTTACCAAAAGAGTCATGATGGTTCTCATTAGAAGCACCTCAGCAAACCGCAGAGCAGATAAAAAAAAAAAAAAAAAAATCAGTAAATTTAGATTTTTGAATATAGATGTATGAAACCTATATAAAATTCTTTATTAGTTACTACTGCATTTGAGAAGATAATTTTAGAATCAAAATTTGATTTTACTCTGAAAATAGGAAAAGAAATAGGGGAAAAAAGGGGAGGAAAGCAAAAAAATTGCATCCCTGTCTTTGATTGCCTCCGTTTTTAGCTCCCCTGAGACTGTAGGCAATCTAGAACCCTCGTTATCTAGACATGATAACAGTTCCAGTTCAAAAACCAAGGCCTGGATTAATCTATGGATCCACGGATCCGTGCTGTACCATCTGACTATTTGCTGTTTGTTCTTTTATATCACTACTTTGTATGCCGTATTGGTATACCCGGTTGATATATCAGAATTCCAAAGTTGATCTGATCATTTCTGCAAAGTGTGACGCACATGCGATTCTAAGAAAGCACTACAAGTGAACTTGTAAATTAGCATGTGCATCTGCACATTCTGATCTGAGTCGTTCCTACTTTTCTGTACACTGTTTCCTTCGATAAGATCTGCCGCTAATATTTAAAGTTAGCATGCCAAAGGTTTCATCACGCCGAAAAGTTTCTTGTCATAGGGATAAAGGCCGCCAGCAAATTTCCTGTCTGACCACGTGATTATTATGATATGCTTAGTGCATCCTATTTGAATAGGTAATGGTCCCAACAGAGATAATAGGTCACAACAAGCCAAAATGAACCTAATCATTTGTTACAAATATGATCAGTCTGTGTATTTGCTTGAGACTGTGATCCATGTATTACAGTGTTTTATACCAGTGACCTAATCGGCGAATTGAGTGGACACCATTCTGCACTATGCTGCATCTCACACTCTGATCTGAATTACACATATGCACAAAGGGACATTTTCACCTGAAGAGGGATGTAATGAAAGGATTAGTATTGATGACAGATAATTCTTGCAATAAGGTTTGTTTTGGTGTAGAAGATAATGTTCCGCCACAGAATGCTAAATGACTACATTATGAAAGAAAAAATTTTTGCTTAAAATGATAATTGCAGGTCACAGGTTTGGCATACATGGTTCAGTCTGGTGCAGAGCTAAAATCTTTGATCTTGATCAGGCTACATTTAGGGCAAGCTGATTTGGTTGTCCATACTGGTTGTTTATGTATGAGTCCTTTCCAATAGAAATGACATTTGAGACCAGCTATAGACAACTATTTGCAAACAGTGGAGACCCTGATCAGATGCCGCATTCTGCAGCATCTGATCTGGGACTTCACTGTTTGCCAGTTACCTGTTAAGGGGTCTCCAATGGGTTAATTTGCTGTTAATAATTACTAATTTCAGGAGCCAGAGGTAGAAAAGCTGATCCCTGCAGCAGGACCCCGGGCCGGGTATACTCGACTCACCATTACTGGAAAAGACCTCGGAGTAGGGAGGAGGAATGTCAGGGTTTATGTCACAGACAGTGAAGATAAAAAACTCGAATGCAGTAATGCAGAAGTTGTACCAGATACTGGTTTAGATGGTCTTTTAAGGTTGGTGTTAGAGCTGAAAAAAAAAAGAAGAAAAAAAAAAGAAAAAAAAAAAAAAAACATATCACAAAACTGCCATGATATCAAATGTCAAATATTATACTGTATTACTAAACTTTAAGCTTTACTCTCTTGGCTAATTCAGCAGACAACAAATTGATGATATTTTTCTTATTTTTCCAAGAAAACAGGATTTAACATTTCATGCAAATTGTGTCCATCGGAGACAATTTGCGTAAATGTCAAAACTGTTTTCTAGGGAAATTAAGCAACATTTCAGTATGTTGTCTGCCAAAAATTTTCCCTAGTGCTAAACTTTAACCAGGTTGTTTTTTTTTCTATTCTTCTTATAAAATCTATGAGTGTTGTGTTTAAAAACCCAACATTGTATACATTTTCAGTGAAGATACTCTGTCATGATAAAACTTTTCTACACTTTGGTGTATGAAATTTTAGGATTTTAACCATACACTTTGCTTTTTAGCTCACCTGAGCACAAAGTGCTCATGGTGAGCTATTGTGGTCAGTTAATGTACGTTGTGCATCTTGCGGCATCAGCAATTGCTTTAAAAGCCTACTCCTCATACACCCCTTGGCCAATTGACTCGATACTTGGTAGGAAGCATCAGGGTGACTTGTATATCAAAAATAGCTAAAATCATTCCGATCAGAAATCTAAGATGGCCGCATGGCCGTCATCTAGAAAATATATTTTTCGCTTCTTCTCCTGAACAGAAAAGCCAATTGACTTAAAACTTGTTCGGAAGCATTAGAGTGACTTGTAGATCAAAAATAGCTAAAATTGTGCCGATTTGAAATCCAAGATAGCCGCCATGGCAGCCATCTTGAAAATCTATTTTTCGCTTCTACTCCTAAACCCAAAAGTCAATTGACTCCAAACTTGGTAGGAAGCATTGGGGTGACTTACAGATCAAAAATAGCTAAAATCATGCCGATCGGAAATCCAAGATGGCCGCCATGGCAGCGATCTTGAAAATCTATATTTTGCTTCTACTCCTGAACCGAAAGGCCAATTGACTCCAAACTTGCTAGGATGCATCATCGGGGTGACTTGTAGATCAAAAATAGCCAAAATAGTGCTGATCTGAAATCCAAGATGGCCACCATGGCAGCCATCTTGAAAATCTATTTTTCGCTTCTTCTCCTGAACCGAAAGGCCAGTTGACTCGAAACTTGGTAGGAAGCATTGGGGTCACTTGTAGATCAAAAATAGCTAAAATTGTGCCGATCGTAAATCCAAGACGGCTGCCATGGTGGCCATCTTGAAAATCTATTTTTTGCTTCTTCTCCTAAACGAAAAAGTCAGTTGACTCGAAACTTAGTAGGAAGCATCAGGGTGACTTGTAGATCAAAAATAGCTAAAATAGTTCCGATCAGAAATCCAAGATGGCCGCCAACTTGAAAATCTATTTTTTCCTTCTTCTCCTGCAACGAAAGGCCAGTTGACACAAAACTTTATAGAGGCATAGGGGTGACTTGTAGATTAAAAATAGATAAAATCGTGCAGATTGGAAATCCAAGATGGCCACCATGGCAGCCATCTTGAAAAATCTATTTTTCGCTTTTTCGCCAGTTGATTCGAAACTTGGTAGGAATCATTGGGGTCACTTGTAGATAAAAAATAGCTAAAATCGTGCCAATCGTAAATCCAAGATGGCCGCCATGGTGGCCAGCTTGAAAATCTATTTTTCGCTTCTTCTCCTAAACCCAAATGCTAATTGATTCGAAACTTGGTAGGAAGTATCTGGGTGACTGTAAATAAAAAATAGCTAAAAGCGTTCCGATCAGAAATCCAAGATGGCAGCCATCTTGAAAATCTATTTTTCACTGTATCTCCAAGCTGAAAGGCCAATTGACTCCAAACTTGGTAGGAAGCATCAGGGTGACTTGTAGATCAAAATAGCTAAAATTCTGCTGATCTGAAATACAAGATGGCCATGATGGTGGCCAGCTTGAAAATCTTTTTTTCTCTTCTTCTCCTTAACCCAAATGCCAATTGACTTGAAACTTGGTAGGAAGCATCAGGGTGACTTATAGATAAAAATTGGCTAAAATCTTTCCGATTGGAAGTCCAAGATGGCCGCCAACTATTTTTCACTTCTTCTCCTGAACCGAAAGTCTTATTGACTTTAAACTAGGTAGGAAGCATCAGGGTGACCTGTATATCAAAAATAGCTAAAATTGTCCCTTTCAGAAATCCAAGATGGCCGCCATGACAGCGATCTTGAAAATCAGTTTTTCGCTTCTTCTCCTGAACTGAAAGGCCATTTTGAAGCGAAACTTAGTAGGAAGCATTGGGGTGGCTTGTACATCTAAAATAGCTTAAATTGTTTGGATTGGAAATCCAATATGGCTGCCATGGTGGCCATCTTGAAACCCTTTTTTTCGCTTATTTTTCTGAACCAAAGAGCCAGTTGATTTGAAAATAGGTACGAAGCATCGGGATGACTTGTAGATATGAAAATAGCTAAAATCGTTCCAATGGGAAATCAAAGATGGTGGTCATCTTGAAAATGTATTTTTCCCTTCTTCTTCTGAACTGAAAGGCCAATTGACTCGAAACTTGGTAGGAAGCATCGGGGTGACTTGTAGATAAAAAAATAGCTCAAATCGGTGCGATAGGAAAACCCAAATTGCGGCCATGGCGTCCATCTTGAAAATCTGTTTTGAACTTTTTCTCCTGAACCAAAAGGGCAATTGGCTCAAAGTTCATTGGAAGTATCGAGGTGACTTGTAGATCAACAGTAGCTAAAATCATTCTTATTGGAAATCCAAGATGGCTGCAGTCTTGTTTATGTTTATTATATTTCCCTGCCACTGAGCTGTTTACATGTATAAAATCATGATTCTTCAGAAACTACTTAGCCATTTGCCACCAAATTTCACATTGATCCTACTGTTGAAATGTGATTGAGAGTTTGTTCAAATGATCACGCTCCATTGACTGTCATGCCATATATATTCTTCTTCAAAATTAAGAACTGCTTAAAGATGATCTTTTCATTAGTTGCGATGACAGGATTGGAAAAATGTTGCATAACATCTGCATATCTGCAGTGGCTATGTCACTCAGGTGAATGACCCATGGCCCGTGGGCCTCTTGTTTTATATAAACTCTAACACATGTATGCCATGCACAGATGTTCATTTTCGAAAAAGAGAACTCTTTATAAAGTAGCTGCAGAAAATCTTCAAGACACGTTTAAGTTCCATAAGAACAATCCAGATTTTTATATCAAAAGTACATAATACAAGTACCATGAAGTGTTGACACTGACTGTCAGTATTGAGATACAGTGCCATCAAAAAAAAATACCATGATAAATTGATACATAAATGATATTGCCCCAGCTCTAGTGGGTGTGTCATTTGTTGCAGCTATGAATGAAGCTCTAGTTTATTTCTACAAATTATAACCTATAAGAACAGACTTATTTTTAGAAGGGACTTGGTGTGTAGGAAAACAAATAGGACGTCACAAAAGTTGTCTTCCTTGCTAAATTGCCAGAAAACCAAGTCCCTTGTCCTGCTGAACCCAGATATACTTTGCTTGTGCAAACAGTGTAGATCCAGATCAGTTGGCTTCTTAAGAAGCCAACTTATCTGGATATGCTCTGTTTGCCATTAAGTATGTGAATTTATAGCAACAATCTGCATCAAGTAATCTGATTGGCTGAAAATTAGATGTGGGCACGGAAGCTTAATTTATTCAGCAGGACCAGGGTTAAGAGACTTGATACACTTCATAGATTTTTTGCTATTTTTAGCTCGCCTGTACGAAGTACAAGGAGAGCTATTGTAGTCACCCCGGTCATCCGCGTTTGCATTTGCATTTGCGTTTTCGTTTGCGTTTGCGTTCGCGTTTGCGTTCCCGTTCCCGTCACACTGCGTTAAAGTTTTTCAAATGCTTATATCTCAACAGTCACTCCTCACAGAGGCATCAAATTTGGAACTTAGGTACCTTGGAGGGTCTTCTGAGATTCCAAGAGAATAAACCCCTGGGTTCATGCCCCTGGGTGGGGCTAGGGGTCAGAATCTAGGACACCTTTGTAATACTGTGTTAAAGTTTTTCAAATTCTTATATCTTGACTTTCACTCCTCATAGAGCATTCATATTTAGAATTTGGGTACCTGGAGGAGTCTTCTGAGATTCCAAAAGAACATACCCCTGGGTTCATACCTCAGGATGGGCCTTGGAGTGGGGCTAGGGGTCAAAATCTAGGACACATTTGTAAAATCTTATATGCCTACAGGTTATAGACACAACTGGTTATACATCAGCTAACTATGTGACATCGGTTTAAGTGTAAGAGAGTGAAGGTCATGGTGACCTACATTTTACAGTCCAGGTCACCTAGATTTCACGGTCCAGTGATTTTGCCTTATATCTTGAATATTATTTGTTGGATAAATGTCACACCTGGGATATTACTTCCATGTGACCCAATGAATGACCACTTACTATATCTAGGTCATTGTGACTGGAGACCAGGGGGTCGCGGGTTCAACCCCCGCCGAGGTCGGCAACATTCTTTCGTGGAGATTGATTATGAAATATTTTCTACGGTCATTCTCTCCCTTCCGCTGATTCAAGAAGGGCAGTTGTCAGTTTCTGGTGAAATAATGTGCACAATACTGGTTAACCGCTTAGAGGATTAAGCCTGCCCAGTAAACGTGTGGTTAGGTAAACTGACCGCGCTCGACATGACCCCATTGGGTTGACTGGGCCGTAAAACCCCAACACAAACAAGTGACCTATATTTCATGGTTCAGTGATTTTGCCTTATATCTTGAATACTATTTGTTGAATAAATGTCACACCTGGGATATTAGTTCCTTGTGACCCGATTATTGACATCAAAATATATCTCTGTTGGTGTGACCTATATTTCATGGTTCAGTGATTTTGCCTTATATCTTGAATACTATTTGTTGGATAAATGTCACACCTGGAATATTAGTTCCATGTGACCCAATGAATGACCACTTACTATATCTAGGTCATTGTGACCTATATTTCATGCTTCAGTGATTTTGCCTTTTATTTTTATTACTATTTCATGGAGAATTGTCATACCTGGATTATTATATCTATGTGACAAAATGATTTACATACAAATACATCTAGGTCAGTGTGACCTATATTATATGGCTTAATGATAAAAATGTTACAATATAAAATGTACCCAGCAGGCGAGCTACGCTGTCCTACGACAGCTCTTGTTTGACAAGGGAGACAACTTTTTGTGATTCCATATTTTGCTTTCCTGTACACCATCCCCTTTGGAAAAAAAAATAATCCAAAAGCAAAGAACTTGGTTTTAAGGGGTAGGAAAGAATTTTTTCCCAAGGGGAGCAAATTCTTTACTTTTAGAGTACACCCTTTTACAGAAGGGAGCAAAAACAATTTTTACACAGTTGTTTCCCTTGAGAATGCATCAGTTCTCCTTAAATGCAGACTGATGAGAGCTCTTGTGACATTAGCGTTCTGCATAAAAATAATTAATTTTTTTCTGTGACATTTTCTGATTTGCCAAATTGAAAAAAGAAGGTAATGATTGTACCCTACATTTTATTAAATGACATGTCACAGATGAGTGAGCCAGAAATTTGACTGAAGAAATTTCAAACAGGGTATCCATTGATCGGTAATAATTCTTGCATTAGGCTGTGTGTAATCAAATTAGTTTTCAGTATTGACTTCAAGAGAAGTTTGATTTGGCTTTACGATAAATATCCTATAATTTTGAACACTTTATTCCATACCGTTTTGGCCTAAATTTTGCTTATTATGCAGTAACTATTGTTTCTTAAAATACTTAGTGGAATGTAACTCTGAATGCTCTGGATCAGACTGCTGTTTCAGGAACCTTAGCTCCAGATAAGAGATATCAGGAAAATATTTTTCTTATTTCTCCACCAAAAATATGTTCTGGGTACCATTAGAAGTGCCTCAGCATCCACAGCATGTTTTGATGGAGAAAGAAGAATCATACTTATACTTTTTTGATGAAAAAAGTCCTTATCTGTGGCTATGAGGAGCAGTCTGATCTGGGTCTGCACTGTTTGCATTTGTGATTTTGTCAGAAAATTTGATGTATGACGTTTTAGGTCTTTGACCATACACTGTTTGCTTAGACATGATTGTAGGCAAATTCAGTGGAAGACAAACTGATATGTTTTCCCACCAGAAAATAGTTTTGACATTTCATTTCACAATTTGCATGATTAGGAGACTAATTGCATGAAATGTCAAAGCCTATTTTCTGGGAAAAAAAATTCAGAAAGTCATCTGCTGAAAATTTTTATCCAGCATGCTAAGTGTTAAATAATGTTGAATGTAAAAAAAAAACCCAAATCATCCTCCTTGCCTGTGTCTATACTGTCAGCTGAGACATGACTGTCAAAATATTTTAAATTAATGCTTAGCTAAGTGTTAAATAATGTTGAATGTGAAAAAAACAAAAACAAAAAAAACAACAACAAAAAAACACCTAAATCATCCTTGCCTTTGTCTATACTGTCAGCTGAGACATGACTCTAAATATTTTAAATTAATGCTTAGCACTCTGGGTAAAATTTCCAGCAGAATGACATATTGATATAATTTTCCTAACTTTCCCAGAAAACAGGTTTTGACATTTCATACAAACCGACTCCAATAGAGACAATTTGCACGAACTGTCAAATCCTGTTTTCTAGAAAAATAAGATAAATATCATCAATTTGTCATCTGCTGAAATTTTACCCAGTATGGAAAGTGTTAGTATAGGGATCAAACATGGTTTTTCATGCATTAACATTCGCTAGGTCCCGTGGGAGGTACCTGGCTAATGTTAATGCATTGAAAACCATGTTTGGTCGCTACAATTGCATAAAAATGAAAACATTTGCTACATTGCATTATTTATTGCACTCTTTTGTTTCACCTTTTCACTGATGACTTGCGAACACAATTTCCACGGACCATGCTCATTCTAGGGCCTGGCAGTACACATCTCGTGACGGCAGCAATTCTGTGGCCCCGGTACAGGCATATTGAAAGTTGCGTCGCCGTGCATTAACAGCCCAGGAATTGCCTTGTTAATATACAGCTTTTCGCCGATTGATGCACAGCTGTTAATAATGTGCGGCACTGCTTTTTGTGCAATAATATGGTATTTTTGTACTTTTCAGTACTGAATTCAGTATAGAGTGTGATACACCTTCTAATGATGTTGATGTGACGCTGGACAAGATAGAAGTTGTATTTGATAATGCCACAAGTGTAAAGAATAACACCTCCTTCAAGTACTTAGAAGACCCAGTAATAGATAGCATGAATCCCTTAAATAGCATTAGCAGGTAAAGTTATGCATTCACAGGTGTAGACAAACAAAAAGTGTTGATATTTTTCTTATTTCTCCATGAAAACATATGTTCAGAGTACTCATTACAAGCACCTTGATGTGACGCTTCTAATAAGTATCCTAGATTGGTCACAAAAGGAATGCAGTCCTCCAAAATGGTATGAAATGGCAGTCGGAAATTATTCAGACTTTTCATGCTCCTGTTTTTCCACATGCTGCCACCTACATGTATTATAATTTAGCAAAAACTACATTTTATTGTCTGTAAATCAGTCAGTTCATTTTCAAGGAGAAGTTGATATACACAGAGTTTTGAGCATTAAAACAAGGTAGGTGTTAGGGCTACCATGGACAAGGCTGGAGGAAAGGAGATCTGTAACAAGAGTTGTCAAAAGACAACGCAGCTTGCCGAAAAGGGCTGATTGGAAATTTAAACATTGTGCTAACGTGGATACTGATGCAGATGCCGACAGGTGCTAACGCCAATGACTGGGTGACAACATAAGCTCTCCAGGGACATAGTCCCTGCAAGCTAATAAAATTCCTGCTTATGGAGGGTGAAAAACCTTGCCACATTTTTAGCTTAACTGAGCTCTGCTCAGGATGAGCTATTGTGATCACTTTTCGTTCGTCGTGCGTCCGTCCGTCCGTGCATCCGTCCGTCCGTTAACATTTTTCAACAACTTCTCCTCTGAAGCCGCTGAGCTAATTTTGCTCAAATTTCATATGGAGCCTCCTTAGGGTGGGGGAACGAAAAATTGCTAAAATGGTCACGGTCCGTTGACCAAGATGGCCGCCACTCCCATATATGGTAAAAACCTTTAAAAATCGTCTCCTCCAGAACTGAGAATGCCTTGGGGCTGAACCTTTGCAGGAATCATCGTGGACGGGAGGTCTACTAAAATTGTTAAAAGAATTGTTGTACGTTGATGTTTGACCTTTTTATGCATTTGTATGGGAAAAACCTTTAAAAATCTTCTTCTCCAATACGGGCATGCCTTGTGGCTGAATCTTTGCATATATCTTCGGGAACAGGAGGGCTACCAAAATTGCTAAAATAATGGTCATACATTGACCTTTTTACGGTAAGGTAAATTTTGCTTCTTTATGCATTTGTATGGGAAAAATGTTCAGAATTTCAAACAACCTCCTCTGGAGCCTCTGGGCCAATTTTGCTCAAATTTCATATGGAGCCTCCTTAGATAGGGGGAACAAAAGATTGCTAAAATGGTCACGGTTCGTTGACCAAGATGGCCGCCACGTCCATATATGGTAAAAACCTTTAAAAATCTTCTTCTCTAGAATTGAGGATGCTTTGGGGCTGAATGTTTGCATAAATCATCGGGGACAGGGGGTCTACCAAAGTTGCTAAAATAATGGCCATACATTGACATTTGACATTTGACCTTTTTACAGCAAGGTCAAGTTTGCTTCCTTATGCATTTGTATGGGAAAAAACATTTAAAAATCTTATTCTCCAAAACCGAGGATGGCTTGTGGCTGAATCTTTGCATATATCATCTGGAACAGGCGGTCTACCAAGGTTGCTAAAATAATTGTCATACATTGACATTTAACCTTTTTACAGCGAGGTCAAGTTTGCTTCTGTATGCATTTGTATGGGCCCCATACATTTGTATGGAAAAAATGTTGATAATTTCAAATGGCTTTTCCTCTGAAGCCTCTTGGCCAGTGTTGCTCAAATTTCATGCAGAGCCTCCGTGGGCAGGAGAATGAAAGATTGCTAAAATAGGTATGGTCCATTGATCAAAATGGCTGCCATGCCCATATATGGTAAAAACCTTTGTCTTCTTCTCCATAACCAAATAAGCCCTGGGTCCTAATCTTTGCACAAATTATGGGGGACAGGAGATCTACCAAAATTGCTAAAATGATGGTTCTATGTTGACATTTGACGTTTTTATCTCCAAGGTCAAATTTGCTTCCCCATTTGTATGGGCCATATTGAAAGTATCGAAGTGACTTGTAGATCAACAGTAGTTAAAATTGTTCTGATTGGAAATCTAAGATGGCCATCATCTGGTTTATATTTATTATATTTCCCTGCCACTGTGCTGTTTACATGTATAAAATCATGATTCTTCAGAAACCACTTAGCCAATTTCCACCAAATTTCACATTGATCCTTCTGTTGAAATGTGGTTGATAGTTTATTCAAATGATCATGCTCCATTGACTGTCAGGCCCATATATTTTTCTTCAAAACTAAGAACTGCTCAAATGATGATATTTTCATTAGTTGCGATGATAGGATTGAAAAAATGTTGCATAACATCTGCATGTCTGCAGTAGCTATGTCACTTAGGTGAGCGAACTGTGGCCCGTGGGCCTCTTGTTTAAAGGTTGCAGAAGTTTTTCTAAAGCCTGCATATCCCATTCAACCTTTAATAGCTGAGTTTGGCAGTTTAGAGAGAGACAGGACAAGCATGAGGGACAGTCGCAGGCCAGGGAGGCCCTCTGAGGCAGTGACCCCTACAGTGATAGCAAATGTTGAGGTTTTTGTCAACAAAAATAGCAGAGTGACATTGCAGGAGGCAGCAAATCAGTTTAGCATTGGTAAAGTGCCGGCACATCAGATTTCACACAAAATAAGATAAGTATGAGCAAAGTAAGTGCTAGGTAGGTGCAGAAATAGCTGACAGAAAACCAAAAGGCATCCTGGGTGACTATAGCAAAATAACATTAGGGGCGTTTTAACCATAATGAAAAAAGTTTTGAACTGTGTAGTCACTGAGGTTGAAATGTGGGTTCATAATGCTGAATCTGAAACAGAAGCTCATTAAAGCTGTTGAAATGAACTGGTTCCCCAACTACCAAGAAGCTTTCTCCAGCTGCTGGCAAGATTATACTGGTTGCTTTTTTCAGATCCACATGGAATAATACTGGCTCATTTCATGCCAAAAGGTCCAACTGTGACTACTAGATACTATTCAGAAGTAATTTTGAAAAAAAAAATATCAAAGGACAAGAAAACTTGCATCACAGTTTTGCCCAGAAGTCTGTCTTTCTTTTGCATGACATATTATACTGCTTCATCTACAGCAGAACTTAACTCATTCAAGTGGTAATTGTTGTTCCACTCGCAGTACAGCACAGACCTTGTCCCCTGCAACTTTAATTTGTTTCGAGAACTGAAAATTAGCCTTGTTGGAATTAAATATAAGACCAAAGTGGCTTTGATTTCAGCTGTAAATAGTTACCCCAGTGGTAGGTTCACATCATTGTTTGCAGAGGGAATGCAGAAGCTCCCACAAAGATATGGCAAAAATGTATACACATAGATAGGGAGTACTTTAAAAAAAATAAATAAATAAAAAGAATTTTTGAAAAACATTTAATGGTTATGTAGAAAGAGCAAAAAGTGTGGATATTTTCAGAACGCCTCATGTATTTCATTTTACTGTAATGAGGTAACAAAAGAAACAATTATATTAGAAAAATCTTGACAATCTAACTTTCTGTAAATTACTAGATAATATTATCTTTTATGCTGAGACTCTTAAACTCACTTGGACTGTCAGGCGAAACCAGTGAAATAATAATATATATCAAAGGTAACAATTGAAGCCAAGGTCGGCAACATTCTTTCATGAAAAAAGGTAAGAGAAAAGTTGAGGGAGTGCCACAATCACAAACCACAGCCCTTCCCAGACATCAAGAGGAAGAGGAAACCAACAAATCCAAACAAGCACAAATCGATCAAACATACGAAAAGCACTAAGATTAGCTCTCTCTTCCCCCAATGAGGTAAATGCAATGCTAAAAGAACTGAAAAACACAAGAACAAAATGGCACAAGGTAAGACATACAACAAATCGCCTCGCAGAATAAACCACAAAGCACCAAAGAGTAAGACTAACACCGGGACCACGGCCTTAGAACAGTCAGTAGAGTAAACCACCGGGGGGTTTAAAGCACTTTTACAGCTAGCCAACTTCACCCTGGGTCCCGATACTGATCATGAAATATTTTCTATGGTCATTCTCTTCCTTCAGCTGATTCAAGAAGGGCAGTTGTCAGTTGCTGGTGAAAGAATGTGCACAATACTGGTTAACCGCATAGAGGACTAAGCCTGCCCAGTAAACGTGTGGTTAGGTAAACTGACCGCGCTCGACATGACCCCATTGGGTTGACTGGGCCGTAAAACCTCAAAACAAAGGTAACAATTGAATAAGTTGAAACAAATTGTAGTAGGCCCAAATTTCAGCTCTTACTTTTTGTAAAACCGATGTAACAACCCAAACAATAAAATTATATAGGGAAATATCAAGGTCTAGGTGAAGCTAAAAGTAAAAAGAAACAAAGGCTTTACCAGCTCCTAAACCCTTCTGGACTGTCAGGCAAAACCAGTTCAGTGCAGACCCCAACACCCTCAGTGGCATTGAGGTCAAGGTAAACAACTTAGCAAAATTTTGAAGTTTTACAATGCAGTTTTTATTTAACCCATTTATGCTTAGTATGCTATGATAATGGACATTTGCAAACAGTGTAGACCCAGATCAGATGCTGCAGAATGTGGCATCTGATCATGGTTTACACTGGTTGCATTAAATTCAGGAATATTGGTAAAACATGATAATAATGAAAACTAAACCAGACACCCCTTCTGTTGGAAATGGACTGATCCAAAGAGTTATGGTAGAAGAGTCCACTTGGCATAAATGAATTAAAAAGCTATGTCTCCTGAATGACTAAATGTATTCACTTGATACCCAGATTCGGGGTTGATATTAAAAGTTTTCTTGCACACCAGTTAAGGAAATCCTGGATTTAATCCTGGGATAGAAATTCTTATCCTACACAGGTTATCCTACCCAGAGTAATATAAAAATTGAGAATTCTCATGTGTTAGATATGCAATGGTTGTAATTGATGTCACTTACGCCATCATTAAGGTTTACATCACTGTATGTAATAATGTTTTTTAAATGTCAACGTAATACCATTACAGTATTGCAATCAAAGTGACCGCAGTGTTAAAAAAATCTACTTTCAGAAATGAAAGGTGTGCAAGAAAATAGGTATGAGGGGTAGATAGAAAAATCTGTCCCTCGTGATCACTCTCTGGCATCACTCGGCAAGCCTCATGATGCCAGACATATATCCTCGGGAAGGGTTTTTCTATCTACTCCTAAACCTATGTTATTGCATAAAAAGCAGTGTCGCACGTTATTAACAGCCATGCATTAACCAGCGAAAAGCCGTGTATTAACAAGGCAATTCACAAGGCTACACAACTTTCAATATGATCGTACAGGGGCCACAGATTTGCTGCTGTTACGAGATGTGTACTGCCCGGCCCTAGAACGAGCATAATCAGTGGAAATTATGTTTGCGAGACATTGGTGAAAAGGAGAAACAAAATAGTGCAAGAAATAACGCGAAACGTAGCAAATGTTTTCAGTTTTTATGCAATAACAGCGATCAAACAGGGTTTTCCAATGCATTAACATTGACTAGGTCCCTTGGGAGGTGTTGAAAACCGTGGCCTTCGGCCTCGGTTTTCAACACCTCCCACGGGACCTGGCAAATGTTAATGCATGAAAAACCATGTTTGATCCCTATAATAGAGCCTTATATTATCCAGTGTAAGCCCTGCTCCTCTTATTGGAATTGTGGTTAATTCATGGACTCAGAAATCATAATTAACACTTTTTAGGTCCAGGTAGGGCTATAACAGTCACCACACCATCAGTGTCAGCATTTTTGTTGGTTAAAAATTTTGGTTAGAGTTTTCAAAAGGCTATATCTCCTGAACCTCATGATTCTGGTTCATACTTGCCCTGATGTTAGATACTGGTCTGAAATTTTATGCTGTACCATCCCAACCCACATGAGTGACCTTGAGGTCAAGGTCATGGACTTAGAAAAAGAGTTTTTGGTTAAAGTTTTTAAAACACTGTATCTTCTGAACCTCTTGATGGAAATAGTTCATATTTGGCCTGGTGTTAGATACTGATCTGAAGTTTTATGCTGTACTATTCTTACCCACATATGCTTCCTGCAACAGTTCTAATTGGCTAAAGTTTTCTCAGAATCTGTGTCAGTTTAATGCCATCATATATGGGTGGCGCCATGTGAAAAAGATCAGCATGCACATCTGCATAGTTTGATCAGGACCTTCACTGTCCTCTTATAGAATCTTTGGGTACTGTAGAACATAATGAAGTATAGCAAAGTTCCTGATCAGATTATATATCTCTGCTAGCTGATCTGGATCTTTACTGTTCACAATTACCCCGCAGACACCTTTTATATTACCGCTCATATTAAGTTGGTAATTGGACTGATGTTAAATACTAACAGAATCATTGGATACTACAGAATGTATGAATGGAGAGCAAAGGCCCAGATAATACTTCACACATGTGCAGGATGATCTGAATCTGCACATTTTGTGCATATTCAAAGGCACATTTTTGCTTGATGTAGCCAATTTGGTAAGTTATGATTCCACTGGTGACAGACAGTCTCCAATTGGGTGACCTACACTTTTGTGTAATGGCTTCTATTTTCTCTTTTTAGTGGTGGTATAAGAACAACCATAACTGGCCAGAAGCTGTTGAATGCTCACCATGGATATGTAACAAGAAGTGATGTATGTACTTTTACTAGCAGTACAAAATTACCTTAAATTTCAAAAGAGCCTCAGATAAAAATAACACTGCAATGCCACTATAATGCCAATCATTTTACTGCAGACATCAGTATAACGCAGTTGATAAGTACTCCTACTTTCTTAAAGTAAAATACAGAAAAATATCAAGAAAAGTGCATTTGTTTTCATTCATTATACACCCGTTTGAAAAACAGGACGTATTATGTTACAGGGTATGGCGTCCGTCCGTCTGTAAACTTTTTCGTTTCCGGCTAACTCCTTCTACAGTTTACATCCGATCAAGCTGAAACTTGGTATATAGTTAGACCATGATGTGGCGCAGCGCATATTGTTTCAAGGTTACAGTCCATCAAATGTTTTCAGAATTATGCCCCTTTGAAAATTTCTGTAAACTTTTCATTTCCGGTTAACTCCTCCTACAGTTTACATCCGATCAAGCTGAAACTTCATATATAGTTAGACCATGATGTGGAACAGCGCATATTGTTTTGAGGTTACAGTCCACCAAATATTAGCAGAGTTACGCCCCTTTGAAAATTTCAGTAGACTTTTCGTTTCCAGCTAACTCCTACGGTTTACATCGGATCAAGCTGAAACTTGGTATATAGTTAGACCATGATGTGGCACAGCGCATATTGTTTCGAGGTTACAGTCCACCAAATGTTTGCAGAGTTATGCCCCTTAGAAAATTTCTGTAAACTTTTCATTTCCGGTTAACTCCTCCTACATTTTACATCCGATCAAGCTGAAACTTCATATATAGTTAGAGCATGATGTGGAGCAGTGCATAGTGTTTCGAGGTTACAGTCCACCAAATATTAGCCGAGTTATGCCCCTTTGAAAATTTCAGTAGACTTTTTTCGGCTAACTCCTCCTACAGTTTACATCCAATCAAGCTGAAACATGATTTGTAGTTAGACCATGATGTGGAGCAGTGCATATTATTTCAAGGTTACAGTCCACCAAATATTAGCAGAGTTACACCCTTTTGAAAATTTCTATTAATTTTTCGTTTCTGGCTAAATCCTCCTACAGTTTACATCCAATCAAGCTGAAACTTCATGTGCAGGTAGACCATGATGTGGAGCAGCGCATATTATTTCGAGGTTACAGTCCACCAAATATTAGCAGAGTTATGCCCCTTTGAAAATTTCAGTAAACTTTTCGTTTCCGGCTAAATCCTTCTACAGTTTTCATCCTATCAAGCTGAAACTTAATTTGTAGTTAGACCATGATGTGGAGCAGTGCATGCATATTGTTTCAAGGTTACAGTCCACCAAATATTAGCAGAGTTAAACCCCTTTGGAAATTTCTATTAAGTTGTTTTGTTTTCGGCTAAATCCTCCTACAGTTTACATCCGATCAAGCTGAAACTTCATAAATAGTAACACGATGATGTGGAGCAGCACATATTATTTCGAGATTACAGTGCACCAAATATTTGCAGATTTATACCCCTTTGAAAGTTTTTGTAAACTTTTCGCAGCATGTTGTTTAGAGGTAATAGTGTGCAAACTTTATTATATAATAGGTATATTTTTTGCAAATAACTAAAGTTTTGGTCATATGAGCAAGATATTGATTTTTTTTTTTCTTTAACATCTTTTATTAGACTTGCAAGGAAAGGTTGTCATTTTTAAATCTTTATAAATACTTTTTGATTTTTTTTTTTTTAATACTCTTCTGATTTGGCTCCTTTGAAGAACAAAAATAAAATCAGTATTAAACAAGTTAAAGGTTTACAAAAAAAATTCTTGCAACATCTTTTTTTTTTTTTTTTTGTGGTTGTTTATTTTTGTTTTGTTATTGTTTGGTCCGATATTGAAGTATAGGAAAAACAAATCAGCTCATATGAGCTTATAATATAGCCATGCTTCTGTCTGTGGTGTGTCCTGTCAGAAAGCACTTCTCCCTAGAAGCAGCAAACTTCTCCCTATTTTCCCAGGAGGGAGAAGTCACTTCTCCCTTAATTTCTTGGCCAGCTTGGACCCTTAGGTTACAGTTCACTAAATATCAGCAGAGACATGCCCCAATAAAAATTTAAAAATTTTTTTTTTTTTTTTTTTGTAATTCCACTTACAGTTTATATCCGGAGCACAGAATTATGCAGGAGCCAGTTTATGTGCTACATCTTATTACTTGCCACGGGCGTATAATGCCCCGCTTGGCGGAGCTCTTGTTTTAAGTTTTATGATAACTTGATGATTTACCACGATGTGCATCACTAGAATCTTTTCACATTGTTATCTGCCTTACCAAGTGCTCTTCAGTTGAAAAATGGATAAAATGTAACCAAACGATAGGGGAGGTAGCCATCTGATATACTGGTAAAATAGATTATGATGATTTTAATTCATTTTAATTGACCTTTGACATTTTGAAATATTTTCTTATTTACTGAATGTCAAATTTAATAAGTGTATTATTCCAATAAAAATGTTTTACAATAATACCAGCAAACTGATGCTTGTCTTGTGATGACTCTGATCAGTTGGGCATCCTTCCAGCCTGATCAGCATTTTAGTTTTAAGTTCAGTGGAGGCATGAATGGACTGATTTCAGCTACATGTATTACCCAAATGTTTGTTCTTAATTGTTCTTTTTCTTGCCGATAGCCATTACCAATAATAAACGGAACGGAACGGATGATTAGTTGTTCAAAGCATCGTTAGTTTAACAAGCTCCTTAAGGGTAATTTTGTTAACTGTTTTAGCAGATTCAATAGTCAATATTCTGATACTTTTTGCTGAAAAATATAAGTGGCTTCTGCACTGCAAAAGCTACCCACATTTTTTCAGCAAAAGATTTCAGCATATTTGTGTATCACTCGATGTAAATTTTAACGAATCATTAACTAACGATGTCATTAGCTTTAAACAACAGTGCCCTGGTGATTTTATTAATTTTGCCGTGCTTTGGCTCACTTCCATGTCATGAAACATATTTGTTCAATCTTTGAAACGGTTGTTTGAAAGAGACAATAATTTTGGACAATACCTGAAATAAGGTTGCAGCCGTGAACAAGACAGAATGTAACAGCCACAAATATCTGATACAAATAGAACAGTTATTACATTCTGATTATAAATGTAATAATAAAAGACTTGTTATTAGATGATCATATCCATAGTTTTTAGTAAGATTTTTTTTAAAATATAAATCACACAGTTCACTTGATGCATTTTGGTAGTTAGTGCAAAAAATAAATTTTAATCTGATGTCCTGACCTTATTTATTTATTAATCTTTTCATTTATTTATTTGAAAGGAACCTGGTTTTTTACGTAGAAGTAATACAGCATATTGATCTACAATAGGCTCCATTTATTTCAGCATTAAAATAGTAAGTCCAGTTCGCATTTTTGGTAATTTGGGTTGTTTCAGTACTTTGATTACTGTACCAACTTGTAAGGTCATTTCAGTACACATGTCCTTTGAGCACTGTAAAGGATTGGTTCCAGGCTTATATGTAGACATACTGAAAGTGTTTTGCACAGCTGGGTCCCAGTGCAACAGCCTCTTTCTGACAACAGCTGATTGCTGCAGCAAGGAAAAAGTTTTCAGTCCAGTTTTTTGGCAAATTTTTCAACTTTTTGAACATTTCAAGCCCAATTTTGAGATTATCTTGGTGCCTCCATAATCATGCCACCTAGAAAGAGGGCTAGGAAGGGTCAGGCTAGGGGCCAAGCAAAACAAAATCAGCAACAAACAGCAGCAAATGAGCCATGCCCTCAACCGGGGGCAACAGGAACACCAGAAATTGTACGGTTATGTGGTGATGGCGGGGTTCAACAGTCAGGTAACCAAGTGTCATACTCACCTGAGATTAATGCTACAGGGTCCAGTATGTTAAATACTTGGACTAGTGCTTTGGGGGTTCAGGGGACCCCTCTAGCACAAACAATTGCACAAAACACTCAGTCTGACTTTCAGATGCCGGATGTACGTTGTGCTGATGATGATATTGCGATGCATGTTCCGCAAGATATTTGTATTAAGATATGGAAAAATGAATATATAAATTTGGCTTCTCTGTTAAAGAAAAATCAAAAAAGGCGTGGGGAGGAATCTGGTAATTTATTTATAAATGAACATGGCCAAATTCAAACACGCCCTAAAGTATTAAAAGAAATAACCAATATCAGGCAGTGGACAGATGCTTTTTTAATATTCATGACTATATATTTGAAAAAGTATCAGGATAAAGTTTTGAATTAATTCAGTACCTGAGCACCATCAGAGAGGCTGAAAGCAGGTGTCAAAATTTAGCATGGCGAGAATATGATGCTGAATTTAGGACAAGGCAAGCTTTAAAACAGGAGCCGTGGAATAAAATTTATTCAGATTTGTGGCTTAAATTAATGACAAACACAAACAAGCTAGAAACAACTACCTTTCAATCTAAGCCTAGCTTTGCTGGCCACTCAAATCAGTCTCGTCTTGCACTTGGCGTATGTTTTGATTATAACAAAGGCAAATGCTATTTCAAAAATTGTAGATTTTCTCATGTTTGTTTGGCATGTAAGGGGGACCATTCTGAAAACCAATGTCCCAGACACAGTCAAAATTTACAACAGAATGCATTCACTGCAAATAAGAACACTGAAATAGATCACACTCAAAGGTCCTCCTTTCGTGGTCCATTCAAACGGAAATAAATTTGAGCTCGGCTCCACTCCTGTAGATTTATCTGCCTTTGAGAAGGAATTGCAAGAATATCCAGACAGACAAACAGCGGAAGAGTTGAAAAATGGGTTTAAAAATGGCTTTCACATTAACTTTGAAGGTCCTCGAAAATTGGTCATATCAAAAAATTTACCTTCAGCAAATAAAGCCCCTGATATTGTCAGGCAAAAAATCACGAAAGAATTGGAAGCAGGAAGAGTTGCTGGCCCTTTTCAAACTGTACCTTTCACTGATTTTAGGGTTTCTCCTCTGGGTTTGGTACCCAAAAAACAGCCAGGTGAATATCGTTTAATACACCATCTATCATATCCAGAGGGGGATTCAATCAATGACTATATTGACCCTGAATTTTGCAGTGTCCAATATACTAGATTTGATCAAGCTGTTAAAATGATTCAGAAATTGGGAAAAGGTGCTCTGCTAGGCAAGGCTGATATAAAAAATGCATTTCGCCTAATGATTATCTCCCCAGATGATTTTCCCCTGTTAGGTTTTATGTTTGATGGTCAATACTTCTTTGACCGTTGCTTACCTTTTGGACTTTCATATTCATGTGCATTATGGGAGAAATTTGCCACTTTCTTACATTATGCTGTAAGAGAATCATGCACAGTGGGTGAACTTGAACATTACTTGGATGATTTTTTGTTTGGGGGTGAAGCTGGCACAACTGACTGTCAAGAAATTATGACTTCCTTTTTCAAGACTTGTGGAAAAATGGGCGTGCCTGTTGCAGATGAAAAGACAGAAGGGCCTCAAACAATCATCATTTTCTTGGGATTTGAACTTGATTCAATTCTTATGGAGGTACGAATTCCAAAGGACAAAATTATGAAACTACAAAGTCTTATTGAAGAAATATTACATAAGTCCAGTATTACACTGGAGGTTATGCAGTCTCTTCTTGGCTCACTGAATTTCATGTGCCGGGCTATCGTTCCTGGTCGTCCATTTTGCCGCCGGCTGATAAATGCTACAAGGGGTATTACAAAGCCTTATCATCATATTCGGATTTCCAAGGCAATGAGGTTAGATTTGCAAACATGGCTGACATTTTTCAAATCGTTTAATGGTGTCTCTGTCTTTCATGACAGGTTTTGGCTGTCAAATGCTGACTTATGTTTGTTTACGGACAGTTCAGCAAGTTATGGTAAAGGCTTTGGAGCTTATTTTCAGGGAAAATGGACATATGGTCTGTGGCCTGCTGAATGGTTTCACCGCGGTATTACTGATGACATTACAGTACTTGAATTGTTCCCCATTTTTGTTGCTCTTGAAATCTGGGGTCAGCATCTCAGCAACAAAAAGATTCTATTCAAATGTGACAATCAGGCAGTTGTTCATATCTTGAATTCGCAAACGTCAAAGGCAGAGTATGTCATGGTCTTGGTCAGAATCATTACATTAAAATGTTTGCAGCTGAATGTTGTTCTCAAAGCGGAACATTTATCAACTTCTCGGAATGCCGTGTCGGACAGTTTATCTCGATTGCAGATGAATCGCTTTCGACAGTTGGCCCCAGAGGCCGAACCAGAGCCAGAGCCTGTTCCAGACCATCTTTGGAGCGTCTTCAATCAGGAGCCCACCAGCTTGTGACTGCAAGTTTGTCAGTTAATACCCGTCATGCATATGCTACTGCATTGGCAAACTTTTCAACTTTTAGATCTAATTATGCTCTCCCTTTGCAGTGGCCAGTACCTGAAACTCATATTCATGCTTATATTACTTATCTTTTCCACAATGGTTATGCCCCATCAACAGCTGCCATGCACATATCTGCTATTAGCTTTCAACATAAAATTAACCATAATTTTGATAGCACTTCCACTTTTGCCATTTCAAAAATGCTTGAAGGCTACAAGCGTCTTAGAGCCAATCCTGATAACCGTATGCCAATTATGTATAATACTCTGGTTGCTATTTGTAAAATTTTGGGGAATATCTGCATTTCTGAGTATGAAACACTTTTATTTAGAGCAGCTTACCGTTTGGCATTTTTTGGTTTGTTCCGTGTTAGTGAGTTGGTATTTACATCGTCACAGCAATCTGATCAACCATTGCAAGTATCTGATGTATTATGTACCACCAAAGCTGGGCAAAATATTTTACGAATCCGCCAGCGTAAGGCCAAATGCAATCAAACAGGAAAACCATATATAATTGACATTCCAGCTATTGAATCTACAGAATGTCCATTATTGGCCATGGAAGCGTTTCTCAAAATTAGACCTCACAAATCAGTATATCTTTTTTGTCATATTAATGGGCAACCTCTTACAAGATATCAATTTGGGGCAGTTTTAAATAAAGCTATAACTGCTCTGAATCTACCAACAACACATTTCAGAACGCATTCCTTCCGTATTGGGGCCGCTTCGTGGTTAGCCAGCAAAGGCGTATCGTATGAGACTATCAAGAAAATGGGCAGATGGCAGTCCAATTCATTTCTCAAGTACATAAGACTATAAAGCGGACTTGCTCATTGCTCCTTAGCCCTATTGATAATTTGCATCATAAATTTTGATTTCCAGATGTATGGTTGGTAGGGGACTCCTACATAAATAGATTAGCAGCCCGAGCCAGAACCAGGCAGCTTGAAAGTACGGTTGGCGCTTCCAAAGTTCAGAAAGTCAAGTGGATGGGTCAGGGCGGCATGAAATGGCAACAGCTTCTACCAAAGATTCAGTATGCTGCTCTCCATAATGCTGCTCCAAAGGCAATAGTGGTTCATGTTGGTTCCAATGACTTAGCTTATCAGAAAGGGGTGGTCTTGATCCATAATATGAAGGATGACTTAAGTAATCTAGTTCAAACATTCACTAGCAGTGCCATTTTCGTTTCTGCTATGTTGCCTCATATTGTATGGTCAGGAACACAGGTTCCAGACAAAATGGAATCCAAACGAAAATTCATTAATAGAGTGATTCGTCGCTTTATAAAATACAATGGTAGGGGGGTCTTTATTGATCATCCAGAAATTACATCTGACACACCGGGCTTATATAAACCAGATGGCGTACATCTATCTGATATTGGTTCTGATATTTTAATGTTAGACATTCGGGAGGCTCTGCAGGATCAGTTGTGAACACCAGTTTTGTTTGCGGTGGAATTTTGGGGCAAACCAAATTATTGGTTTGTGTGGCGGAAAATTCCGAAGGGATGTGATTCTGACTGAAATCTTGTTATATATTTGGGAGCTTCTTTCTCATCCAACAGTTTGCTGGTAGATGTGTATGTACCATTTACTCAGCGGTGGTGTATATGATTTAGCGGGCATTCTGTGTACATACCGGAATGCTTTGCGGAGTTTTGTTTTGGCGGGTATCTTGTGTCTGTACCGTGATACTTTGCGGTGTGCTGTTTAATAGAACAGCATGTGTATGTACCATGTTGTTTAGCAAGCATCATGTGTATACACCGTGTTGCTTTGCGGTGGTTTCTATGTAAAAACCAGTGGGATAAAAAGATGAGAAAGCATCTCCTTATTGATTGCATCTCTTCGAATTTCCAACCACTGATCTGCAACCTTTACGCCACAAATTATTTTATGTGTATGTTAAACACTGTGAATAGTTATTACTTTGTTAAAACACTCAGGAAGAGTTGATAAAGGTTATTTCAACATATTCTTTGTTCTTATTTTAACCGTCTTGAAATAAATGAAAATGAGGTGCATTAGCTTCAGTTTACGGTAAAAAGTCTGTAAATAGTAGTTTGACTATTAATACTTCTTTAAGCATGCTAGGAAAAAAATGAATTAGGCCTGCAAGAGGGGGTACCCTTACTCGATAAGTCATTACTCCCTTAATTTTTTTTCTTCCATTTACATGGAATTTTCACACATAATGTGCCAATCGTAGGTGGCCATTTTACCATGACTAGAAAGTCACGTGTAAACTGGGAACTGTTTAAGACATTTAAAAAAAAAAAAAAAAAAAAAAAGTTACAAGAGACCAGCGCCTGCTTTGTACTATTGCGAATGAAACGAGTGACATACATAGGTTCTACTGTTATTCCTACTTCCTCACTGGAAATGATTAGGTGTTATGGGCTTTTTCTCCAGGAAATCGTGATCAGTCTGTTGAAGTGAGTGCTGAAATTAATGGCAGCTTCAAATTAGGTATCTTCAGTCTTTATTGGTGTAGGTAAAATCCAGCACCCGACTATCTAATGAAAAGTGGCGTGTTTGTATGAAAGTAGGTTCACTCCTGTATTAGAAAACTTTCTCTGAATGGTGCATGTGGTGTACAGTAAGTGTGACAGGCTTGAGAGTTGGCAGACCCCTCCAGTGCGACCATAGTTGCCTGTAGCAGTCTAAAGGTTAATGAAGCAGTGCAATCCAGTTTAATACCTGAATCGAAGATGTCATTCTTTTTTATTATGTTGTATTTATTAATTGATATGTTCCCATCTATTATCTTTAAGGACCTCTATTCTAATAAGCAGCTAATTGAAGATTATGTTGTATTTATTAGCTCACCTGAGCTCAGCTCAGGATGAGCTGTTGTGATCACTTTTTGTCCGTTGTCCGTCAGTCCGTCCGTGCTTCCGTCCGTTAACATTTTCAAATGACTTCTCCTCTGAAACCTTACAGTAAGGTCAATTTTGCTTCCTTATGCATTTGTATGGGGAAAATGTTCAGAATTTCAAACAACTTCTCCTCTGGAGCCTCTGGGCCAATTTCGCTCAAATTTCATATGGAGCCTCCTTAGATAGGGGGAATGAAAGATTGCTAAAATGGTCATGGTTCGTTGACCAAGATGGCCGCCATGCCCATTTATGGTAAAAACCTTTAAAAATCTTCTTCTCTAGAACCGAGGATGCTTTGGGGCTGAATCTTTGCATAAATCATCGAGGACAGGGGGTCTACCATAGTTGCTAAAATAATGGTCGTACATTGATATTTGACCTTTTTATGGCAAGGTCAAGTTTGCTTCCCTATGCATTTGTATGGGAAAAAACATTTAAAAATCTTATTCTCTAAAACCGAGGATGGCTTGTGGCTGAATCTTTACATATGTCATCTGGAATGGGCGGTCTGCCAAAGTTGCTAAAATAATTGTTATACATTGACATTTAACCTTTTTACGGCGAGGTCAAGTTTGCTTCTGTATGCATTTGTATGGCCCCCATACATTTGTATGGAAAAAATGTTGATAATTTCAAATGGCTTTTCCTCTGAAGCCTCTGGGCCAGTGTTGCTCAAATTTCATGCGGAGCCTCCTTGGGCAGGAGAATGAAAGATTGCTAAAATGGGCATGGTCCATTGATCAAAATGGCTGCCATGCCCATATATGGTAAAAACCTTTAAAAATCTTCTTCTCCATAACCAAATAATCCCTGGACCCTAATCTTTGCACAAATTATAGGGGACAGGAGATCTACCAGAATTGCTAAAATGATGGTTCTATGTTGACATTTGACCTTTTTACCTCCAAGGTCAAATTTGCTTCCCCATTTGCATGGGCCATATACATTTATATAGAAAGTATCGAAGTGACTTGTAGATCAACAGTAAAAATTGTTCTGATTGGAAATCTAAGATGGCCATCATCTGGTTTATATTTATTATATTTCCCTGCCACTGTGCTATTTACTTGTATAAAATCATGATTCTTCAGAAACCACTTAGCCAATTTCTACCAAATTTCACATTGATCCTTCTGTTGAAATGTGATTGATAGTTTATTCAAATGATCATGCTCCATTGACTGTCAGGCCAATATATTCTTCTTCAAAACTAAGAACTGCTCAAACGATATTTCATTAGTTGCGATGATAGGATTGGAAAAATGTTGCATAACATCTGCATGTCTGCTGTGGCTATGCCACTCGGGTGAGCGAACCGTGGCCCGTGTGTCTCTTGTTAATTGATATGTTCCCATTTATTATTTTTAAGGACCTCTATTCTAATAAGCAGCTAATTGAAGATTGCCCCCTAGATTGTAACTTCGCTGAGATAATGCCAATTCAAGACTTATCTGGACAGTTTGGCACATGCGCACTACAATGTGAAACGAGTCTACGAGGGTCCTGCAAAAAGTTTTGTCACTGGGTTCGGATTACTTCAGTGCTATGTTTTATCAAACATACTTTTATCGCACCTGCTTGTAGCAGGGTGCGATATAGGCGTCCGATTTTCCGTCCGTCCGTCCGTCCGTCCGTCCGTCTGTCAACATTTATGTCGACGTTCCACATTTATGTCAAAGTTAGTATTCTTATCAACTACAAGACTAAACAACCATCAAACCTTGCATGAAACATCTCCCTGACCTCCTGACTTTGCAACATAGGCGTCCGCTTTTCCGTATGTCTGTCCATTCATCCGTCTGTCTGTCAACATTTATGTCGAAGTTCGACATTTATGTCAAAGTTAGTATTTTAATCAACTACAAGACTGAACAACCATCAGACCTTGCATGAAACATCTCCCTGACCTCCCGACTTTGCGACATAGGTGCCCACTTTTCCATTCGTCTGTCTGTTCGTCTGTCTGTCTGTCCGTCTCTTAACAGTTCTGTTATGTCGAAGTTCGACATTTATGTCAAAGTTAGTATTCTAATCAACTACAAGACTAAACAACCATCAAACCTTGTATGAAATATCTCGCTGACCTCCTGACTTTGTGACATAGGTGCCCGCTTTTCCATTCGTCCATCCGTTCGTCCGTCCGTCCGTCTCTTAACAGTTCTGTTATGTCGAAGTTCGACATTTACGTCAAAGTTAGTATTCTAATCAACTACAATTCTACAACAACCATCATACCTTGCATGAAACATCTCCCTGACCTGCTGACTTGGCAGATATGTTGACCCAGTGACCTTGACCTATATTTTGCGCTCCATTGACTTTGACACAATTTACGTTGACGTTCCAGATCTTCTCAACTATAAGGTGTATAACTACCAAACCTTGCATAGTGCTTCTCCTAGATGTACAGACTTGGCAGGTACCTTGACCCGGTGACCTTGACCTATATTTTGCACTCCAGTGACTTTGACATATTTTGCGTCGACGTTCGATATCTCCTCAACTAAGTCGACGTTCGATATCTCCTCAACTATAAGGCCTACAACCATCAAACCTTGCAAAGTGTTTCTCCTCAATGTACTGATTTAGCAGATACCTTGACCTGGTGACCTTGACCTATATTTTGGCTGCAGTGACTTTGACATAATTTACGTCAACGTTCCAGATCTCCTCAAGTGTAAGACCTCTAGCCACCAAACCTTGCATAGTGCTTCTCCTATATGTACTGACTTGGCAGGTATCTTGACCTGGTGACCTTGACCTATATTTTGCGCTCCAGTGCCTTTTTACACATTTTACGTCAACGTTCAATATCTCCTCAACTATAAGGCCTACAACCATCAAACCTTGCATAGTGCTTCTCCTCAATGTACGGACTCTGCAGGTATCTTGACTGGGTGACCTTTACCTATATTTCACGCTCCATTGACTTTTACACCTATTACGTCACCCTTCCATATGTCCTCAACTATAAGGCCTTCAACCACCAAACCTTATATAGCACTTCTTCTCGATGTACTGACTCGACAGGTACCTTGACCTGGTGACCTTGACCTATATTGTGCACTCCAGTGACTTTGACACATTTTATATTGATGTTCGGTATCTCCTCAAATATAAGACCTACAGCCACTAAACCTTGCATAGTACTTCACCTCATTGCACTGGCTTGGCAGGTACCTTGACCCAGTGACCTTGACCTATATTTGACACATTTTATGTTGATGTTTGAGGCCTCAACTATGAGGCCTACAACCACCATACCTTGCATTGTGCTTCTCCTTGATGTACTGAATTAGCAGGTACCTTGACCCGTGACCTTGACCTATATTTCATGCTCCAGTGACTTTTACACATTTTACGTCAACGTTCCATTATCATTGGGCTGTATGATACGAAAAGTCAGTGCTGAAGATATAGCCATCAGAGGGAATGGGACTGGCCTGGAATATTTGTGCCCCACTAGGCACTTTGTCTACATTTTTTTCAACCCAGTTTTCCAAGTAAGCACAGCTAAGAATGAAATAAACTTATTTAATAACCACATTCTGATTGTGGCTCCTGTGACTTTTGCGCCAGCAGGTGCGATGACGCCTTCCGCGGAATTCTTGTTATTACAAACCTTCAAAGTATTCCCCCTTTACTGAAACACATTTTTGTAACCTTTTTACCCAGTTGCGAAGAGCAGATAAATAAATAGTCTTCTTTTGGTATCTGTTGGAGACGCTGATAAATAGCGCAGCCAAGAGAACTTCTAGATGTATACTTATTTCCAGAAAACATTTTCTTAAGTCTTGGAAATAAAAAGAAGTCACAGGGACTCAGATCAGGTGAATAAGGTGGATGGTTTAAAACTTTCACCTTTTCAGAAGCCAAAAAAGACTTAACAACCTCACACTTATGAGAGGAGGCATTGTCATGTAAAAGGTGGACTCCTGACCATCCTTTGCTTGGTCGTTTCTTATTGTAAAACTCTTTCACTTTCTTCAGTACAGAATTCTTGTAGAATCAGCCAGTGACTGTATGACCAGATGGACAAGGCACTTGAACAACTGGCCCATTTGAATTAAAGAAAATTGCGTATAACATCTTTTTTCGAACTTATGGTTCTCTTGGCAATACATGGGCGTTTTTGATCTTTTCGCTTCCATGGCTTATTATCAGCCCTTTGTGGCTCAAACATGTGCACCCAGGTTTCATCACTTGTTAGCACATTAGAAATAACCTGACTATTACAGCTTTTGTATGTTTTCAAAAGTTCTCGGGCACATTTAAGGCATTGTGTCTTTTGCTCCTCTGTGAGCAAATGAGGTACCCACCTAGCGCAAATCTTTCTCAGGTCCAAATGCCTTTTCAGAATTGTTTGCACACTGCCTTCTGATATGCAAGTACAAGTAGCTATATCTTTGACAGGCAGTCGCGCATCCTGTTCGACCACAGTCTTTACAGCAGTGATGTTAGCCTTGGTAACAGAGGTTTTAGGCCTTCCAGGACGGGTATCTAAAAACTGTGCGCATTGAAATGGTCTGAGGTCCATATATACCACACAATTCATTAAACATCTGCTTTGAATCTATATTAAGCCTAATGCAGCATTTAATATAGCTACAAATTTCAGTCTTCTGGTCCATGTTCCACTGTAACAAGTAAATTGGTCAGTGTATATGACTGCATCTATTTCAATTTGAAATAACTCGGTCAGTTGGAAAGCAATTTGCACAAAGTAAACGGGTATCGTTAGCTATTCAACACACCATTCAAGTGCAGTGAAGCATTTTAAAATATACCTGGGATAAAACTAAGTAAGCCTATTGGTGACAGAACTTTTTGCACGACTCTCTTATTACTGTTGCATTAACGATCCATTGTAATTAACCTACCTGGTGACCAATAAAGTAAATAAAGTTTGTCCTGTTGCTGTCAGTCAAACTTTTCTTCAAGAAAGCTCCAATTGCTTTAGTCTGCATGCATCACCATTTTAAAATTACTGCAAGTTGTTGCCATTTGACAGTCACAAGCTTTGTATTTTGTTTGCAGCTGAAGTGTGATAGTAATAAGAAACATTAAATTATAATAATAGAATAAAATACAAAAGTATCATTGTTCACAGCTAATGCTAAAACACCATTTAGACAAACCCCAAAAGACCATTTAGATCAGCCCCAATAAAAACTTCATCATGCACCTTGCAGTATTTTAGCATAGGTAGATTGTTACTGGCATTCATGATATCTATTCTCCACAGATAACCAACAAAGCAGGAAAGCAGTGTGTGTTTTTTCCAACTGGACGCTTTCAACATGATAGATAAATGAGGATGTGATAAATAAACAAGGAAATTATAAATGAAAAGAAAACAATTAGCAATAATCTGTTTATTGTCCCCCCGCCTTTTCGAAGAAAAGTGGAGGGACACTGTTTTTGGTTTTCCGTGAGGCGTGGCACGTGGTGCGTGGTTCCGAGTTTTTAGTAGGTACTTTGTCCCCTTAACTCCTCCCACAGTTTCTGTCCGATCCTTTTGAAACTTTACAGATGTATTAAGGATGGTCTGAAGATATGCATGTGGTTTTTTCAGAATCCTGAAATAATTTTTTATCACTTTTTCCGCATTTTTAACTTAGACATTTTTTTAGTTCTAATATTACAGACGTCTATAGGGAGTAGGTACCTTGTCCCCTTAACTCCTCCCACAGTTTTTGGCCAATCCTTTTGAAACTTCACATGGGATTTTAGGATGGCCTGAAGATATGCATGTGGTTTTTCCAGAATCCTGAAATAATTTTTTATCACTTTTTTTGCATTTTTAACTTAGACATTTTTTGAGTTCTAATACTACAGAAGTGTATAGGGAGTAGGTACCTTGTCCCCTTAACTCCTCCCACAGTTTTTGGCCGATCCTTTTGAAACTTTACAAGGGCTTTTAGGATGGCCTGAAGATATGCATATGTTTTTTTCAGAATCCTGAAATAATTTTTTATTTATTTTTTCCGCATTTTTAACTTAGACATTTTTTGAGTTCTAATACTACAGAAGTGTATAGGGAGCAGGTACCTTGTCCCCTTAACGCCTCCCACAGTTTTTGGCAGATTCTTTTGAAACTTTACAGGTGTTTTAAGGATGGTCTGAAGATGTGCATGTGGTTTTTTCAGAATCCTGAAATTAATTTTTATTACTTTTTAGACATTTTGAACATAGACATTTTTTTAATTCTTATATTACAGAAGCGTATAGGGAGTAGGTACCTTGTCCCCTTAACTCCTCCCACAGTTTTTGGCCGATCCTTTTGAAACTTTACGTGGGCTTTTAGGATGGCCTGAAGATATGCATGTGTTTTTTTCAGAATCCTGAAATAATTTTTTATCACTTTTTCCGCATTTTTAACTTAGACATTTTTTGAGTTCTAATACTACAGGAGTATATAGGGAGCAGGTACCTTGTCCCCTTAACTCCTCCCACAGTTTGTGGCCGATCCTTTTGAAACTTTACAGGTGCTTTAAAGATGGTCTGAAAATATGCATGTGGTTTATCCAGAATCCTGAAATTATTTTTTATCACTTTTTACACGTTTTGAACTTAGACATTTTTGGAGTTCTAATATTACAGAAGTCTATAGGGAGTAGGTACCTTGTCCCCTTAACTCCTCCCACAGTTTTTGGCCGATCCTTTTGAAACTTTACGTGGGCTTTTAGGATGGCCTGAAAATATGCAGGTTGATTTTTCAGAATCCTGAAATATTTTTTTATTACTTTTTCCGCATTTTTAACTTAGACATTTTTTGAGTTCTAATATTGCAGAAGTGTATAGGGTGCAGGTACCTTGTCCCCTTAACTCCTCCCACAGTTTTTGGCCGATCCTTTTGAAACTTTACAAGGGCTTTTAGGATGGCCTGAAGATATGCATATGTTTTTTTTAGAATCCTGAAATAATTTTTTACCACTTTTTCTGCATTTTTAACTTAGACATTTTTTGAGTTCTAATACTACAGAAGCGTATAGGGAGTAGGTACCTTGACCCCGTAACTCCTACCACAGTTTTAAGCCGATCCTTTGAAACTTTACAGGTGCTTTAAGGATGGTCTGAAGATATGCATGTGGTTTTTTTCAGAATCTTGAAATTATTTTTTATCACTGGTTTCCTGCTTCAATACTTAGGTAATTGATACAGGACCAATGGTCCTCTGGTTAACTTTACCATTTTTAACACCTCAAATAAAAATAAGGCGGGGGACATAAATTCCCCATGGAATTTGCTTGTTTGGTATTAACAGTAGGTAAATTTTATAAGATAATGGCCCAAAAATATGCAAAACCATGAACACAAATATGACATATATTTTTTCATGCTCAGTGCCTTTTCAGCTGCAGGACATAAGTATTTGGACAGGTAGAATTTTTATTGTCGCAGTTCTGATTATAGAAGTGGGTAGTGTTAAACAAGAATGGGTTTATGTCTGGCTGCTTTAACTCGGTAATCACGGGTCAGCTGGCTTGGACCCTAACCTTCACCTTATATCAGCGTTGCAGTGTATTGTATGACATGTACAACCAGAGTAGATGTAGATCAGCCTGCACATCAATGTAGTCTCATTAGAGTCTGCATGGGTCACTTACATAATTTTGGCCTATTAGCAAATAACGTAGACTGAGATCCAACTGTGAGATGGGCAAACTGATGTGGTGTACACTGGTTGCATATGTCACAAAGTAAATGTCTGTATGGAGTGGTTCAGATGCAAAGTAAATGAATATTGTTGTCAGTGTTTGAAACTTTAGGTCAGTTACTCTATTAGCAGTGTCATGGTAAAAGAACCACTATAGCATATGCCAACAGCAAAGGTTCAGGCAAGCTTGGCATCCACCCAGTCTCGCCAGAACCTATACTGTTTGCTCATGAAAGGGGTAGGCTAAGGTTAAACTTCAGCCAAAGAACTAAACATGGACCTTGCTAAGGGGCCATGCAGACGCACTGAAAGATTAACCCTTAAAGCACCAAGCAAAATTTGTAGCAGATGACATTCAATTTTTTTTTTTTTTTTTTTTTTTTTTTTTTTTGTATTTTTTCAGAAAAAAGAAGTCTTGACCCTCTGCCAAGACTTGTTTTCTCTGAAAAATAACAAAAAAGAAAAATAAAAAATAAAAAAATTGTTGCCTGCTGCAGTTGTGACTGGTTAATTCAACGGACTGGTTAATTCAACGGAGAGTTTGAAGAGCCTTTCTCTTGTGATACTGCTCACTTGGTTCTCCAACTTTATGGTGCCATATTCCCACACTTCGATTGCCTTGGTTATTGTAATTACTGTGTTTTAGCTAGCTCACCTTAGCAAAGTTCTGGATGAGCTGTACTGACCAACTTTCATCCATTCATGTGTCTGTTTGGGCATCCATCCATCCATCAATTAACCCTTGTCATGCTGAATAAATAAAGATGCCACACCCACTTCTAATTGTCAGTGAATCAGATTACTTGATCCAGATTGTTGATACAAATTCACATACCTAGTGACAACCAGTGAGATTCTTCAGAAGCCGGTGGATCTATACTGTTTGCAAAGACAGAACATATCTGGGTTCAGCAGGACAAGGATTAATCAAATTGTAGCAGATGTCATTCTAGCAGGCCTTGAAAGCTCAGTTAGATGCACAGCCAACTTGTGATCAAGAGGTCACTGGTTCAATCACAGCCAGATCTGGCAACATTCTTTTATAGAGATTGATCATGAAATATTTTCTAATTGTAGCAGAAGTCATTCTAGAAGGCTTCGGTGGCTCAGTCAGATGCACGTCAGACTGTTGATCAGGAGGTCGCAGCTTTGATCCCTGCCATCTCTAGTAACATTGTTTCATGGAGAAGGATCATGAAATATTTTCTGTGATCATTCCCTCCCTTCCGCTGATTCAAAAAAATCAGTTTCTGGTGAAAGAATGTGGACAAATACTGGTTAACTGCTTAGAGGACAAAGCCTGCCCAGAAAATGTGTGGTTAGGTAAACTGACTGGCTGGACATGACTTTATGGGTTGTTGGCATAAAACCTCAAATCAATCAATCAAAAAGCAGACGTCATTCATAATATTTTATTTATTTTTTTGTAAGAAATAAGATCTGCATTTCATGTGACTCATCAGCTAAGTAGATATCTTACATGAAATGTCATGCCTTATTTTTTTTTCTCTGAAGAATGAAAAAAAAAAACAAAAAAAAACAACAAACAAATAAATAAATAAATAAAAAGAAAATAATCAAAACATGAAGTGCTTCAAAAGTGGTTAGCACTTTAAGGCTTAGCTTGTATAAACATCCTCTGCAAAGCAGAAAGTCATTTGGATCTGATTTGGTAGAAAAGATGTTTGGATGGGGGAAATCAAAGTTTAGTAATTTTCATGACACCTTGATTGGTTGTCATCATAATATATCATAATCGCATTTTTGATTAACGTGCAGGTACAGGGACAACATCCACATTAGTGGGCCCCCTTCCAGATAGCTGGCTTGCTGCACGCATGGCAGATCTCACACCAGATCTCCAAGTACATCTATCATGAGGGTTGATAGCCAAGAGCTTCCACTCTCTGCAATCCCTCTCTGTCAGCTGCTTCCATGTCATTTTGGGCCTCCCAGGCCCACACTTTCCATCAACCTGTATGTCAAAGGCTGTCTTGATTGCACCACTGGAGCATTCCACATATCCATACCATCAAAGTCTTCTCTCCTTCAGAAGGTGTCAGTCATAAAAATCCCATAGACTTATAATATAGCTACAGATAAGCTGTTTTTTTTTTTTTTTTTTGTTTCTTTTTCATCACGAAAACATGCCTATAGAATTTTCATCCCCTTAAACCCCACTTTTATTTAATAAAACGCGGATTTACAGAGATATACATTATTTTCTTATTTTTGCTGAAAAACATAGATTGTGGGTACTTGTTAGAACTGCCTTGCTCGCTGAGGCAGTTCTCTAACAAGTACCTACAATGTATGTTTTGAGCAGAAATATGAAAAATATCAGAGTATCTGAAATATCTGAAAATTTTCAGTTTTTGGAGGTGAAATTTTCTATATATTTGAATGTCAAATTTTATTTTGGTACAAAAACATATTCTGTGTGTACTCATTAGAAGAGTACCCATAGTGTGTTTTTTAGATTTCTCACCGCTGTGGTTTCAGCCTCGCTTCGGTCAGAAGTGGGAAAGCCAAGTTCTGCTCACAGATGGTCAGGTGGTTTTTCCCTGGGTTTTCCAGTTTTTGCCTACCTTTGATGAACTATCGGCTCGATATAAGTGAACCATTCTTGTAAGGGCCGTAAAACCCAAATAAAAAAAAAAATGTGTTTTCATGGAGAAATAAGAAAACTATTTTGTGGATTAACTACAGTCAATGTTGTTATCTCAAAGTCCAAGGGACTCTGAAATACTTGGAGACAGGGCTCCGGAAAACCGGAAAAATAGCCCGTCTGGACTGAAATTAAGAATTCTGGACCAATTTCAAACACCCCAAAACGCTAATAAATCGGTCCAACAGGTTTGTGCCTTGAACCCCATTTTTCCCCAACCAACTAATTTTCACTAATCAATGATGTCTAAAAAATCACAAACAGTCAAGTCTTCCCAAACTGACAATGTCCGCGCACCTTTTAAATGCGATATTATGGTAGTTAAAAGGCTTTAAACGGTCATTTGACATGTATATTGGAGAGACAGATGAATAACGGCAACCTACCGCAGCACAAATTAATTACGTCATTATCCAAACATTGTCAAAAAATCAACACTTCACTGACCTTTGCGGTAAACAAGCAATTAACACGAATCATCAGTAACGGTAGTCTGATAATTAATCCGTTTGTGTGACACGTGTGAATACACTGAGACTGCAAAACATCCAGGTGCAGTCGGCGTGTCCAAAAGGTCAAAGGTCGCTTTACTGAGAGTGATAAAAGAATGCACCGCTTGAACGCACCCGTTTTCTTCCTCTTCTTATTTGTTTTGATCAACACGGTTTGCCGGTCCCAGATTTGATAAATTAATTCCCAAACCGTGTACGTCCTAATCAGATGTCGCATACAACGGCGTCTGATCTGGGTATTATTGATTGCTTCTTTTTTTTTTTTTTGTTGATTGCAGTAACACGAAATTAATTCCCAAACCATGTACGTCCTGATCAGATGTCGCATACAACGGCGTCTGATCTGGGTATTATTGATTGCTTCTTTTTTTTTTTTTTTTTTTTTGTTGATTGCCGTAACACAAGTATAATTCAAGGTAGATTTCACGGTAAAAATAAGTAATGCACCACTTGCGCTAGACAAGATTGATCAGTGCTTAAAATTTAAGCAGTCTGGTCAAATCTTGAAACATTGAAAACTGCAAAACTGCCCGTGGTGCAGGCCTTTTTTATTAGACCTAATTAGGTCCATGAAAGTTGTTTTGTTCCCTCTCTCCTGTTTCCCGCCGTCTTCGCGCTTATACAAGACGGGAATCAGTTGTTTATAAATAGTTTAGGAAACCCCTGCGGAGACGGGAATAACAACAAAACCGTCTTTTTTTTTTTCTTTTTTTTTTCTTTCTTTCTTTTTACATACATGACTGTATTTATTGATGACGCCAGCTTTGATCATGCTCGTTATACCCGGACTTCTGTCATATAACAGAGTTGAGGTGTATTATTTAAAAGGAATTATTGGACTGCCAGTTGTCATTAGTTTTCGTGATAGGTGATGTATATATATATTTTTTTTTTTGGAAATGGGCTCATTGATGACATCATCATCATGGGCTGAACCGATTCAGATCTCAAAATTTCCAGAGCCCTGCTTGGAGATATCCATACTTCGACATATCAGATTTGCAGAATTGAGGAAAAAATAACAGACATATTTCACAAATGAATATGTAATTTGACTCCTGAAGTTAGAGATATATTGTAAATATTCTGGAAAATTGCTATTTAGAAGCAATTTTTCCTCTTTTTCACAATATTTTGATACCTGATGATAGATTTTCATGTAAAAACAGGGACCAGATTTTCACTTCAACATAAGCTGTTAATCGAGATAAGGGAAGTCGATAAAGAGAGACGACTGTATTAAGTGGTTATTTTGAAGGGAAGACTATACATGATTAGGAATATAAATCCACTCTGAACCAAAACATCAAGATTAAAAAAATTTAATGTATAATTGTAAAGACTGTTTTCCTATATTCTTTATTTAAGGGGAACACAACCTTAAAGCAGATTGTACTGCAAAGCAAAGAGCTTCACAAACCATGAATTTTGATACAGATTTGATCAAAACATTTCTTGGCATCAATGACATTGACCAAATCAACATTTAAGTGACATTCTAATGCTGTATGCCTTATGAGATACATGTCCAACAAATATTAGCATGGAAGTACGTAATTTGTCACCTGAAATTCCAAATTATTTCTGACTTTCTAATTAATTCAATGCATAGCACCCTGGGTAAAAAAAATCAGCAGACATCATTTTGAAAACTTTTTTTTTTCTCCCCAGAAAACAGGTTTTGACATTCCATGCAAACTGTCTCATATGAAGACAATTTGCATGAAATGTCAAAACCTGTTTTCTGCGAGAAAAAAAAAAAAAAAAAAAAAAAAACAAGAAAAAAAAATCAATTTGTCATCTGCTAAATAAGTTCAGAGAGTTTGTAAAGATTAAGCCAGTTGTTAACTTAAAGGTACAAATCTAAAAAAAAAAAAAAAAAAAAAAAATGGCTTCCTATCTGACTTGTCATTATATCTGGGCCAGCTTGTAAAATTGCCACTGTAGCATTTCTCATTATGAGGTTGGTATCTGTTTATTCCCTCAATGTGGGGTTAAAGTTGCATTGTGGGGTTAAAAAAACTGGTATTGTGGGGTTAAAAAAACTGGTATTGTGGGGTTAAAAAAGATCAAAGGGATAACCTTATAACGTCCGTCTCATAAGTATGGATGTCCGTAAATGGCAGCTCATTTAAAAATAGAAAACCTTTAAAGGACATCTCCTTCACAGCCAGTGTCCTGATTTGAAAGTAATTACACAGAAGTGGTCCTCCTATGGCCCTTAATAAAAATTGCTAAAATAGTTCCGTTCGGCTGAACAAAATGGCAGCCAGAGCTAAAAAATAGAAAAAACCTATAAACAAGATCTACTTGGCCAGTGGCCTGATTTCAAAATGATTTCACAGAAATGTTCCTCTTATCCCCCTGTATCAAAATTGACAAAATGGTTCTGCTCTGCTAAACAAAAAGGTCAATAGAGCTAAAAATAGAAAAAAAACCTTTAAATGACATCTGCGTGGCCAGTGGCTGGATTTCAAAATTATTTCACATCCATGTTCCTCTTATGCCCCTTTACCAAAATTGCTAAAATTGTTCTGCTATGCTGAATAAAACGTTTGCCAGAGCTGAAAATAGAAAAAAAAATTCAAAATAAATTAAAGGACAGGACATGTAGTTCACCCAATTAACTTCTGGAAAAAAAAAAATAGATTTTTTTTTTTGTTTTGTATTTTTGTTTTACTTATGGCCCATTGAAAATTTCAGCATTTTAATCTTGTAAGCAAGATATCTCAAAAACTATTCAAGCCACTGCCTTGCAACTTGACAGGCTGATAAGGAATGAATAACTTACAGCAGTTAACTCAGGTGAGCCCATGGGCCTCTTGTCTTCTTTCTTCTCATAAACATACGAGGGTTTTGTGGAGAAATAAGGAAAATATCAGTACTTTTCAGTTGATATAAGGACCTTACCTGGAGCTATGGCAATTTATTCCATTGCTTTGGTTTATGTAGACATGCAGGCTACTCTGAATTTGTGCATATTTCACAGAGATAAAGCATTTTTAAAAGTAAAGTAACTGATGATAATTCTAGAATAATTTTTTCTTATTCAGTGGTATGTCTTATGAGTAATCACACAGTACATTTTTATGGAGAACAAGAGAAAATAGAGATAAATATCACTAAATACTGATTATAATTCTGGGGTAAGCCGTTTCTCCATAAAAAAGCATTTGGTGTGTACTTATCAGAAGTGCCTATATCTGGCACTTCTAACCAATTGTAGTCTGGAAACCCCTTAAAGGGTAATTGGCAAACAGTGCAGACCAAGATCAGATGCCACAGAATGCAGTGTCTGATCAGGGTCTATGCTGTTTGCAAATAGTTTAGCCATTTTTCTCTTGGAATATCTAAATCACATAGCCGGACATACCTAAAACTGAAATTAGAATCTTCCAATATATAGTGTGGGAGGGTTTATTCAGTCTATAATGTGTTAAAGAGTATCCAAAACGTTTTATGAAGAACACAAGAAGATACACCCAGACTCGTTACTAGATATTTCTCTTTTACAAGTCCTCTGCATAGGCAATAATTACCTATTTCCTTAGCATGGCTCATGATTTGTTTCAGGGACAGAAATTCTACTGTACAATGAAGAGCACAACAGAAATGGTTTGTTCAACCCCACCACTGACAAAAAGACTACAGAAAGACCTTAGCAGAATGAAAAGTGATCAAGTTCGAAAGAAACGCGACACTAGCGACACAGGCAGTATACAAGTGGAAATCATTATTCATCTAGATGGTGTAAACAAATCATTCACACTCACTTATTTCAGTGATCCGGAATTCCAAACGTTTGATGAAGAAGTGAAATTGTTTGAATCACAACAACAAAAACTCACCATAAAGGTTAGTACAATGTCCAGCCAAAACAGAATGGTAATGATTGATAACCAGGTTAAATTTCATTTTTTCTAAAACTGCTTTTCAGGCAGACAGTTCACATGAAATGCCAGGCCTTATTTCCTCTGTAATATAACAAAAAAAATAAAGAAATAAAAATGTTGTCCACTGTTGTTGTGATTAGCTCATTAAGTTTTAACAAGGTAATTATTTGAAAGACATGGCTCCAGATAAGAGGGAGTTTCCACCCCACATAAGCCGGATAATAAGGCTCAGTTGGATGCATATCCGACTGATGATCAGGAGGTTGCAGGTTTGACTCCTGCTGGGTCAGCAACATTCTTTCATGGAGATTGATCAGGAAATTTTTCTACAGTCATTCTCTCCCTTCTGCTGATTCAAGAAGGGCAGTTTGTCAGTTCTGGTGAAAGAATGGGCACAATGCTGGTCAACCACTTAGTGGACTAAGCCTGTCCAGAAAAAGTGTTGTTAGGTAAACTGACCATGCTTGACATGACCCCATTGGGTTGACTTGTCTGTAAAACCTCAGCACAAATAAATAAAACAAAGTTTCCACATAATATTTTATTTCCCCATGAAAAAAATGATGTTGTGGAGACCTTTTAGAAGTGCCTGGCCCCCTTTATTGTCTGTCTGTCTGCGTGTCCTTTTTTTTTTTAGCTCAACTGAGCTATGCTCAGGATGAGCTATTGTGATCACTTTTCGTCCGTCGTCCATCCATCCGTTAACATTTTCTAACGACTTCTCCTCTGAAGTCCCTGAGCCAATTTTGCTCAAATTTCATACAGAGCCTCCTAAGGTTGGGGGAACGAAAAATTGCTAAAATGGTCGCGGTCCATTGACCAAGGTGGCCGCAACCTTTAAAAATCTTCTTCTCCAGAACCGAGGATGCCTTGGGGCTGAATCTTTGCGTAAGTCATCGGGGACGGGAAGTCTACCAAAATTGATAAAATAAAGGTCGTATATTGACATTTGACCTTTTTACAGCAAGGTCGTTTGCTTCCATATGCATTTATATGGGAAAAACCTTTGAAAATCTTGTTCTCCAAAACCGAGAATGCCTTATGGCTGAACCTTTACATATATCATCAGAAACAGGAGGTCTACCAAAGTTGCTAAAATAATGGTCGTACATTGACATTTAACCTTTTTACAATAAGGTCAGTTTTGCTTCCTTATGCATTTGTATGGGAAAAATGTTCAGAATATCAAATGACTTCTCCTCTGGAGCCTGTGGGCCAATTTTGCTCAAATTTCATATGGAGCCTCCTTAGGTTGGGAGAATGAAAGATTACTAAATTGGTCGCGGCTGGTTGACCAAGATGGCCGCCATGCCCATATATGGTAAAAACCTTTAAAAATCTTCTTCTCCAGAACTGAGGATGCCTTGGGGCTGAATCTTTGCATAAGTCATCGGGGACAGGAAGTCTACCAAAATTGCTAAAAAAAAGGCTGTATATTGACATTTGACCTTTTTACGGCAAGGTCAAGTTTGCTTCCCTATGCATTTGTACGGGAAAAACCTCTAAAAATCTTGTTCTCCAAAACCGAGGATGCCTTATGGCTGAACCTTTACGCATATCATCAGAAACAGGAGGTCTACCAAAGTTGCTAAAATAATGGCCGTACATTGACATTTGACCTTTTTACGGTAAGGTCAATTTTGCTTCCTTATCCATTTGTATGGGAAAAATGTTCAGAATTTCAAATGACCTCTGGAGCCTCTAGGCCAATTTTGCTCAAATTTCATATGGAGCCTCCTTAGGTTTGGGGAATGAAAGATTGCTTAAATGGTTGCGGCTCGTTGACCAAGATGGCTGCCATGCCCATATTTGGTAAAAACCTTTAAAAATCTTCTTCTCCAGAACCGAGGATGCCTTGGGGCTGAATCTTTGCATAAGTCATTGGGGACGGGAGGTCTACCAAAATTGATAAAATAAAGGTCGTATATTGACATTTGACCTTTTTTACGGCAAGGTCAAGTTTGCTTCCCTATGCATTTGTACGGGAAAAACCTCTAAAAATCTTGTTCTCCAAAACCGAGGATGCCTTATGGCTGAACCTTAACATATATCATCAGAAACAGGAGGTCTACCAAAGTTGCTAAAATAATGGTCGTACATTGACATTTGACCTTTTTACGGTAAGGTCAAGTTTGCTTCCCTATGCATTTGTACGGGAAAAACCTCTAAAAATCTTGTTCTCCAAAACCGAGGATGCCTTATGGCTGAACCTTAACATATATCATCAGAAACAGGAGGTCTACCAAAGTTGCTAAAATAATGGTCGTACATTGACATTTGACCTTTTTACGGTAAGGTCAATTTTGCTTCCTTATGCATTTGTATGGGAAAAATGTGCAGAATTTCAAACGACTTCTCCTCTGGTGCCTGTGGGCCAATTTTGCTCAAATTTCATATAGAGCCTCCTTAGGTTGGGGGAATGAAAGATTGCTAAAATGGTCGCAGCTGGTTGACCAAGATGGCCGCCATGCCCATATATGGTAAAAACCTTTAAAAATCTTCTTTTCCAGAACTGAGGATGCCTTGGGGCTGAATCTTTGCATAAGCCATCGGGGACGGGAGGTATATTGACATTTGACCAAAAATTGTTCTGATTGGAAATCTAAGATGGCCGTCATCTTGTTTATATTTATTATATTTCCCTGCCACTGTGCTGTTTACATGTATAAAATCATGATTCTTCAGAAACCACTTAGCCAATTTCCACCAAATTTCGCATTGATCCTACTGTTGAAATGTGATTGATAGTTTATTCAAATGATTATGCTCCATTAACTGTCAGGCCCATATATTCTTCTTTAAAACTAAGAACTGCTCAAATGATGGTCTAGCTTTTCATTGGTTGCGATGATACAGGGTTTTCCCGGACACAGGATATTGCGTCTGAGACTCTCAAAAACGTGTCTCGGACGCACAAAAGAAAAACGTGCGTCCACCTGGACTCGCAAAATTGTGTTAGTGTGAAAACAAACAACCAAAAATCATTATTTTAATCTGTTCTTCGGTGATTTTGATACATTTTTTCTACCGAAATTCTTTCACTTTCGCATGGCTTCCATAATCTTTTTATAGAACAAGGATAAAATCCTATCGTTTTGTGATCCGCAACCTCTGTAATTGTGTCAAAGTTCCCTTTCGTAAGCATCCGAGCTATAACGGTAACTTACGAGAACAGCCGATTGAAAACGACTGGTTACCGGTTTTTCACTGCATACATTTGCTAGCTACGTACTGGGTGGGAATCCAGTATTTTCTTTTATTTATAACTGGTCTATTTTTAACACCGCACGCTGTAATGAGTCAGCGAAAAAACCCATTGTACATGTGCATTATCATCCATTATGGCAAAACAGTTTGACATCAAGCGTTTTTTTTTTTGTGAAAAAAGCCATGTCAGACCGACTTCAACAGTAACATACAGCCTTTAGAATCAGAGGCAGCTGTCAAGAAAGATAAAGAATCTTGATCTTGATTGATTGTGTTGGGGTTTAACGACAGGTCAACCCTTGTGGGTCATTTTGTGTCGTCTCCCAGAGAAAGGGAGAAAAGAGATAGAAGAGATAGTAGAGGAGATGAAAGAGACGATTAGAGAAGAAATAGGAACAGGAATGAAAGTGAAGAAAGAGAAGAAATAAAAACATTCCCCCTCTACCCTTACCTGCTACAAGGATAGCAGGCCTTGCCCAACTGTAAGCCAATTTCAGTTGGACGCCCCGGTGACGTAAGATACACGACACCATTGCCACTCCCGACCACCCCCAGAATCTTGATCTGACAGAATCAATGGGTAAATACATTTTTTTCTCTCTGTCTAATGGTGAAAAGAGTGGTATACTATGAACGCTGTACACTTTGTTCAATATGAGTCATAGTTACCATTCCCAGCTCTTTTCCTTTCTGTCTTGCCCTTATCTTCCAAAGGCCCTTATTTTGAAGTTAGAAATATGCCTAGGCTAAGGGCCACTATGCCAAAAATTTTCAAAAAGTCACAATTGCACCCACACTCGCCACCCTGCCCCCTTTTAATTTCTATCCCAGTAACAAATTCCGCTTATCAAGTAAGACTACACATTTTCATACATCATTTTATTTGTGGACATGATTTTTGCTGTTGGACCCTCAAATAACTGAGGCGAGAGTCCACAGGACTCCCAGACCCCAAAACAGGGAAAACACTGGATGATAGGATTGGAAAAATGTTGCATAACATCTGCAGTGGTTATGTCACTCAGGTGAGCGAGTCGTGGCCCATGGGCCTCTTGTTTCCTAATAAACAGAAAACGCAGTGATGGATATACATCAATTCCTGCAAAATACTGTTTTCATGTTGTCTGTCCATCTATGTGTCCGTCCGCAATGCTGGTTTTTTCCTAATACAGTTGACACTCGTTATCTCGACCCCTCTTATCTCGATCCTATCACTTATGTCGAACTGATTTCTAAGTCCCAATTATTTTCCCTATGTGTTTATTGTATTTCAGCTTCGCGTATGTCGAACTACTTTTATGTCGACACTTCGGCTATCTCGTCCATCATTTTCAGTCCCTGAATATATTTTTCACAGTTTTTACTACCGCGTATCTCAAACTCGGACCATGACGAAGGAAAAAAAAATGTAAGATGCGGCGCCGCCGGTCTCTCAGTTAATGAAAAGCATAATAGGCCATTGATAAATAAATCAGTATTTTAATTTTCCCCTTTGTCCAGGTAATTACAAACAACACAAACAATGTCTAAAATCTGTAAGTATGAAATCACGTGCGTGTCGAGTCGGGTTTGACACGCGGCGCTCAACACCGTCTCGTGTCATTGATTTGTAAGACAAAAAGCGGCCCAGAATAGTGTTATGGAAGATTAATCAACGAAGTTTCTTTAATTTATTGTTCAGATATGCTCTTCACTATTGAGTACTGTCCATCTGAATGATATAGCGTCTTCAAGAAAAGTCAGTGCGCGACAGGTTCCGACTCAGATCAGCCTTATTGATCAGGCTAGCTAAGTCTGAATCTTCGCTTGTTACTCTTTGGTCAGGCGGTGCTCTTTGGTAAGCCCAGATAAGGCTCATGCGTATAATGGAAAATTCGTGGGCGTGCAGGCTGATCCAAGTCTTTGACAGTCGCACAGTCTTAAGTTCTAATAGGAGTTGTCGTGCACGGCCTCAAATAGACGAATCACACGTGGGTACCGATGTTAACCCTTCCGACCCTGTAGACTGGTACGGATACCCGCACAAACAGTGTAGGTCCAGATGAGACGGTTCATAACGAGCTTTCTCTGCAGGATCTACAGTTTGCCGCGCTGAGATGGTTCGTTTATGCTAGGGGAGATAATCCAAACTAGCTTACAGCTGCCGCTTAACATTGTAAGCGTCTTATGCAAAAGCGGAAACCAGTCAACTCTTTATCGAGTCGTCTATGCGAAGGGAGCTAATCCAAACCAGTTCATACATAACGTATAGCTAACACAACCTGGAAACCAGTAATTTCTTTATAGCTCATATGGAAATCCAAATTTGCAGGAGTATTAAAAGAAAACAAGAGACGTTTGAAATTTATTATTATTAACATTTATTGATGATATTATTTCACGAAAACCATTGCATCTCTTAAAACAAACAGTAACAATGCAAACTGAAGTATGCGTGAATTATTTAAATTGCCATATACATGTGCCTTCCAAGCACGAGAGGCGAACAGTCGATATACCTATGACGTCACAATTTGGTTGTCTCGAACTACTGATAACTCGAACATTTTATCAGGTCCCGTGAAGTTCGAGATAACGAGAGTCGACTGTATCTTGAAAACGCAGTGATGGATATTCATCAGTTTCTGCTGACATTGATGTCAATATGGTGTACCTACATAAGACAAAGTAAGGGCTAGGGGCCAGATCACTTGAAGTTAATGCCTTTTGTAAAATTTCTTAATGTAGTAAAAATTTGTGTGCACACTGTCTCTTTAACCAATGGCAAGAATTTGAATTTGACCAAACTAGCACAGATACATTATCAGGATGGGGGAAAGAAGTGTTTAGATTTGGTGACCTTGACCTTATTTTCAAGGTCACTACATTATAAATACTCCAAAAGTGAGAATTGTGTGCACTCTGTCTCATGAATCAATAGATGGAATTTGATCAAACTAGCACAGATACTTCGTTAGGATTGGGGAAAGAAGTGAGTAGATTTTGGTGACCTTTATCTCGTTTTCAAGGTCACACTAGCACATTGAAAGTCAAAGTTTGATAGAAAAAGCTTGTGTGCACACTATATCTTGAAACAATTGCTGGAATTTTAACAAACTAGAACAGATTCATCGTAAGGACATGGGAAAGATGCGATTAGATTTTTGTGACCTTGACCTCATTTTCAAAGTCACTACATTATAACATTGACTTTGTTTTCAAGGTTACTACATTATAAAGATTCTAAAAATGAGCCACAAACTTTGTTGTAGTCACGTTGTCCATCCATCAATTTGACTGTCCGTCTGTGTGTCCGTCTGCGACACTGGTTTTTTTCCTAATATCTTGAAAACGCGGTGATGGATTTCCTCAATTTCTGCAGACACATTGATATCAATAAAGTGTACCAACAAAAGAGAAAGTAAGGGCTAGGGGCCAATTCTCTTGAGCCAGCCTCGGTGGCTCAGTTGGATGCGCCGTCCGACTGGAGACCAGGAGGTCGCGGGTTCAACCCCCGCCGAGGTCGTGGAGACTGATCATGAAATATTTTCTACGGTCATTCTCTCCCTTCCGCTGATTCAAGAAGGGCTGTTGTCAGTTTCTGGCAAAAAAATGTGCACAATACTGGTCAACCGCTTAGAGGACTAAGCCTGCCCAGTAAACGTGTGGTTAGGTAAACTGACCACGCTCGACATGACCCCATTGGGTTGACTGGACCGTAAAACCTCAACACAAACCAAACCAATTCTCTTGGAATAATTGCCCTTTGTAAAATCTCTTAATGCAGTAAAAAGATTGTGTGCACATTATCTCTTTAACCAATGGCTGGAATTTGACCAAACAAGCACAGATACATCATCAGGATGGGGGAAAGAAGTGATTAAATTTTGGTGACCTTGACATTATTTTCAAGTTCACTACATTATAAATACTCCAAAAGTGAGCCTTGTGTGCACTCTATCTCATGAATCAATAGATGGAATTTGACTAAATTAGCACAGATAAATCATTGGGATTGGGGGAAAGAAGTGATTAGAATTTGGTGACCTTTATTTTGTTTTCAAGGTCACAACAGCACTTTGAAACTCAAATTTTGATAGAAAAAAGCTTGTGTGCACACTATAGCTGGAACCAATGGATAGAATTTTAACAAACTAGCACAGCTACATCATTAGGACATGGGAAAGAAGTGATTAGATTTTTGTGACCTTGACCTCATTTTCAACCTCATTTTCAAGGTCACTATATTATAAAGACTGTAAAAATGAGCCTTGTGTGCACCCGATCTCACAAATGAATAGGTGGAATTTGTTCAAACTAGCACAGATACTTCATTGGGATGTGGGAAGGAAGTGATTAGAGTTTGTGACCTGGACCTCGTTTTCAAGGGCACACTGACACTTCGAAACTAAAATTTTGATAGAAAAAAACTTATGTGCACACTATCTCTTGAACTAATGGTTGGAATTTGACCAAACTAGCACAGATACACCAATTGGATGACACTTGAAAACTAAAATTTTGATAGAAAAAAAAAGCTTACGTGCACATTATCTCTTGAACCAAAGATTGGAATTTGATCAAACTAGCACAGATACATCAATTGGAGGGGGAAAGAAGTGATTAGATTTTACTGACTTTTGCTTCATTTTAAGGTCACTACAATGTCTCTACAGTGACATGGCCATGGTTGTTGACTGGGATGCCATACTATAAAAAATTGGATCTTATTATGCTACTTAGGTGAACTACAAATCTTACATATCAATGTCACCCATTTTGAAGAATACGTTGTCTTAGTTTTGTTTTCTTTACTGAGTTGGGTTCAGAGGTAACTTAGGGGTCATTTTGGTACAGATGTGTGGCCCAATATTTTGAAACCCACTCCATTTATATACCTGGGCTCTGACAATTGAGACCCATTCATATACTTACCGTTCAAAATTGCCACCTATACATATACAAGTATGGGACACAGAATAGCTTCTAAGAAGGAAAAATGGCTTATTTAGACTGATTTTAGGCCCCAAAAGCTTACTTATAAAGATACTTTCAAAGAAATAGAGCAATTTTAAAGCTATAGATATGCTTCAGCTACAAAAAGCGAGCCATTCATATACCAAACATTGAAAAAAATAAGGCCATTCGGATACTTTCAGAGCTGAAAATAGGGGGCTGTTTGGGCCACACTGCCATATTACACCTTATATAGGGAATTACCCTTGAGGTGCAGAGGGTGGGGAGGGTGTGTGTGGGGGGAGGGGGGATATATAATAAGCATTGCTTGTTGACACTTTTTGCATTAGTATTCCCTGCCGAGGCACTTCTTATGAGTACCCACAACATACGCTTTGTGGAGAAACAAGAAAAATACGAGTAGTTTTTGGTTGAAAAATGCACCCTTTTTGGAGTTACGGAAAGATTAGTAATGTTTGTGTTTTCACCCTAGTTGTCAACCTAGTTGTCAACCTACTTTGTCAACCCAATCATTGTTGATGGCTATGCTTCACTCTTTAATTGCACGACGGCAATGATGGCCTCTTCGTAAAACTTTAACCAGTGGGTTGGGGCTTGACGATATGTCTTTGGCTTGGCCCGCCCTGGTTCAACTATTGGTTTTCATTTGCTCTGGCATACAGTAGAATTAGCTAGGAGTACTCGTCTTTGTTTATTATAGTGATTAATTTGATTTTTATGTTTTCGCTTTGATGCATTGACTGAGTTGGGAGCCTTTATGCGAACTGAATTTTTATGTATTTCTGTATTAAGGGTAGCATCGGGACCCAGGGTGAAGTTAGCTAGCTGTAAAAGTGCTTTAAACCCCCCGGTGGTTTGCACTACCCACCGTTCTAAGGCGGTGGTCCCGGTGTTAGTCTTACTCTTTGTTGCTTTGTAGTTTATTCTACAAGGCGATTTGTTGTATGTCTTTCTGTGTGTCATTTTGTTCTTGTGTTTTTCAGTCCTTTTAGTATTGCAATTACCTCGCTTGGGGAAGAGAGAACTAATCTTAGTGCTTTTCGTACATTTGTTTGGTTTGTGCTTGTTTAGATTTGTTGGTTTCCTCTTCCTCTTGGGGTCTGGGAAGGGCTGCGGTTTGTGATTGTGGCACTCCTTGGACTTTTCTCTTACCTTTTTTTCAGACTTTTCTTGCAGTAAATACATATTTAGCTTGATATGATTGTAAGGTTATGTTTGTTTGATTGTTGATTTGTTTGGTTATGTTTGTTTATTACAAACTTTTGTATGGAGTTTTAGCATAATACTAGCCATGTGTGATTATTCTGAGTTAACCAGTTTTATTATAAGTCTCAGTATTTGGAAATTGTTATGATGTTATACAAGTGTGGGATCAAAAGTAATGCCACTGGCTATTGTTCACCGCTATTGTTAGCTTACCTGAAAAGGTGAGCTGTTGTGATCAGTCAATGTTTGCAGGCTTTCAAGTAGTCCTACTTTTTCTTACTTTTTCCTACTTTTCCTATTTTTTTGTTCAGTTCCTACTTTTTTCCTACTTTTTCCAGAAATACTCCTGCTTCTCCTACTTTTTTGCTTGGATGAAAACAAAGCTCCTGAATAAATAAATAAAACATTTGTTATTAACATATGTTTCAGTCTATTTGTAGAATGAATTATTATATGTTAAATGGTCTAATAGCTCTGACAGAAACTCTTGACATATCGCTGTTGACCGCTTATGTATGCTAGAAACTGTTCACTGCTGAGTCTGATGCAAAGTTAGCTGTTCAGTGTTGGCACATAATAAGTGAGATGACAAACATTTTAACATTGGTCAGCTATTAGTTGTGGTTTTTGTTGTCACTCTAGACTTCTTTTGTCAGTGATATGCAAACTGAGGGAAAAAGTGAGTGAACAGAAATGATAGACTGTACTTTGGTAACCATAATGTATGTTCACATGCATTATTTTTGTAATCCCGTCATGTTAAGGTCTGCCAGAGCTGGAGGCCTTGATCTTAGAAAATTATTTGTTGTGTTTGTTTGTTTGTATTTGTCCAAGATAAAATTCTGAAAGATTTTAAATTGCTTTCTGTATTGGATTGACTTTAGTGATCTGATTTTCACAGGAAGTTGACTTTAGTGATGTGATTTTCACAGACATTTCAAAGTGCATTCTAATCATCCTGTACACACAAACACAGTGCAACCCCAATTTAAGAGGTACAAGTTGTAGTCATCTGACACAATCAATATTTTCAACATATTTCAAGCGCTCTGGCTACTTATCTTTTTAACTGAGCTAGGCACTGATTTAAATATGGTTGAGGTTGCACAAAACTGCAGTGACCAACTAGAGTTCTTTCTTGCTGAGCATGTAGGAATTTGTTGCAGCAGTGCCGTGATGCCTTCCTTAACCTGGCTAGTTTGTATCTGATGCTTCTTCCAAATGTAAATGTTCATTTATGTGTCAGTTTATACATGTTTATATTTTAGCATTTATTTTGACATTTGTTTTCCATAAAATGTACACTGTTTTTTGTCCCCCACCTTTTTGAAGAAAAGTGACGGGACATAGTATTCAGCTTTTCTTAATTCTGTAACTCTGTAATTCCTCCCTCTGGAACCAGGTACTTCATGGATGCAGCTCCCAAAGTTGTGGGTGGATCCTTTTTAAACATTGCAGGTGTTTTTGTCGTGGTCTAAAGATATGCATGTACTTTTGTGTATTCTTGAAACTATTTTTGTCACTTTTTCTGGGTTTTGAACTTAGTCATTTTTCGAGTTCAAACAGTATAGATAATGGGTACCATGGCCACAACTCTTCCTGCAGTTTAGAAATGTTCTTTTTGAAACTTTGCAGGTATTTTTGTCATGGTCTCAATGTATGCATGTGCTTTTGGTGTTTTCCTGGGTACATTGTGTATGCAACTCCTCTTACAGTTGTTGTTGGATCGTTTTGAAACTTTGCAGGCATTTTCTACATGGTCTGAAAATGTGCATATCCTCTGGCCATAAACCTTAGATTAATTTTTTGTCACTATTTTATGGTGAACTTTAATAGCAATTTTTGCCTCAATAGTATGCATAGAGTGGGTGTCTTGTGTTCACAACTCCTCCTACAGGTTTCAACCAATCTTTTTGAAACTTTGTAGGCATTTTTAAAGGTTTAGACATGAAATTCAGATCAGTTTTTGTTACTACTTCCACGTTGTGAACTTAGTCATTTTTGCCTCAATAGTGTACATGTACTTGTAGAGTGAGTGGCTCCTATAGGTTTGTGACCAGTGAAACTGCATGCATTTTCTGCATGGTCTGAAGATGTGCATATGGTTTTGTTTCGGTTTCCTCTTCCTCTTGGTGTCTGGGAAGGGCTGCGGTTTGTGATTGTGGCACTCCCTGGACTTTTCTCTTACCTTTTTGTTTGGACATAATCCTCAGATTATTTTTTTTTTCACTCTGTAACTTAAGACACCTTTTGACTTGGTCATTTTTGAGGATTTATAATAGGCACTGGACATATATTCTCTGAATTGGCTTGTTGGTTTATAAAGTTTCATGATGGTTAGACTGTAGGCTGTTCAAGGGAAAGATGGTGCAATTTTGCTGATTCTTTTTAGAGTTTACTATCTTGAACCTGCATTTCCCAAAGTACAATCCCCAGAATTATAGTTTTGCACAACCACAATTTTATGGAACATCCATAATCTACATTTTCTCAGAAACAGCAATAATTAACATTATGCTTAATAATTTGTTAAAATGTTTAGTTTGGATAATAAAAAAAAGCTTGGTGGCAGCTATGTTCCAGGGAGCTCAGAACCTCATGAAAATGAACAAGCCTTATATTATGTTATTTATGTCCATTAAAGTGCCCATACTTTAAAACTGTGGTTAACTGAGAGATCTTGTGCTAAGTTCATGTTTGTTAGCTCCTACTTTTTATTATCAGGTTCCTACTTTTTTCCTACTTTTCTCCTACTTTAATGTATTTGAGACTCCTACTTTTCTCCTACTTTTTCACCAAGAGTCACTTGAAAGCCTGTGTTCGTCTTTCGTCGTCCATCCTGTGGCATCAACAATTGCTTTAAAAGCCTCCTCCACCTACACCTTTAGGCCAATGGATGAGAAACTTGGTAGGAAGCATCGGGGTGACTTGTAGATTACAAAAAGCTAAAATCATTCCGATCAGAAATCCAAGGTAGCTGCAAGCCATCTTGAAATTCTATTTTTTGCTTCTTCTGAACCAAAAAGCCAGTTGACGCGAAACTTGGTAGGAAGCATCAGGGTGCTTTAGATCAAAAATAGCTAAAATTGTACTGATCCGAAAATCCAAGATGGCCCTCATGGCGCCCATTTTGAAAATCAATTTCTTGCTTCTTCTCCTAAACCAAAAGGCCAATTGACTCATAACTTGGTAGGAAGCATCGGGGTGACTTGTAGATCAAAAATAGCCAATTGACTTGTAACTTGGAACGAAGCATCGGGGTGACTTACAGATCAAAAATAGCTAAAATTGTTCCTGTCAGAAATCCAAGATGACCACCATGGCAGCCATCTTGAAAATCTCTTTTTCACTTCTTCTCCTGAACCAAAGGGCCAACTGACTCGAAACTTGGTAGGAAGCATCGTTGAGACTAGTAGATCAAAATTAGCTAGAATTGCTCCATTTGGAAATCTAAAATGGCCTCCAGAACCAAAGGGTCAGTTGACTCGAAACTTGGTAGGAAGCAGCAGGGTGACTTGTAGATCAAAATTAGCTGAAATCATCTGATATCTAAGATAGCCGCCTTGGCATGTTGAAAATCTATTTTTCTCTTCTTCTCCTGAACCAAAAACCTAGTTGACTCAAACCTTGGTAGGAAGCATTGGGTGACTTGGAGAGCAAAAATAGCTAAAATCATTGACTCATTACTTGATAGGAGGCATCGGGTTGACTTGTAGATCAAAAATTGCTAAAATCGTTCTGATCGGAAGTCCAAGATGGCCTCCATGGCGCCCATCTCGAAAATCCAGTTTTAGCTCATTTCCCTGAACTAAAAGGCCAATTGACTCGAAACTTGGTAGGAACCATTGGGGTGACTTTGTAGATCAAAAATAGCTAAAATAGTTCCGATGGGAAATCCAAGACGGCCGCCATGGCATGCATCCTGAAAATCTATATTTTGCTTATTCTCCTGAACCAAAAGGCCAATTGACTCAAAACTTGGTAGGAAGCATCAGGTGACTTGTAGATCAAAAATAGCTAAAATCGTACCGATCGGAAATCCAAGATGGCCACCAGGGTGGCCATCCTGAAAATCTACTTTTCAGTTCTTTTCCTGAACCAAAAGGCCAATTGATTGAAACTTGGTAGGAAGCATCGGGGTGATTTGTTGATCAAAAATAGCTAAAAGCCTTCTGATTGGAAATCCAAGATGGCTGCCATGGTGGCCATCTTGATAATCTATTTTTCGCTTCTTCTCCTGAACCAAAAGGCCAATTCATCACTGTGACTTGTAGGTCAAAATAAGCTTAAATTGTTCCGATCAGAAATCCAATATAGCTGTCATGGCAACTATTTTGAAAATCTATATTTTGCTTCTCCTCCTGAACCCAAAGGACAGTTGACTTGAAACCTGGTAGGAAGCATCAGGGCGACTTGTAGATCAAAATTAGCTAAAATCCTGCCCATTGGAAATACAAGATGGCACCATGGCGGCCATGTTGAAAATTTATTTTTGGCTTCTTCTTAGTAGGAAGCATTGGGGTGACTTGTAGATCAAAAATCCAAGATGGCAGTCATCTTGGCAATCAATTTTTCTCTTCTTCTTCTGAACAGAAAGGCCATTTGACTTTAAACTTGATAGGAAGCATCGGGGTGACTTGTAGATCAAAAATAGCTCAAATCGTTCCAATAGGAAATCCCAAATGGCGGCCATGGTGGCCATATTGAAAATCTATTTTGAACTTTTTCTCCTGAACCAAAAGGGCAGTTGACTCAAAGTTCATTGGAAGTATAGAGGTGACTTGCAGATCAACAGTAGCTAAAATCTTTCTGATTGGATATCCAAGATGGTGGCTGTCTTGAAAATCATTATTGAACTTCTCCTCTTGAACCGAAAGGCCAAATTACTCCAACTTGTCTGGTAATCAGGTGAGTGATACAGGGCCATCTTGGCCCTCTTGTTGGTGCCATGCACACGTTCTCCGTTGTTGTAGCTTTCAGTTTATGTATAAACTATGCATGTAGACAATATCTTGCTCAAAATTTACATTTGCACAATCTAACTTGTTGGTGGTTAGGCAAAATAGTTGTGAAATGTCAAACATGTGAACAAAATCAGGGCTTACGTTAAGACTAGGGCTTTACTCAGCAGAGGTTCACCTATGATGACATACATGCTATTTATGGTAGTAATGAAACGTCCTTTTCCACAGTTGCAGATTGGTTAGGAAATTTAGTGTGAGTCTGTTAAAAATGCACCTAAATGTGGTCGACTTAAGTCTGCAAGTAGTCCAAGGATTGCTAAAAAAAAAATCAAACAAATAGTAAAATCTGATGCAAGATATACTGGGGTCAGTCAGTAATTTATGATAATGGTTATACAACAGAGTCTATAATAAAATGGGACACACCTTATTTACAATCCTTCAAATTATTGTCCCCTTTGTTGAATGACTGCATTCTATCATTTCGGGAGATCCTTGATTCCCGTTGCTAGACAACCAAACGTGATACTGTGAAGCTCCATGGCCACGGCAACTTTAAGCTCATCTAGATCTTTGAATCCTACTCTCCCAAGTGACATTTTTTTAGTTTCGGGAACAACTTGTAGTCACAGGCACTTAGATCAGGAGAATAAGATTGGTACAGCAGTATTTCCCAGTTATAGTGGTCAATTACTGTCTAAACAGGGTTTGACTTATGTGGCATTGTGTTGTCCTGAATTACCATAACACCTGCATTTAGGAGCATGGGTTGCTTCTTTCATGTACTTGGTCTCAATTTCATCCTCAAAAACTCTGCATAATATGTTCCATTTACAATCTCTCTAATGATAAAAAAATCTGTCGATAGTATGCGTCTGTTATCATAGGCTATAACCTCAAACTGTTTCAGATTACGAAATTTTGCCGGTCTTGGCGAATCCAGGGTATGCCATTCAGAGAATTGTGGTTTCAGTTCAGGCTCATAACTTCTCAACCACATCTCATCTATTGCTACGATATGATTTATTACCTTCATTTTAATACAGTGTTAAGTGTCTTTTTGCTGTCTCTACCCTATCCGTCATTTCATCTCAACTTCGGGTAATGTGGCACCCATCTAGCGGCTACCAGCCACATTTTCCACCGCCTCATAAAAACTGTATAAACCGATCCATGACTTATGCCAATACTCACTGTTAAGTCATCACGTATATAACCTGTCTTCATTAAAAAGTTCAATATGAAATTTATCAGTTGCCTCGATAGGCCTTCGTTGGTCATCAGAAGTGTTAAGTATTCCCGTCAAAAAATGCTTCATCCACCTATACACTGTATTAAACGAAAATGCAGATGCACCACAAGCTTCACATAGGGTTTTTATTATACGCCCGTTTGAAAAACGGGACGTTTTATGTTACGGGGTATGGCGTCCGTCCATCAGTCCGTCCATCCGTAAACTTTATCGTTTCCGGCTAACTCCTCCTGCAGTTTACATCCAGTCAAGCTGAAACTTGGTATATAGTTAGACCATGATGTGGAGCAGCGCATATTGTTGCGGGGTTCAGTTAACCAAATGTTTGCAGAGTTATGCCCCTTAGAAAATTTCTGTAACTTTTCATTTCCGGTTAACTCCTCCTACATTTTACATCCGATCAAGCTGAAACTTCATGTATAGTTAGACCATGATGTGGAGCAGCGCATATTGTTTCGAGATTACAGTCCACCAAATATTATCAGAATTATGCCCCTTTGAAAATTTCAGTTGACTTTTCGTTTCTGGCTAACTCCTCCTACAGTTTAGATCCGATCAAGCTGAAACTTGGTGTATAGTTAGATCATGATGAGGCCCAGCGCATATTGTTTCGGGGTTACAGTCCACCAAATGTTTGCAGAGTTATGCTCCTTAGAAAATTTCTGTTAACTTTTCATATCCGGTTAACTCCTCCTACATTTTACATCCAAGCAAGCTGAAACTTCATGTATAGTTAGACCATGATGTGGAGCAGCGCATTTTATTTCGAGGTTACAGTACACCAAATATTAGCAGAGTTATGCCCCTTTGAAAATTTCAGTAGACTTTTCATTTCCGACTAACTCCTCCTACAGTTTACATCCGATCAAGCTGAAACTTGATTTGTAGTTAGACCATGATGTGGAGCAGCGCATATTGTTTCAAGGTTACAGTCCAACAAATATTAGCAGAGTTATACCCCTTTGAAAATTTCGATTAAATTTTTCGTTTCTGGCTAACTTTTCCTACAGTTGACATCCAATCAACCTGAAACTTCATGTACAGTTAGATCATGATGTGGAGCAGTGCATTTTGTTTCGGGGTTACAGTCCACCAAATATTAGCAGAGTTATGCACCTTTGAAAATTTCAGTAAACTTTTCGTTTCTGGCTAAATCCTCCTACAGTTTACATCCTATCAAGCTGAAACTTGATTTATAGTTAGACCATGATGTGGAGCAGCGCATATTCTTTCAAGGTTACAGTCCACCAAATATTAGCAGAGTTAAACACCTTTGAAAATTCTTATGAATTTTTGTTTCCGGCTAAATCCTCCTACAGTTTACATCCGATCAAGCTGAAATTTCATAGATAGTTACACGATGATGTGGAGCAGCACATATTATTTCGCGGTTACAGTGCACCAAATATTTGCAGATTTATGCCCCTTTGAAAGTTTTTGTAAACTTTTCGCAGCATATTGTTTAGCGGTAATAGTGTGCCAAAAGCTCATATGAGCTTATAATATAGCCATGCTTCTGTGGTGTGTCCTCCGTCAGAAAGCACTTCTCCCTAGAAGCAGCAAACTTCTCCCTATTTTCCCAGGAGGGAGAAGTCACTTCTTCCTTAATTTCTGGGCCAGCTTTAACCCTTAGGTTACAGTTCACCAAATATCAGCGGAGATTATGCCCCAATGAATTTTTTTGAATTTTTTTTTTTTTTTTTGTAATTCCACTTATAGTTTATATCCGGAGCACTGAATTATACAGGAGCCAGTTTATGTGCTGCATCTTATTACTTGCCACGGGCGTATAATGCCCTGTTTGGCGGAGCTCTTGTGAGTTTCTTTTTCAGTTTTCCCTCTCAAATATTAGATTTTTATATATGCACGTTGTTCCATTTGATTGACCATGACGCTCAAGACACACTGTATTGAAGTAATGTCATGATGATGTCACATGCCACACATGATTTTCTTCGATGTGAATGAGTATGTTAATTGATGATGGACATACATACAAAATTTCTAGTACGTATCTTAACCCTTGTCCTGCTGAACCCGGATATACCCTGTCTTTGCAAACACTGTAGATCCAGATCAGTTCACATACTTAATGGCAAACAGTGCAGATCCAGATCAGTTGGCTTCTCCAGATCAGTTCACATACTTAATGGCAAACAGTGCAGATCCAGATCAGTTGGCTTCTGAAGAAGCCAACTGATCTGGATCTGCACTGTTTGCTATTAAGTATATGAATTTATATCAACAATCTGGATCAAGTAATCTGATTAGCTGAAAATTAGAAGTGGGCGTGTCATCTTAATTTATTCAGCAGGACAAGGGTTAAATAATGAATTTGCTATAGGGTTATTATCATAACATATTTACTGACCCTCATACTTCTCAGCAGATTGCAGACATGGGTGGTATTTCAAAAGCATCTGTATTGCATATATATGCATAGACTTATAATGGGAAAATAGGTAAATTGCATTTTGTCCATAACCAGTGAAGTGATGTGAACCATATTTGGCAGTTATGATCATTTGAAAACCCAGTGTATGTGTGTTATGACCACCAACATTTGGTTTGGTTGCAATGGCAAAATATTAAAAGTTGGAAATTTGAAAAGCACCAGCAGGGAAAAAAGATGGTGTTAACCCTTGTCCTGCTGAACCCAAATAGACCCTGCTTTTGCAAACAGTGAAGAAGCCAACTGATCTGGATCCACACTGTTTGCCATTCATTATATGGATTTATGTCACTAATCTGGATCAAGTTACCTGATTGGCTGAAAATTAGAAGTGAGTGTGGCATCTTAATTTATTCAACATAACAAGGGTTAAGGACCAACAAGGATAAAATCTCCTGTTGAACACCAACAGGAAAAGAAAATCCTGCTGAGCTTGTCTATTGTATGGCCTTGTAAAGAGACACAGGACAGGTAGCATAGGTGGGAATGGCAACATGCAATTGAAATACCTCTACTCCTATCATTTCCTTACTTTTTCATTTGAGATGAGAGCTTGGCAAATCCCTGGGTTCTGGCAAATATAAATAGATTATAAAACAAATGATCATGAGAGGGATGAATGAACACACAATGACAAAAATAGCGGAAGTGTCTAAAACTTACAGTATATGATTGAAGTAGCAAAGGCTTTGAAATACAATCAAAATTTTTAGCTCACCTGAGCACGAAGTGCTCATGGTGAGCTATTGTGGTCAGTCAATGTCCATTGTGCAGCGTCAACAATTGCTTTAAAGGCCTACTCCTCCTACACCCCTGGGCCAATTGACTTGATACTTGGTAGGAAGCATCGGGGTGACTTGTAGATCAAAAATATCTAAAATCGTGCCGATCAGAAATCCAAGATGGCCACCATGGCCGCCCTCTTGAAAATCTATTTTTTGGCTTCTTCTCCTGAACCGAAAGGCCAGTTGACTCCAAACTTGCTAGGAAGCATCGGAATGACTTGTAGATCAAAAATAGCTAAAATCATGCCGATCGGAAATCCAAGATGGCCGCCATCTTGAAAATCTATTTTTCCCTTCTTCTCCTGAACCAAAAGGCCAGTTGACTCGAAACTTGCTAGGAAGCATCGGGGTGACTTGTAGATCAAAAATAGCTAAAATCATGCCGATGGGAAATCCAAGATGGCCGCCATGGCAGCCATATTGAAAATCTATTTTTCGTTCTCCTGGACCGAAAGGCCAATCGACTCCAAACTTGTTAGGAAGCATTGGGGTGACTTGTAGATCAAAAATAGCTAAAATCATGCCGATCGGAAATCCAAGATGGCTGCCATGGCCCCCATCTTGAATATCTATTTTTCGCTTCTTCTCCTGAACCGAAGGGCCAGTTGACTCCAAACTTGCTAGGAAGCATTGGGGTGACTTGTAGATCAAAAATAGCTAAAATCATGCTGATCAGAAATTCAAGATGGCTGCCTGAAAATCTATTTTTCGCTTCTTCTCCCAAACCCAAAAGCCAATTGACTCCAAACATGGAAGGAAGCATTGGGGTGACTTGTAGATCAAAAATAGCTAAAATCATGCCGAACGGAAATCCAAGATGGCCGCCATAGCCGCCATCTTGAAAATCTATTTTTCGCTTCTTCTCATGAACCAAAAGGCCAGTTGACTCGAAACTTGGTAGGAAGCATCGGGGTGACTTGTAGATCAAAAATAGCTAAAATCATGCCGATGGGAAATCCAAGATGGCCGCCATGGCAGCCATATTGAAAATCTATTTTTCGCTTCTCCTGAACCGAAAGGCCAATCGACTCCAAACTTGCTAGGAAGCATCGGGGTGACTTGTAGATCAAAAATAGCTAAACTCATGCCGATCGGAAATCCAAGATGGCTGCCATGGCCGCCATCTTGAATATCTATTTTTCGCTCTTCTCCTGAACCGAAGGGCCAGTTGACTCCAAACTTGCTAGGAAGCATTGGGGTGACTTGTAGATCAAAAATAGCTAAAATCATGCTGATCAGAAATTCAAGATGGCTGCCTGAAAATCTATTTTTCGCTTCTTCTCCCAAACCCAAAAGCCAATTGACTCCAAACATGGAAGGAAGCATTGGGGTGACTTGTAGATCAAAAATAGCTACAATCATGCCGATCGTAAATCCAAGATGGCCGCCATGGCGGCCATCTTGAAAATCTATTTTTCGCTTCTTCTCCTAACCCCAAATGTCAATTGACTCGAAACTTGGTAGGAAACATCGGGGTGACTTATAGATCAAAAGTCGCTAAAATCATTCCAATTGGAACTCCAAGCTGGCCGCCATGGCCGCCATCTTGAATATCTATTTTTCGCTTCTTCTCCTGAGCCGAACTGACTCCAAACTTGGTAGGAAGCATAAGGGTGACTTGTAGATCAAAAATAGCTAAAACCATGCTGATCAGAAGTCCAAGATGGCCGCCCTTGTGGCCATCTTGAAAATCTTTTTTTCGCTTCTTCTCCTAAACCCAAAAGCCAATTGACTTGAAACTTGGTAGGAAGCATCGGGGTGACTTATAGATTAAAAATGGCTAAAATCGTTCTGATTGGAAATCCAAGATGGCTGCCATGGTGGCCATTTTGAAAATTTATTTTTCACTTCTTCTCCTGAACTGAAAGGCTTATTGGCTTTAAACTAGGTAGGAAGCATCAGGGTGACCTGTAGATCAAAAATAGATAAAATCATCCCTATCAGAAATCCAAGATGACCGCTATGACAGCCAGCTTTAAAATCTATTTTTCGCTTCTTCTCCTGAACTAAAAGGCCATTTGACTCGAAACTTGGTAGGAAGCATTCGGGTGACTTGTAGATCTAAAATAGCTTAAATTGTTTGGATCGGAAATCCAAGATGGCTGTCATATATATATATTTATATATATAATATACTTATATTTATAATATTTTGCTGCCACTGTGCTGTTTACATGTATAAAATCATGATTCTTCAGAAACCACTTAGCCAATTTCCACCAAATTTCACATTGATCCTTCTGTTGAAATGTGATTGATAGTTTATTCAAATGATCATGCTCCATTGACTGTCAGGCCCATATATTCTTCTTCAAAACTAAGAACTGCTCAAATGATGATACATGTATTTTCATTAGTTGCGATGATAGGATTGAAAAAATGTTGCATAACATCTGCATGTCTGCAGTGGCTATGTCACTCAGGTGAGCGAATCGTGGCCCGTGGGCCTCTTGTTTTCACTTATTTTCCTGAACCAAAGGGTCAGTTGATTTGAAAATTGGTAGGAAGCATCAGAATGACTTATTGATATAAAAATAGCTAAAATCATTCCGATTGGAAATCCAAGATGGCGGCCATCTTGAAAGTCTATTTTTCTTTACTTCTTCTGAACTGAAAGGCCAATTGACTTGAAACTTGTAAGGAAGCATCGGGCATCAGAGTGACTTGTAGATCAAAAATAGCTCAAATGGTTGCGACAGGAAATCTCAAATTGCGGCTATAGTGGCCATCTTGAAAATCTGTTTTGAACTTTTTCCCCTGAACCAAAAGGGAATTGACTTAAAGTTTATTGGAAGTATCAAGGTGACTTGTAGATCAACAGTAGCTAAAATCATTCTGATTGGAAATCCAAGATGGCTACCGTCTTGTTTATGTTTATTATATTTCCCTGCCACTGTGCTGTTTACATGTATAAAATCATGAGTCGTCAAAAACCACTTAGGCAATTGCAACCAAATTTCTCATTGATCCTATTGTTGAAATGTGATTGAGAGTTTGTTAAATGATCACGCTCCACTGACTGCCTTGTCATATATAATATTCTTCTTCAAAATTAAGAACTGCTTAAAGGATGATCTTTTCATTAGTTGCGATGACAGGATTGGAAAAATGTTACATAACATCTGCATATCTGCACTCGCAATGCTACTCAGGTGAGCAACCCATGGCACGTGGGCCTCTTGTATTATTTGAGAGTTATCAGTCCCTGCCCCTGTGTCGTATACATGTATAAAATCATGATATCGTTAAACAACACTTCAGAAACTATATTGCCAGTTTCCACCAAATTTCACTTCCACCCTACTGCTGAAATGACATTGAGAGTTTGTTGTTCAAATATCATGCCCATATATGGTAAAAAAAAAATAAACACATTCCTCTTCTTTGAAGCCAAGAACTGCTCAAATGATGATCCTTTCATTAGTCACAATGACGGATTTAGAAAAATATTGTATAACAGCTGCATATCTGCAATAGCTTTTTCACTCATGTGAGCGAGCCATGGCCCGTGGGCCTCTTGTTTCTTGTTGGGGAAAAAGAAGTACTTTTTAGGAATAACTATAACCTTGTTCAAAGAATAATGATGTCTGGTTAGCTTACCTGGAGCTTTACTCCAGGTCAGCTAATGCCGTGGCCTGTTGTCCGTGTTCGTCATTCGTCCTTCCGTCGTCAGCTTATCACATTATCAACATCTCTCCAGAATTGTAAGTCTGATTGAGCTGAAACTTGGTGGGTGGTATTTGGGCTTCATGGAGATTCAGAATTGCTAAAATTGATGCATTCCTTTATATCCAAGGTGACCACCATGGTGGCCATCTTGAAATTGTTCTAACAACCTCCTCTTGAGCCATAAGTCGGATCGAGCTGAAACGAGAGGCATCAAGGGGAAATGGAGATTCAGAATTGCTAAAATTGATCCTTTCCTATATCCTAGTTGACCATCTTGAAAATCTTCAAACCACATTTTGCTCCCAAACATCAGGTCTGATTGAGCCAAAACTTGGTGGGAGGCATGGGGGTGATATGGAGATTCAGAATTTGTAAACTCATGATGTTCCGACATCCAAGATGGCTGGCCCCCATAGGAGCCATCTTGAAATTCTTCAAACCACATCTCCTCCCAAACTGTATGTCAATTTAAGCTGAAACTTGGTGGAAGGCATCAGAGTGACATGGAGATTCAGAACTGCTAAAATCATTCACTTTCGATATCCAAGATGTTCACTATGGCGGCCAACTTCAATTCAAAACTTTCAAACAACATATGCTGTGGAATGGTAAATCAGATTAAGCCAAAACTTGATGGGAGGCATGGGGGAGAAATGGAGATTCAGAATTGATAAAATCATTCTGCTCCACATTCGTCAAATAACATCCCCTCCCAAACAGTAAATTGGATGGAGCCAAAACTTTACTGGAGGCATTGGAGCAACATAGAGATTCATAATTCCTAAAATCATTCTGTTCCAGTATCCAAGATAGTCGCCATGGTGGCCATCTTGAAAATTCTCAAACAATATCTGCTCCCAGAGGGTAAGTTGGATTAAGCCCAAACTTTTTGGGAGGCATTGGGGAGACATGGAGATACAGTGTGGGATTGACCAAACTTTACAGCAAGAATCCTTAGTCAGATGGAGCTGTTCAGAAACTCATCATGAAAACATGCCTATATAATTTTGACCCCCTTAAACCCCACTTTTGTATAGTAAAATTGGGGTTTACAGGAGTATACACTATTTTTTTTATTTCTGCTCAAAAACGTAGATTGTGGGTACTCGTTAGAAACGCCTCATCGATGCGGTTCTAACTAGTACCCGAAATCTATGTTTTGAGCAGAAACATGAAAAATGTCAGATTTTTTATCGGAAATTTTTCATTTTGCGGTGGTAAAATTTTCAGTATATTTGAATAGGCTTGTTTTCGTAATGTAATGGCAGGCATCAAGGCAACTTGCAGATTCAGAATGTCTAAAGGCAATCTGATCTGATAGCCAAAATGGCCACCATGGCACAATGTAACATATCATGATCAGCCTAATCCAGGTGAGCGATTTCTGGCCCTTTTTGACCTCTAGTTCCAATCTTCTGTTTGACAGATTACAGCTGGGAACCAGAAGCCTCGAATCAACAAACAAGGTTATTTTCTAACCTTTTTAAATAGGGCTAAGGATGAAGTTCTTATTTCAGGGTGAGAATTTGAACCTTGCAGCCGAGAAAGGTGATGTAACGGTCAAGATAGGCCTGGGCAGCTGTGAAGTGATTGAACTAACAGGGAACAACCTAACTTGCGTGCCACCAAACAAACAACCAGTTCCTACAGTGCCGGGAGGAAATTATCCCGAAGTCAATGTAAGAGATGATAAACCTTTAGCCCATAATCATTTAGTGGATTCTGCTACCACAAATCTTTGGACTGATCTGTTTCCTGTAGTAGGGTGTCTGGCTAGTTTTTTTTTTATTATTACTATGTTTTATAGAAGTTCCTGTATTTAATGCAAACAGTGTAGATCCTGATTAGACTCCACAGAATGTGGCATCTGATCTGGGTCTGCACTGCTTCGCAGTTACCCTTTTGGGATCTTCAGATTAAAATAGGTTAAGTGACACTTGGATAAATGCTAGTACACGATAAAACCTACAATAAGACTTGTTTGACCTGAGAAGACTCAGGTCATCCTGTATATCCACCCAGTATGGCAATGGTTCTCATTTATCCCTCTTCGGATTGCCTGGAGGCTGTAAAAGGTATATGCTATCAGCAAAGACTCTGATCAGACTGTGCTGATGTACAGGCTGATCAGAGTCTTAGCTGGTCACACACTTCATATTGTATGTGTTGTCATGAGCTGGCTCATATTATTTTCAGTGCTCACCACCCCAGCCCCCCTACCCCCCCTCCCTCCCCCCCACCATCTACCCTGTTTGAACAAGTGCAACATACAGGTCTCTTTTTCTATCCATCCATTTGTCACTTTATCATTCTGTCAGTCTGTCACCACAGCCTTAGCTTTTAAGGCAATCAGTTCCCATTAGTTCATCAAGAAGTTGACCAAATTCTCTTCAGCTACTTAAGTCTAACTAGAGCAAAGTGCTGGTTGGTACTGGTTTCTGTACTTATCCATCACATGAAAGCTGGGAACCAGTATCTTGTTTCAAAGGCGTTCCTTAGCTGAAAATTACATACAAGACTAACAGCCAATTTGCCATGCTCCATAGTGCAGTTGGTAGCATATCTGACTGCAGGTCGGCAACATTTTTTCTCGGAGATTGATCATGAAATATTTTCTCTGGTCATTCTCCCCCTTCCGCTGATTCAAGAAGGGCAGTTGTCAGTTTCTGGCAAAAGAATGTGCACAATACTGGTTAACCGCTTAGAGGACTAAGCCTGCCCAGCAAACGTGTGGTTAGGTAAACTGACCGTGCTCGACATGACCCCATTGGGTTGACTGGGCCGGAAAACCTCAACACAAACCAGATCCAGGATTTGCAAATTTGAATCCTAGCTTGGCCACATAACTTAACCCTTGTCCAGCTGAATAAATTAAGATGCCACGCCCATTTCTAATTTTCAGCCAATCAGATTACTTGATCCAAATTGTTGATATAAATTCACATACTCAATGGCAAACAGTGCAGATCCAGATCAGTTGGCTTTTTCAAAAGCCATCCGATCTGGATCTACTCTGTTTGTAAAGGCACGGTACATCCGGGTTCAGCAGGACAAGGGTTAAGTTGAGATGAATTATAAAATCATTTGTATGATCATTCTCCCCCTTCCTTGGCCACACAACTTTAGTTAAGATAGATCTAAAAATTATTTCTAAGGTCATTCTCCCCTTTTCACTGATTCTCCCACCCTACTTCCTGCCCTGGTAAAAGTGTGTGTAGGTTAACAGACAGGCTTGACATAACCATATCATTGTTGATTAGATCATTAAAAGCCAACTTTAACAAACAAACAAAACAGCTAATTCTTAAAAACAGCAAACAAACCAGAATGATTGAATGATTAAATTATCTACATATGATATTTTATTAACCCTTAAACTGCCAATTACAACACTTGTCGTCTGCTTTGCCATCTGCTTGTGATTTTAAAAGTCATTTTTGCAAAATGTGTGGACCCAGATCAGACTGCAGTCTGATCAAGGTCAACACTGTTTGCCTGCATACAGAAATAGGTTTGAAAAGTTTGCAAGAATATTCAGCAGACGACAAAAACAGACAACATTTTCAGATGCAGGTTTTCTTGGCATTTTAAGGCATTTAAAGGGTTAAACTTGTTTGATAATTTAGCTATTTTCCTTGGCAAAACTTGCAAAAGATACATTATTGAACTTATGTATAAGTATCCTTTGAAATTAACATGAATGTGAGATCCTTTATGATGCCTAATCAAAGAAAAGGGCCCATATGTCAGCTGCAGACAAGGCAGGCCCTGATCAGCCTGTGCATATGCTGATAGGCTGATCTGGGCCTACATTGTCTGCTTACAGAATTAGTAGATACTGTAGTATATGTCGAGGAACAGAAAATGCCCAGAATAAACTGCATAGATGTGCACGCTGATCTGGACGTGCATTGTCTGCCGATTGCATAAGGACCCTTTTCTTGCATTCCACATCATATATATTTGCATTCCACATCATATATATTTAGGGCAGTTATAATACCATATGTCAACCCTTAAAGAGTCAAGCAAAATTTGTAGCAGAAGAGACTATAATTTTTTTTTGTTTGTTTGTTTGTTTTTCGTTTAAAATAAGTCTTTACTTTTCATATGTATGGTCTGCTTGGGAGATGATTCCCATGAAATGTCAAGATTTGTTTTTTATGAAAACTTTCAAGATTGGAAATTGTCAGTTTCTGGACAAAGAATTTGTACAAGTACTGGTTAATTACTTAGAGGACTAAGCCTGCCCTGGAAAAGTGTGTTTTGGTAAGATGACACAGGTTTGAATGAACTTAATTGTGTTGACAAGGTCATTGAACTCCAAACCAACCAAATCTATGGAAAATAATAATGATAATAATAGAAAAAAATTAAGTTTTGTCAGCTGCAGTTGTGATTGGCACTTAAAAGATTCATTAGTATCTTTGCTTACAGGTTAGTATAGGAAATGTCCATGCTATGGTGGGCTACCTTCAGTACCAGGAGCTAATTGATGAATTGGAGAAAAAGTGGATTATAATAGCAGCTGTGATTGGGTCATTGTTTGCCATTGCACTGATTGTCGCAGTGTTGCTGCTCTTGAAAAACAAGAAAAAGTCAAAAAAGATGCACAATATCCAGCAACATGTAAAGGAACTAGAAATGGACATAATAGATATTGTCAGACAAGGTATGATTTGAATGAAATTTTTGAAACATTGTCTGCTTTTATTTATAGTCAGTAGGTTAAAGTTTAAACTTCCAACTTTCAACAAAAAGTTTGCCTCTGTCCTTTTCAGTGGGCAGTCCGAAAACAGGGTTCATACACATCAGGGAAAAAGTCAGCGATTTTTTTTTTTTTTTTTTTTCCTCCAAAGTCGGAAGAGTTGTCATGGAATTCTGTGATGTTTTTAGGAAAAATGAAATTCTGCAAAAATGTCAGGAAAATGTCAGGGAATTTTACATCTCAGCTGTATGGAGCAAGAATATTTGGTCGCAGTGTATCTTTCTTGCTAAATTCATAAAATTTCCTGCTCTAATATTGTTAGGGAAATTTGCTTTAGGGAAATGTCAGGGAACTTTGGTCAACCCTAAATGTATGAACCCTTAATATGCAAGGGAGTCTCCTAAACCTTTAATCTGTTTCTGCTATTTGAAATACAACCATAAAAAGAAATGCTTCTTTTAATTAAATGTAACCCTTCCCCCTTCCCAGCTCACCCCTACCACACACTCAGATTACCACTTATATTTAGTAAAAAGAGGATGACCCCATTTTCCAATGCACAAAACCCTTATCCTGCTGAACCTGGATATATTCTGCCTTTGCAAACAGTGTAGATCCAGATCAGTTGGCTTCTGAAGATCAACTGATCAACTTCTGAAGAAGCCAACTGATCTGGATCTGCACTGTTAGCCATTAAGTATGCTAATTTATAGCAACAATCTGGATCAAGTAATCTGATTGGCTGAAAATTAGAAATGGGAGTGGCATCTTAATTTATTCAGCAGGACAAGGGTTAAATATATCAATGTGAATTTTCTTTTCAGAGTTTGCTGACATGCACACAAGCATGTCAGTTGTTAGCAACAATCTGATTGAGCAAGGTTGTCCCTACCACCACTATCAGCAGTATGTGTTCAATCTCATGTTTCCTGCAGACATCATGGAGTCTCACCCATTGATGCAGGAGCCAGTTGTAAGTAGCAAGGTACGCATGCTTAACTAAATCCTCAAAGGGCTGAAAATATCATAAAAAGTCATAGTTTCAGCTTCATTTGAAATACAAGACAAACCAGAGCACTGATATATAAGGTCAGAAGTTTCTCTGTCTTCAGTACTATAGAATGGGTTATTTTGAAGTTGGCTTTTACCATAGGTGCATTCATTCAATTTTATTGAATCAATAGATCTGATTGGCTCGAAATTGAAAGTGGGTGTGGCCTATTATTTAGCATGCATCCTGAATAAATCGTGATGCCACACTCACTTCTGATTTTCAGCCAATCACATTGCTAGATTCAGGTTGTTGATACAAATTCATATAATGACAAACAGTGTTGATCCAGATCAGTTGGCGTCTGAAGAAGCCATCTGATCTGGATCTACACAGTTTGTGTAGGCAGGGCATATTTGGGTTCAGTAAGACCAGGGTTAACTTTACAACTATCTGGACAGTAGGTGACAGATTGGGTAATGGTGTCTGGGGGAGGGGCAAACATTGATTTTGTTGTGATCATTGGCATGGGTCTTTCTGCACCCTATCTCTGCATCACATTCTGTGACATCTGATCTGAGTCTATACTTTTTGTTGAAGGAGTAATCAAGATAATTAAAATGTGTTCTGCTGCTATTTCACTCAGGCCACTTCAGGCATTTTTAAACCCTGGTCCTGCTGAACCCCTGATATGCCCTATCTTTGTACACAAACAGTATAAATGCAAATCAGTTGGCTTCTGAGGAAGCCAGCTGATCTGGATCTACTCTGTTTGTCAGTATGTGAATTTGTATCAGCAACCTGGATCAATTAATCTGATTGGCTGAAAATTAGAAGTGGGTGTGGCATCTTAATTTATTCAGCATTGCAAGGGTTAACATCAGTATGATTATATGATTGATGCTGGATGATATTTTCAGCTCTAAATGTGTAACTGCTCACAGCTGTGTTCAGTAGTCTCCACAGTCTTCTATGCTACTACTTGCTTCTATGAAAACATAGCACCAAATAAGATGCTTCTATTGTCAAAAACTGCTGATATTTCTTTTATTTCTCCACAAAAACGTTGCTGGTTCTCATTAGAAGAGCCTCACCAGAGCTAATGAGTACCCACAACACATTTTCCTAGAGAAATAGGAGAAATATTTATAATATTTATTTAAAAGCCCCACTGTGATGAGAAAAAGGTCCCTATCACAGGTACAGACAAAGAAACACAAGTCAGCTTGGGCATAGGCACAGTCTGATGACTTCCATAGCCCACATACAGAACTGATACTGTAGAATAATCAGCAGACAAGGATGGCCCAGATCAGACCATTACGTAAACACACCTATTCAAATATATAGAAAATTTCACCTCTAAAACCTGAAAATTTTCAGATAAAAAACTCTGATATTTTCTTATTTCTGCTCAAAACATAGATTGTGGGTACTCATTAGAACCACCTCAGAGAGGCAGTTCTAACAAGTACCCACAATCTATGTTTTGAGCAGAAATAAGAAAAATGTATACCCCTGTAAACCCCAGTTTTACTATATAAAAGGGGTTTAATGGGGTCAATATTATGTGGACATGTTTTCGTGATGCTAAATTTGCATGCCTATCAGAGCTTTCCTTATCTGCATATATGATTATGTCCCACCAAAGGGGAAGGGGACATATTGTTTTTGGTGCGGATCCTTTTGTGTCAGCATGACATTTTTTTATCTGCACAATATCTTGTAAATCAGTGGTTCGATTCTTACCAAATTTTCATGGATTTATAGTTAGGACATAACAAGAACTGTTTAGATTTTGGTGACCTTGACTTAATTTTCAAGGTTGCAATAGTAGAAAATTAGAAAACTTGCTTTGGGGACATGTTTTCTCAGAAAACACTGTTACTAGTTAATCTTTAAAGTTCCAAGCAAATTTGTAGCAGACGGCATTCCAATTTTTTGCTCACCTGATCTATACTCAAGATGAGCTATAATGATCACTTTTTGACCATCGTTGGTTTGTCTGTGTAAGCCACCATCCAAGGTTTAGGGGCTATTTTGGACATAACTGGACAAAATGTTAAGGTTCATTGCTTTTAAAATACATTGCTAGCCCTAAATTCCCCCCAAAATAGCCCCTAACCCTCAAAAGAAAACACTGAGGTAGCCCTTAATCCTGAAATGTTGGAGCGTTGGTCAGTCTCTTAACACTTTCAAATGACAACTCCTCCAAAGCCTTGAAGCAATTTGTCCTAATTAGATAAGAATGTTGCTTGAGTAGGGGGATTTAAAACTAGCTATAATTATGGTGATCTAGCTCTTGGTTTGGTTGCCATGGCAGCAGAAAGCCCCCATACACACAATGGGGAAATGGTTAAATAGCATTTTCTCCATAACCAGTGAAGTGATGTGAACCATGTTTGGCAGTTAAGATCATTTGATGATTGTCCACCCAGTTAATGTGTTTATTGACCAATGACTATTGTGTTTGGTTGCCATGGCAACATTAAATTTAAAAAAAGGAATTTTTAAACATCTCCTAAACCATTGAATCAGTATGACTCTAATTTGGTACAAATGTTGCTTGGATAAGGGCAATTAAAAATAGCTAGAATTATGGTGATCTGCTTCTTGATTTGCTTGTCATGGCAACAGAAAGCTACCATAGACTTGTAATGGGAAAATGGTTAAATTGCATTTTCTCCATAACCAGTGAAGTGATGTGAACAATATTTGGCAGTTGTAATCACTTGAGGATTGTCTGCCCAGTTTATGGGTTTTATGACCAGTGACCATTTTGTTTGGTTGCTATGGCAACATTAAGTTTAAAAAAGAAAGAAAAATGGAGTTTTTAAATGACAACTCCTCCTAAACTACTGAAGCAGTATGACTCTAATTTAGTACAAATGTTGCTTCAAGCAGGCCTCCTAGCAAAACCTATAAAACCTATAATAACCTATAATTTTGTGTCAAACCTATAAAACCTTTATTTTGTTCATAAAACTTATGAAAAGCCTGTATTTTCATGAAAAAAACCTATATTTTTCACATTTTGAACCTTCTCGCGACTCAACCCTAACTTTTCTTCAAAATGACCTACTATTTTTACATTTTAGTCCCAAAAAAGTGATGAAAACTGTCAAGAAATTGTAATTTTTTTCCTCGCTCGCTTTGCTCGCTTGGACTTTGTAAAATTCAGATCAACCTTATCAGAATAATTTTGGCCCAAAATTTCATCGAATATTTTTTCTTCAGTTTTAAATCTAATTGTGAGTTTGGAAGAACCTTTCTTTAACCTATATTTTTTATTGAAAAGCCTGTAAATAACCTATATTTTGAGGAAGAAGAACCTGTATAAAAACCTATATTTTCAAAGTGGGCCACTAGGAGGCCTGTGCTTGGGTAAGGGAAATTTAAAATAGCGAAAATTATCATGATCTGCCTCTTGGTTTACTCTTGGTTGCTATGGCAACAGAAAGCTCCCATAGGCTTATAATGGGAAAATGGTTCATTTGCATTTTCTCCATAACCTGTGAAGTGATGTGAACCATGTTTGGCAGTTATGATCATTTGATGAATGTTTACCCAGTTCATGTGTTTTATGATCAGTGGCCATTTTGTTTGTTGCCACCACAAAACCAAAGTAGGAAATCTGTAAAACACCAGCAGAGAAAGAAGTCCTTGGTACGCTTGTCTCTTGTCTGGCCTTGTAAAGTATAGCATAGTTGGGAGTGGCAATATGTAATTGAAATACCACTTCTCCCATCATTTCTTTACCTATTCAATGAAGGTGAGAGCTTTGCAAGTCCCTGCACTCTGGCAAAAACAAATCTTGAGCGCAAGGGACACACACACACAGACAAAAATAGCTAAGTGTCTAAAACTTACTATATTTGATTGAAGTAGCAAAGGCTTTAAGTTACAATCAAATTTTTTTTCTGCAAGGGTTATCTTCCCATGTCCCTGTGCTGTATACATGTATAAAATCTTGGTTTTATTAAACAACTTCTCTCTGAAACCACTTGGCCAGTTTTCACCAAATTTCATATCAATCCTAATGTTGAAACGGGACAGAGAGTTCTTTTCAAATGGTCACACTTAACTGTCATGCCCATATATTCAAATGGTCACGCTTGACTGTCATGCCCATATATTCAAATGGTCACGCTTGACTGTCATGCCCATATATGGCAAAAAAAAATGGTAATAAAAAACACATTATTCTTCTTCAAACCCAAGAACTGCTCAAAATGATGATCCCATTGCATTAATCCCAATGCAGGATTGGAAAAATGTTGCATAACATTTGCGTATCCGCAGTGGCTATTTCACTCAGGTGAGCGAGCCATGGCACATGGGCCTCTTGTTTATATTATTAGTGAACAGAAAATTAAGGCTTGACATCTCATGTACATTTTTCTTATTTTTACTGGAAGTTTAAAAAAACAACAACAACAAAAAAAAAAAAAATACCTAAAATGCTGTCTGCTCATTTCTGATTGGCATGTTTGAATGGTTTAAGAACCCTTTTGTTATGATCACCACTCTTGATTTGCAGCGTACCATATTTACCCTGAGTGTTCCAACAGTCAGGCCTGAGCAAACAGTGCAGACCCAGATCAGATGCCACAGAATGTGGCATCTGATCAGGGTCTACACTGTTTGCAGGAATTTTTAGACACTTGCACAGGTTGTAAAATAGTCATGTTCAGATTTTAGGACAAGAATGGTAAGGAGTTAGTGTCCGAATACTTAGGGTAAATATGGAAAGTTTCACATACTGGCTCACAAATTGTCTCCAAGCAGAAGTTTTTCATGCACAGTAGAAATACAGTGGAACCTCAATAACTCAAACAATTAAACAGTGATGACATATTTACCATGGCTCATTCAAACTTGTTTTTGAGTCCCTAGGAAAATTCTTCCAACAGCTCAAGAAAATAAATATTTAGGGATACCGGTATTTTAAAAAAAAAATTATGCTCCCAACTTCAAGGAAGTTGGAGGGGCATATTGCTTCTGGTTTGTTCGTCCGTGCATTACACTTTTTGATGCATAATATAATTTCTGAACCCTGCATGCTAGGATTTTGAAATTTCATATATGGATTCCTCATGACAAAATAGCTGACACATATTTTTTTTCTTATCAGGATTAAGCCCCTTTACTGAGTTATAACCATTGAAATCTTGTCAGCAAAATATCTCAAAAACTATTAAAACTAGAGCCTTAAAAGTTTAGGAGTAGGTTGGTAGCAATGAGTAGATGACCTGATTAACTGTTGAATAAATTCTGAAAATACTTTTCAAGTTATGGCCTTTTGTCATTTTGAGCATTTTTACATTGCAGACTTCTTGATGCATAGCATAAGTTTTGAACTGCATGCTAGGGTTTTGAAAGTTCATATTTGGATTCCTCATGTAAAATGGGTGATACGTTTTTTTTTCTTATCAGGATTATGCCCCGTTCCTGAGTTATGGCCCTTTGAAAAAATATGGATGAAATCTTGTCGTCAAAATATCTCAAAACATATTAAAGCTAAAGCCTTGAAATTTGAAGAATAGATTGGTAGCAATAAGTAGATGACCTGATTAACTTTTGAATAAATTCTGAAAAGTACTTCTTGAGTTATGGCCTTTTATCATTTTGGGCATTTTTACGTTGCACACTTTTTGATGCATAGCCTAACTTTTGAACTGTGCATGCTAGTTCTTTGAAATTTCATATTTGGGATCCTCATAAAAAATAGCTGACATATATTTTTTTTCTTATCAGGATTATGCCCCTTTTCTGAGTTATGACATTTGAGAAAATATGGATGAAATCTTGTCAGCAAAATAGCTCAGAAACTATTATTGAAGCTAGAGCATTGAAAATTTGAGGAATAGATTGGTAGCAATGAGTAGATGACCTGATTAACGTTTGAATAAATTCTGAAAAGTATTTCTTGAGTCATGGCCCTTTGTCATTTTGGGCATTTGATGCATAGCCTAACTTTTGAACTGTGCATGCTAGGGTTTTGAAATTTCATATATGGATTCATCATGAAAAAATAACTGACATGTGTTTTTTTTCCTGTCAAGGTTATGTGCCTTTCCTGAGGTATGACCCTTAGAATATATATGGATGAAATCTTGTCACCACAATATCTCAAAAACTATTGAAGCTAGAGCCTTGAAACCTAGTGAATAGATTGTTAGTGAGAAGTAGATAACCTAACTAACATTTGAATAAATACTGCCCGATACTTCTAGAGTTATGACCCATTGTCAATTTGTTTTTAGCTTGCCGGGACTATGGCCCTGGAGAGCTTATGTTGTCACCCAGGCGTTGGCGTTGGCGTCGGCGTCCACGTTAGCACAATGTTTAAGTTTTAAAATGTGTGCATAGTTTTTTTAACTGTTTAAGGTACTGATTTCATATTTGGCCTACACCTACTTTAGGGTAAGACCTTTCAAAAGTATGCACCCTCATCCCCAAAATAGACCCTTTATGTAGGTCAAGGTCAGATCTTACTTTGTCTTTTACACCCATGTTTAAGTTTTACGTTTAAGTTTTGAAAAGTATACATAACTGCTGAAATATTCAAGATAGAGCTCTAATATTTTGCCATACCAGTCTTAGGGTTAGACCTTTTAATAACACACACCTGTTCCTCAGTTTGACCTTCTGCCTAGGTCAAGGTCAGGTCATACTTTGTCATTTGAACCCATGTTCGAGTTCTGTGTTTAAGTTTTGAAAAGTGTTTGTAACTGCTGAAGTATTCAAGATACGCCTTTAATATATGGCCCACACCAACATTAGGGTAAGACCTTCCAATAGCACAGACCTTTTCCTCAGTTTGACCTTCTGCCAAGGTCAAGGTCAGGTTATACTTTGTCATTTAAATCCATGTTTGAGTTTTGCGTTTAAGTTTTGAAAAGTGTTCGTAACTGCTAAAGTATTCAAGATGCTGCTGGTAAGGTCTTTCAATAGTACACACCCCTTCCTCAGTTTGACCTTCTGCCTAGGTCAAGATCAGGTCATAATTTGTCATTTATACCTGTATTTAAGTTTTGAAAAGTGTACATGGCTGCTGAAGTATGTAAGATATAGCTTTCATATTTTGTCCACACCAGCCTAAGGGAAGAGGTTTCAATGGCATATGCCCCATCCCTCAGTTTGACATTCTTCCAACATCAAAGTCAGGTCATACTCTGTCGTTTACTGCTATTTAAGTTCTGCATTTAATCTTTAATATTTAAAGATTGTTTTCTTATCCGATCAGCCCTTTCCGGCGAGCTGACAACTCTTGTTTCTTTTCTTTTAGAGTCTTCATGACAGAGTAATGCCCCTTTTCAAACTTAGGCCAATGAAAATCTTGTAACTAAAATATCTAAGGACCCACTTGAGTTAGGCTCATGAAGTTTTGCAAGCAGTTTGGAATTAAGGTGTAGATGACATGATCAAATTTTGGTCAGAGTTATATTCCTTTTCAACTTTCTCATTTTGTATCTACAAGCATATAGTTGGGGGCATAGTGTTTACAAACACATTTCTAATTCTATTTTATCATGAAAATGTATGTTGTGTGTACTCATTAGAATTGCCTCATAAAGGCAGTTCTAATGAGCACCACACAACATACCATTATTATATAGAAGATCAAAAAGATTTCCTTGAATTATAGCCAATTGCTTCCTGACCTGGCACATTAATTAATCCTAAGTGGCTAGAACTACCCATGTCTCGCACAAATTTCAGTGGTCCCTAAGATGTTCAAGCCATTGAGGTTCGATTGTAGATTTTAAAATTTTAAGCACTGGGAGTGATGAAAATGATTGTGCAAGAACTGAAATATGAGGGTCGTGCAAAAAGTTCTGTCACTAATAAGCTTACTTAGTTTTATCACTGTACTTGAATGGTGTGTTGAATAGCTAACGATACCCATTTCTTTCGTGCAAATTGCTTTCCAATTGACCGAGTTATTTCAAATTGAAATAGATGCAGTCATATACACTGACCAATTTACTTGTTACATTGGAACATGGACCAGAGGACTGAAATTTGTAGCTACATTAAATGCTGCATCAGGCTTAATATAGATTCAAAGCAGATATTTAATGAATTGTTTGGTATATATGGACCTCAGACCATTTCAATGCGCACAGTTTTTAGGTGGGTTAAAGCTTTTAAAGCTAGGAAATTTTCTGTTGAAGATGATACCCGTCCTGGAAGGCCTAAAACCTCTGTTACCAACGCTAACATCGCTGCTGTAAAGATTGTGGTCAAACAGGATGCGCGATTGTCTGTCAAAGATATAGCTAGTTGTACTGGCATATCAGAAGGCAGTGTGCAGACAATTCTGAAAAAGCGTTTGGACCTGAGAAAAGTTTGCGCTAGGTGGGTACCTCATTTGCTCACTGAGGAGCAAAAGACACAACACCTTAAATGTGCCCGGGAACTTTTGAAAACATACAAAGGCTGCAATAGTCGGATAATTTCTAACTTGCTAACAGGTGATGAAACCTGGGTGCACATGTTTGAGCCACAAAGAAGGGCTGATAATAAGCAATGGAAGCGAAAAGATCAAAAACGCCCATGTATTGCCAAAAGATGTTGTACGCAATTTTCTTTAATTCAAGTGGGCCAGTCTTTCAAGTGCCTTGTCCATCTGGTCATACAATCACTGGCTGATTCTACAAGAATTCTATGCTGAAGAAAGTGATAGTTTTACAATAAGGTTTCGCAACTTGGTAAAAAGGTTACAAAAATGTGATTCAGTAAAGGGGGAATACTTTGAAGGTTTGTAATAAAAATATGTTTGATAAAACGTAGCACTGAAGTAATCCGAACCCAGTGACAAAACTTTTTGCAGGACCTTCGTAGCAGATTTTGTTATGCTCCAAACTTAGAAGAAGTTGGAGGGGCATATTGCTTTTGGGGCATCCGTCCGTCCTTTCCCGTTAGTCCGTTCTTCACGCTTTTTGATGCATAGCATAACTTTAGACTTGTGCATTCTACTGTTTTGAAATTTCTTATATGGATTCCTCGTGAAACAATAGCTGACACATATCTTTTTCTTATCATGATTATGCCCCTTTCCTGAGTTATTGCCCTTTGAAAAAATATGGATGCAATCTTGTCAGCAAAATATCTCAAAAACTAATGAGGCTAGAGTCTTGAAACTTGATGAATAGACTGGTACTGATTAGTTGACGACCTGATTAACTTTTGAATAAATTTTGAAAAATACTTCATGAGTTATGGCCGTTTGTAATTTTGGGCATTTTTTACCTTGTCAGCAAAATCTCTCAAAAACTGTCGAAGCTAGAGCCTTGAAACTTGGTGAATTGATTGGTAATGATGAGTAGATGACCTGGTTAACTTTTGAATAATTTCTGAAAAATATGTCAAGAGTCAGCAAAATATCTCAAATACTGTTGGAGCCAGAGCCTCATAACGATAAATAGATTGGTAGTGATGAGAAGGAAGTTGGAGGGGCCTATTGCTTCTGGGCATGAGTCAGCAGAATATCTCAAAAACTTGGAAATAAAGCCACATAACTTGATGAATGGATTGGTAGTGATGAGAAAACGACCTGATTAACTTCTGAATAAATTCTGAAAAATATTTCAGAAGTTATGGCCCTTTGTAGATTGGGCCATTTTTACCTTGTATTATCTTTAGAGGCAAGCATATGGTTGGGAGCACAGTGTTTTACAAACACAGTTTCTAGTTTCATCTTATAGGGCAGACTATCTACCTCGGCTGTTGAGGCTTTATAAAACATTTCACCTTTCAGCTCTGCCTTTACATGTTCAGTCTCATTTACGTTGTATCCATTAACTTTCTGCTGATGAAAATAGACAGTATTTTCTTTAAATTGTTTTGGAAAATAGAGATATTTCATTCAAAATTGTGTTCGAATTTGAATGAAATGTTAAGTCTTATTTTCTGTGAAAAATGAGAATTTTTTAATGCTCTCTGCTTTTATTTGTTATCAGCATAATAAGTTTAAGCTTTCAACTTCAGAACCTTTCTAATGTGCTTGCATTAAATAGGCTTAGCCTCTTTTCACTTTTATAAACTTAAAGGTTTCATAAATTATTTCTGAGTTTTTAAACACAACCATAAGATGAAATGCTTCATTTATTCATAATTCACCACTTTATATGAGCCACATAAGCAAAAATGCTTTTGAACATGCACTAAATGTGATCATCCTGTGCATGTGCAAAGTATCATTTGGACAGTTGCTGTCCATTCATACATTTTGTAGTATCCAATGACTGTTAGTGGACATTGAAGACCCTTAGCTCCCTTTATGATTAACACCAACAGTCATCTAACATGGCATGTGTTTCCTCCATTACATGAACTCAAACACTGCAGTTTCATTTAATGACTGACCTATATTTCACTGTCTAATGACTCATTTTTGGCTTCAACCCGAGTATTTAGCTCCATTTCTGATTAACCAAATGACCAGCAGAGATCAAAACCTGACTTTTACACTGTGGTATTGTTTTATGACCATGACCTACATTTTAAAGACCAGTGACTTTGTCATTCTTTACATAAAAAAAATGATGGCGAAACGTTGACATTAATACATGATAAAGATTATTTTGTGTTGGTGTTGATTTACTATACAAAATCATTTTTTACACAAAATTTTAACTCGTTTAGAATACTGACAGGACCAGTAGGTGAGACTTCACCTTCTGCGGAATTCTTATCTAAAGAATCATTTAAAAGACTGTTATGCAAATGACTGTTATGCAAATGAGGTAGGACAACAGCAGACAAAAACACAGTTTTAACTGCACAATACCTATAGCCTATAGATAATGTGCTATTCTATTCTGTATTTCAAACCTTCCACAGAAAAAAACAACAGTTTACTGGTCTTAAAGTCTTAATCCAGTAGATCCCTTAGGGAGTTACCTGTGTAATATCACTTTTCCCTCTCTTTTGATCACATGTCAGTTTCTTTTCTGTGGAACAAAGAAAATAAATAGGACTTTTTACCAGGTGAAAAAAACCTAATTTTCCTTTCTTTTCTCCAGTCTATTTTCTTAGTTCCTGTTTTCTTATGTTCCTTTATCACTCCTTTCACTGATGATTCTGTTATTTTCGTTAAATCTATTTTCAATTTCTTTTTATTTTTGATCATCGATTTAAGTCATATGTTTTCGTGACTTTCTTATTGATCGTCATGGCGGTTGTGCTCAGTATGAAAGTCGTGCATAATAATTCAAAATATTTATTTTGTTCTTTTGTTCCAGGTTATCTGCTTATTGGTATGTAATAACTGGACTAGAACTTGGGATCTTGCAGACAATGAAGACTTTATTCTGCGAGAAGATCTACCTTGGGGAAGAAGCTGACTAAGAAAGAACGTTGTCAACCATGTTGGGTTTAACGTCAACTTTTTCTTATTGGAGCACCACCCCCTATGGCTATACTGCCGGGGTAAGACCCATTAGGTGGCAACATTAGGGGTTTAAAGGCACCTATAGTATAAGTCCACCAGTCACCGGGCACAGGCACCGGTCATTCTTCACCAGTCAGCTTCACCAGGCACCAGATGACCAAGCACCGGGCAACCAGGTACCGGGTAACCAGTCACTGGGCAACCAGTCACCGGCAACTTTTACCAGGCAAATTTCACTGGGCAAAATTTCACCGGGCACAGGGCAACCAGTCACCAGGCAACTTTCACCGGGCAACCACTGGGCTAAAATTTCACCGCACAACCAAACGCCGAGCAAATAGTCACTGATCGTCTGATATTGGGCACCAGGCACCAGTCAATTTACCGGGCACAGGTCATAAAACAGCAACGATTGGTATTGAACACCTGGTAGCCGATTATATCAAAGGAGTTCTGTGCAGTCATCAAATGAGCCTCAGAATCCTAGACATTCATAATTATCATTGAATCAGAACTATCAGTTACGAACCATTGAATAATAATAAAAAGAGTATTAATGTTCGAGTAAGTTGCCAGAAGTTAGTACTGTCACGATCAGCGGACAATACTTAAAAGATTGTAGATCTATTCCTCTTAAATATGTATCGAAAGAGGTGAATATTTATGATGGATTCCCACCCCATAAGGCTTTTCTGCAAAGGGTGAGCTCCATAAATAATATCAAGAAGAGAAGATATAGTTAGGCATTTACTGATCATCTTCTTCTTCAATTTCTTTGTTCTCTCCTGGCAGAAGCAGAGAGACAAAGAAATTAATACATTTTATAAGAAAAGAAGTAACCAGTCTCCTTCTTCTTTTCTTTGATATATTTATGTTCATGAAATGGTATCATATATCCTAACATATTTCTCCTCAGGTTGTTAATGTTCATATAACAAAACAATCTGATAGAGTGGTAAAAACAAAAAAAAAACCACCAAACTCAGATTCAGTAACTTAGTACATTTATCAAGGATTCAGGATTAGTCTCCGAAATAGATACCTGCTCCTTCGATAATTGGATTATGAAATCTTCAAAAAAATTACCGGAAATGTGTCCGAGATTTTTCGGAAGATCATATTCCTATTAATTTCTGTCAGGAATTGAACTATTTAATGGTCACATTAAACTTCCTTATTAGTACTCCCTATCTAAACTGATAGAAATACTACCAAATATATCCAGAGTTATAAAGGGACAGACTTGGTTAAACATATACATCAAGTGTCAGTTGACTTCTATGATGTGTTATGTAAATAAATTATAACATTATTTTAATCAATGTACTCTCTAGATACTGACGATTGGTATAGAAAGTCTAGTAGAGGCAAATATTCAATTTCATAGAATATGGGAAACAGCCAGCAATTTATGCTATTAGTTCCCATATTAATTTATTTTGTTGACAATTATTAGTATCTGAAACAAGAGTCCATGTCAGTCATGTCTTGTCCAGACTCTTGGAAAATGTTAATAATCTGAGATATTCATATACAGTGTTACCTCGATATGTCGAAGTCCAAGGGAATTGAGAAACTACTTCGAGTTGTCCGAAGTTCAAGATAAGAAAATTGTGACGTCACCAATATAGGTGTACAAACTGAGCACTTTGGTAGACGATAAAGGTGCATAAAGTATCCTCTGTGTGAGTTACTCATTTATGACACTTATTCTGAGACGGTGGCAACAGAAATTAAAGAGAATTATAATTGCTTTCATCAAAAGAACCCGCTTAACAGTGCTCAGTCAATAAAAGTTGAAAGTCGCTGCTAATTGTTTCGAGGTTCTAGTCGAACACACCTTGCCTGTGACATATACACATAATCAAGGTCAATTAGTCTACACAACAGCTGATCAGTAAACAATATGTCTGCATTGTTTACACGCTTTAATCGGACATCATTCTCAATAATGGATTAATATGGGCTCAGTTAAAGGCTATTATTCAACGATTTAAAGGTAAATTAGTATAATACTTTGTTTGTCAACCAAATTAATAGGCTTTTGTTTCACAGAAGTAAGGAAATTACGTGGTCATAAGTGATTGACAAACAAACCATGGGGCTCTTTGGCCGACAGATTTTGACTTCAACACAAACGGCGGTAAAATAATGTAAAACTACTTATCGGGAATAGAAAATCACTTCGAAATAGCAGAGTCTTCATGTTAACTGAGTTCGACACAAACAGGGTCAAAATGCAATAAAATACAGGGAAACTGTTCAGGAATGGAAGATCACTTCGACATAAGTGGAGCTTTTGAGATAAGCAAGTTCTAGATAACAGGATGCACCTGTATTTTAAGGCATTAATAAATTTGATTAGTTATTATTATTATTGCCTTATTTAATTTAATCTGGATCATTTTAGTCTAGAAGAGAAATGTTCCAGTTTATTCTATTCTCAGATAAAGAAGTTACAATCTACTTGCAAAGTACAATAATATAGATTTGGGCTTCTTCTCATAATAACAAATTAACATATTCGGCTATGGGAAAGTTTAGAAACCCATAAAGCCAATAAAATCCAGAAGTAAGGAAGCGTATAGTATAGGTCTACAATTTAATCACAATCTTTAAGTCTAATACAAAAGGAATTTTCTATGAGGAGTATTAATGAGTAGTTCTACCTCTTCTAAACATGAATGATATTTACAGGTCATAAAAGCAATTCTTCCACTGTCTGTCTTAACACATCAACAGATATTCCATGGAAGAAAGATTGGTATATTTACAAAATGTTGAGGAATTAAAAGTCCTTCATATTATTCAAGAATATTTCAGGACTAAATTCAATTCTCTTCCTCATCTATTGTACATTCCGATAAATATGAGTCAGTTTCCTTCCCAATATTAGGAGAAGAAGAACCTGTCGGTTAATGGGTAATGGAAAGGGTAGCAAATCACGAAAGTTACGATCTTTACTCTCAGATGTGTTTTATCCTAAAGACAATGGAAATGATATCCGACCACGGATATTTCCATTTAATATATAAGAAGACAACCAAGTCAATGTGCAAGTCAGTATCGTGATACACTGAATGGTCTCAAAAATTCTAATGGATCTTCTCAGATCGCTAAGTCATCCATATAAAGGAAGTTCTTTACTTTACTCTTAACAATCGGTACTTCCTAATTCACTGCACTATCTTCGGACTTTATCTTAATTAGTACATTGGTACGTAATGTAAAAATGGATGTTATCGCTATGAGTTTACATTAAAGGGCCATCAAAAAAATTATTAGACAAATAATTAGACATATTAAACCCTAAGGCAAGTTAGTTGTGAAAATGTAGTATTTAGATTTCTATAAGACAACAAAGGCTTTACATGGAGGAAATTAATCCAGAGAAAAAACAAGCACTTTTGGACTTCTTCCTGGTCAGTGAGGAAAGCTTTGAGCTTGTTTATGACTGTAATCAGGTGTCAGGATACAGAACAGATCACTCAGGAATCATACTTAAATTAAAACTTAATCAAAATGAACGAGGAAAGAGTTATTGCAAATTCAATAATTCACGTTTGAAAGATAAAGATTATATTCAACTTGTAAAGAAGTCAATAGAAGAAGTAAAAAATACATATAAAATTGTCAATATTCAACATAATAATAAAATAATAATAATAATAACAACAATAACAATTATGATAATAACAATATCTTTAATAACAATAATAATAATAATAATATACATAATACATATTCTTTAAATGACCAGCTTTTGTTGGAAATGATACTTTTAGCTATCAGGGGTGGGGGCAGTGGAAAACAATAAAATACAGCTCAAGAAAAAAGAAGGAAAACAGCTAGAAGATGAAATATCAAATTTAGAAAGTAAAATTACTGAGACTTTACAAACAGTCAGTCAAGAAGACATTAACTTACTGGATAATAAGAAAAACAGATTACATGAAATAAGAAAAAATAAAATTGAAGGAGTCATGTTAAGGTCACGGTGTAGAGAGGACTTAGGAGAGAAACCTTCTGGTTATTTTCTTAATCTTGAAAAGAGAAATTTCACAAATAAAGTAATCTTGAAAAGAGAAATTTCACAAATAAAGTTATCACAAAAATAATAGAGGAAAATGGTCAAGAATGTTTGAGCACAGATAAAATATTAAACAGCCAGAAAACATCTTTTAAAAATTTGTACAGTGAAAATATCATTATCGATGATACTCCAATTGAATCCATAATAGGAGAAAATAGTTCTAAACTGGCTGATAATGAAGCTGAATTATTGGAAGGAGATATTAAATATTCAGAGCTTGCAGAGGCATTGAAAAATATGAATAATTTAAAAACACCTGGAAATGATGGATTTACTGCTGAATTTTTTAAAAAATTTTGGACTGATCTGAAATTTTTCATATTAAACTCATTAAATTGTGGTTATAGAACTGGCTCACTATCAATTACTCAAAAACAACGCAAAATCACCTGCTTTCCAAAACCAAACAAATCACCCTTCTGTCTGAAGAATTGGCGGCCTATTTCCCTTCTTAATGTAATCTATAAATTAGCTTCCTCTGTGATTGCTGCACGCCTTTAAACTGCACTAGATAAACTTATAGATCAAAAAGGTTTTATCTCTGGAAGATTTATAGGAGAAAACATAAGACAAATTCATGACATTCTTTTTGAGACAAAACAACAACTACCAGGTTTGATCCTTTCTATTGATTTTCAGCAAGCATTTGATTCAGCTTCATGGAAATTTATACACAAACACTCAAATACTTTAATTTTGGACCATCCTTTCAACGGTGGATCAAATTATTTCAGACTGGTTCTGAGTCATGTATATTACAAAATGGCCGTATGTCAGTTTTTTGGACTACAAAGAGGCTGTAGACAAGGAGATAGCTACATAAGACATTTAAGTTACTGCTTCTATATAGCTGTTAACAGAATCTGTGTAGCAATATCTAGGGTAGATGGAGCTCTCAAGCCCTGGTCAGCAATCCATCTAGGAGTTGGCAACTCCAAACAAAAACCTGTATACCTGGATTTGCCTGTTCCAGTTATGTAAAGTCTGCTTCAGCAGCTGGGGCGGAAGAAATCATTACTATGATTCAACGGCCCAAATGGCGATGCAGCAGCATGTTGTGGAGCATGGAGAGCATGACAAGGCACAAAAGAAGTCATGGTCATCCACTGCATCCGGGCTCAGCTCCAGATGTCCTGACACTGTCTTGCCTCTGGATCCAGCTAGGTCAGGATGAGAGAGTGAGGTTGACTCTGTGCGCCTCTCCCTCACTATAATCCAGTTCACAGCGCATGTCATCTTAATAAGCAACACACATTCACAGCAAGCACATATATGCAAATCATACAAAAGCCCTGTGGCGATGGGCGAGCGGCGAAGCAGCAGGTGAGGAAACACTGGAAGCTGTAGTTGCGGACCTGCACACAGGCGGCTTGGTTCTATATGGTCACTTTCCTTAAGAGAGAAGCAGTATGGGGAGTTCTGACAGACCTGAGCGAAGAACAGCTCTAGTTGGTAGAGAACTTGACCGATACAAAGTTGAGATTGCAGCTCTGAGTGAGACTCGCCTTGCAGAAGAAGGGCTTTTAAAAGAAGTTGGTACTGGCTACACTTTCTTCTGGAGTGGATGCAAGAAAGAAGATCGGCGTGAAGCAGGAGTAGGATTCGCCATCGTCACACCTCGTCAGCAAGCTTTCAGGACTTTCCAAAGGCATGAATGACCTGATGACGCTGAGACTTCCCTTATCTGGCAAGAGGCATGCAACAATTGTAAGTGCCTATGCACCCACAATGACCAACCCAGATCAGGTTAAAGACAAGTTCTATGATGATTTGGATTCTGTGAATTCTGCAGCATCCCAGACAGACAAACTCATCCTCCTCGGGGACTTCAATGCCAGAGTGGGCACAGACCACCAGACCTGGGGAGGAGTCATTGGATCTGAAGGTGTAGGGAAGTGCAACAGCAAAGGACTCCTCCTTTTAAGGAAGTGTGCAGAGCATGAATTACTGATCACCAACACAGTCTTCCGTCTACCAACTCGCAGAAAGACAACATGGATGCACCCTCGCTCCAAACACTGGCATCTCATTGACTATGTCATAGTGCAAAGGAAGGACAGACAGGATGTCAGAGTGACTAAAACTATGTGTGGTGCAGACTGTTGGATGATCACAGGCTTGTTGTCAGCAAACTCAACCTGCGCATTCAGCCTGTACGACGACCACAAGGCAAGAAGGTGCCAAAGAAATTAAATGTCTCCAAGCTGAAACAAGACAGCAAGAGGCAAGCAAGCATTCGTCAACGATCTCTGCAGCCATTTAGTTGCACTAGAACACAATTCAGAAGATGTAGATGAAAGCTGGACAGTCTTCAGAGACACCATTCACTCTTCAGCAATGGATTCCCTAGGACCAGTATCTCGCAAACACCAAGATTGGTTTGATGAGAATGACAAAGAAATTCAGGGACTCCTTGAAGAGAAACACCAAAAACACAAGGCTTACCTCAGAAATACCAGCTCAGTATCTAGCAAGACTGCCTATTCAAACATATGCAAAACAGTTCAGACGAGGCTCAGAGACATGCAAGACTCCTGGCTGAGAAAAAAGGCTGATGAAATCCAGTCCTTTGCAGACAGAAAGGACATGAAAAAGTTCTTTGATGCACTCAAGACAGTATATGATCCCCAGAGCTCAGGAACCACCCCATTCCTTAGTGCAGATGGAACGTCTTCTGACAGCTGGCCCCCGTAGCCTAGTGGATAAGAGAGTTGACTCTTAATCCATTAGGTTTCTCACCGCTGTGGTTCGAGCCTAGCTCGGGTCATATGTGGGAAAGCCAAGTTCTGCTTACGGATGGTCAGGTGGTTTTTCTCCGGGTACTCCGGTTTTCGCCCACCTTCGATGAATGATCGGCTCGATATTAGTGAAATATTCTTGAAAGGGCCGTAAAACCCAAATCAAAAACAAAAAAAAAAAAACCATCTTCTGACTGATAAAGAAGCTATCTTGAAAAGATGGGCTGAACACTTTGATGGTGTCCTTAATCGGCCATCATCTATCAATGATGAAGCTATCAACAGACTACCACAGGTGGAATGTAATCCGCTGCTTGATGAGCTTCCAACCGTCTCTGAAACAGTGAAAGCAATAAAACTCCTGTCATCTGGCAAGGCTCCAGGATCAGATGCAATACCTGCAGAGATCTACAAAGCAGGAGGTCCTCCAGTTGCAGAGAAACTGACAGAGTTATTTCACATTATGTGGAGAAAAGAAGCCATCCCTCAAGAATTCAAGGATGCAACAATTATCCACCTATTCAAAAGGAAAGGGAATCCTCAAGTCTGTGACAATCATCGAAGCATCTCTTTATTGTCAATTGCTGGGAAGGTTCTTGCTAGGGTCCTACTGAACCGATCAAATGAACACCTGGAACAGTCAGGGCTTCTACCAGAAAGCCAGTGTGGATTCAGGAAAAACAGAGGAACAATAGACATGATCTTCACATCACGACAGCTTCAAGAAAAATGCCAAGAACAGAATGTGGACCTCTACATGACCTTTGTCGACCTTACCAAAGCATTTGACACAGTCAGTCGTGAGGGACTTTGGAAAATTATGGCAAAGTTTGGTTGTCCTGCCAAATTTAAGCAATGATGCGGCAGTTCCATGATGGTATGCTTGCAAGGGTCCAAAATGATGGCTAGTTTTCTGATCTATTTCCTGTGACAATGGAGTTAAGCAAGGCTGTGTACTAGCTTCAACACTGTTCAGCATGATGCTTTCTACCATGCTTACAGATGCTTTCCAGGATGGTGACAATGGTATACCTATTAGGTATCGCTTTGATGGGAAACTTTTGTACCTAAGAAGGTTGCAAGCTAAATCCAAGGTGCAGACAGAGGTGCTAGACGAGTTCCTCTTTGCTGATGACATGGTAAAGGGTGCTCCAACAGAAGAGAAAATGCAAATAAGGTGTGGATTGAGTATCTGATTCATGTGACAGCTATGATCTCACAATCAGCATAAAAAAGACTGAGGTAGTATATCAGCCAGCACCTGGAAAGCCTTACAAGGAGCCTACCATCACAGTGAAAGGTCAACAACTGCAAGTGTTAGACAAGTTCATTTACCTTGGAAGCACATTGTCTAGAGTTGTGCACCTTGATGATGAAGTCAATGCTAGAATTGCCAAAGCTAGTGCAGCATTTGGCCGGCTATGTGGAAGTATTTGGGACCGAAGTGGAATCAGACTTGACACAAAGCTGAAAGTATATAGATCGGTAGTGCTGCCAACACTATTATAGGCATGCGAAACTTGGACAGTTTACCAATGGCATGCCAAAAGACTGAACGACTTCCATACAAGCTGTCTTAGAAAACTTCTAAAGATCAAGTGGCTAGACAGGATTCCAGACACAGAAGTCCTGAAAAGGGCAGGGATGCAGAGCATACATACTCTTCTGAAATTGGCACAGTTAAGATGGACAGGCCATGTTACCAGAATGCCTGATGAACGTTTGCCAAATAAAATCCTCTATGGAGAACTTCAAGTAGGAAAACGCACCCATGGTGGTCAGAAGAAGCGATACAAGGACACCCTCAAAGCCTCCCTTAAAGACTTCAACATACCAACAGAGTCATGGGAACAGATTGCACAAGATCATACAAAGTGGCGAAGCCTCATAAAAAGGGGAGCTGGTGAATACGAAGCAAAACGAATCGGCGAAGCCAAGCAGAAATGTGCACAGCGGAAAGCCAGAGCTAAGGCATCACCAACAGAGCTTTCTTCCTCAGACCTCTCTTGTTCTATCTGCAACAGGCAGTTTAGAGCTAAGATTGGTCTCATCAGCCATCTTAGAACACACAAATAATAACACATCACACAGTTGATTAGGATTGGTCATTGTCAGTAATGACAGACGAACGAGAAGAGACAAGGAGATCCTATCTCCCCATACATTTTTCTCCTATGTGCCGAGGTATTAAGTCAAATGGTCAGAAAAGACAATCTTATAAAAGGGATGATAATAGAAAACAAAGAATTCAAATTGAGTCAATATGCTGATGACACTCAAATTTTCTTAGATGGATCAGAAATATCATAAAGAAAAACTTTAGATAAATTAAAATTATTTTATTCAATGTCTGGTCTAAAAATAAATGTTGAAAAAACAAGAGCAATATAGATTGGGTCAATGAATAGATCAAATCGCAAGTTATGCTTGGAATACAATTTAGACTGGAATCAGGAACCTTTTAAAATCCTAGGAGTGACTTTTACTTCAGAGGTTTTTTACATATGGGATCAAAATGCAACTGATGTCCTTAAAAAAAAGTGGAAAATATTATCAACTTGGTCAAGAAGAAAAATTACATTGCCTGGAAAGATAACTGTTATTAAATCATTAGCCGTATCAAAATTTGTTCATTTATTTTTGGCTCTACCCAACCCACCAGGAATACTAGTACAAAGCCTAAATAAATTATTTTACAAATTCTGTGGAATTCTGGGCCTGACAGGGTAAAAAGAAAAACTATAATTAAAGATATAACAAAAGGGGGTTTAAAGAATGATTCAAATAGACAGTTTTGTTACAGCATTAAAAGTCACTTGGCAAAGGTGACTAATTTCACAACCTAGTTGCACATGGAGCAGTCTTTCATACATAAATATGGATAGTCTTTTTACTAAAGGAAATAATTATGCAGGCATAAAGGCAAATGAGCTAATAAATCCATTTTGGAAAGATTTACTAATAAGTTGGAATAACTCCTGCAAAGCAGTCAGAATCGAGACACTTGAAGATATTTTCTATTGCCCAATATGGTTTAACTCAAATATGGATGAGGGACAAAATTTATATTTTAAAGAATGGCATGATAAAGGTATTAAAAATGTAATAGACTTACTCAATGGAGATAGAAACTTTTATCAATTTGACAAACTGAAAGAAAATTATGGTATACATGGATGTAAGAACCTAAAACAATATGTTGCTCGAAATTGTTATCTTAAATTATTATGTAAAGACAAAAAAGGTAGTAGAACATTTTTAGCTCACCTGAACAACGTTCAAGGAGAGCTATTGTACTACCCCTGGCGTCGGGGGCGGCGTCAGCGTCAGCATCCACAAATGTCAAAGTTTTCATTAAAGATTTTAAGACCTCATGATTTCCTAACCTTATCACCGATTTGATTCATCTTTGGTATGATGATACATATTGGTCCAAAATTTTGTGCAGTACCATCACCACCACTCTAGGTCATGTGAAGGTCAAGGTCACAGACTTAGAATTTTCATGTTAAAAATTTTATGTCAAAGTTTTTAGGACCTCATTAATTCTACACTAAATGATGGATTTTGTTCATATTTGGTATTATGATAGACACTGGTGAAAAGTTTTCATCAGCACCATCAGCACTCATGACCATGACCTTGAGGTCGAGGTCACAGACTTAGAATTTAAATGTTAACGTTTTCGTTAAAGTTTTTAAGACTTCATTATTTCCTAACCTTATCACCAATTTGATTCATCTTTGATATGATGATACATGTTGGTCCAAAATTAAGCGCAGTACATTCCCCACCACCTTAGGTCAAGGTCAAGGTCACAGAATTTTCATGTTAAAATTTTACGTCAAAGTGGATCTCATTACTACTAAACTAAATGATAGATTTAGTTCCTATTTGGTATTATGATAGATACTGGTCAAAAGTTTTCATCAGCACCATCAGCGCTCATGACCGTGACCTTGAGATCGAGGTCACAGACTTAGAATTTAAATGTTAAAGTTTTTGTTAAAGTTTCTAAGACCTCATTAAATCCTAACCTTACCACAGATTTGATTCATCTTTGGTATGATGATACATATTGGTCCAAAATTTTGCGCAGTACCATCCCCACCACCCTAGGTCATGTCAAGGTCAAGGTCACGGACTTAGAATTTTGATGTTAAAATTTTACGTCAAAGTTTTTTAGGATCTTATTACTTCTAAACTTCATGATGGATTTAGTTCCTATTTGCTATCAAGACGGATACTGGTCAGAAGTTTTATCAGCACCATCAGCATTAATGACCATGACCTTGGGGTTGAGATCACAACCTTAGAATTTTAAAAATTTTAAAGCTTTCATTTAAATTTTTAAGACCTCATTATTTCCTAACCTTATCACTGATTTGGTTTGATGAAAATTTTGAACAGTGCAGTCACCCTCCCCCCCCACCCCCACCCCCCCTCCCCCTGCCCCCTCCACACACACACACACATACACACACACCCAGGTCATGTCATAATCAAGGTTACAGACCTAGAATTTTCCAGAAACAAAATGTGCAGTATCAGGCGAGCTATCCTGTCTGGCGACAGATCTTGTATGATATCATTGTTGGAAACCAGGATTCAACTCCACCATCACAAAAGTGGGTCAATATATTAGCAAATATTACACAGGAAGAATGGAATAGTTATAATGATAGAATTAAAAATATCAAAGAAGTAAAATTACAAGAGTTTCAATTTAAAGTAAATAACCACATACCAGTCACAAATTCTTTTCTTCACAAAATAAATAAAGTAAACAAAGACAGATGCGCTTTCTGTGGCCTGGAAACTGAAACAATAATACATATGCTTCTTAACTGTAATAAGGTGAACGAATTTTGGTTGCCTCTGAAGACTTGCCTAAGAATTCAAGCTAATGTTACACTTCAATTAACCATAAAGAATGTTTTTTTGTTTTTTTTTCTAAACAAGAAAGTAATGAACTACTTAACTACATACTGCTATTAGGTAAGTACTTTATCTATAAAACAAAGTTTTTGGCAAATAGCATTAGGCTGGAAAATTTTATTATCTACCTGAAAAGAAAATATCAGAATGAGAAATACTTCTCAAAAATTTATAATAAACAGAATAAAGTCACTTTTAAGTCACATAATACAAGATACAACTTGATATGCCATAGCCAGGAAAAAAACATTTTTCCACAAACATTATCTTGAAATAAACAGTTGCAGGAACTATAAAACCATCAAACTTAATATAGGTGTAGCCGAAAGCCAAACTCTTAAACTTAATATTTTTGTAGCCACAAGACATACAGCCCTATGTTTATATGTTCAGGTATGCAGAAGAGTAGTGCAGGACAGATTAGAATGTTTATGCCTTCATCAAGTTCGGTTAGTATAGGATAATTAACTGCATGTATATATACAAACATGATCCTTTTTTCAAATCTTAAAGACTGTTTTAATAACTCATGGTTCTTACATCAAAATAAGCAGAAAGTATAAACAGTTTTTGTGGTTGCGAAAAGGAAATGTAGCCAATGAAAAATTGTTTCATATCCATAAGCAGACATTATTAATAAAAGGAGTCTCCTTGTATATGAAAACTGAAATATTTGCTGTACTCTGAGAGACAAAAACAAAAGTTCATATAGCTTAAGAAGGACGAGAGATAGAATGAGAGATCAAACTTATCAGTATATCAATATCTATTATGTATATATATATTACACGCTGTTTAAAATAAAATAAAGATGTGGACTAAAAAAAAAAAAATAATTAGACATATTATATGTAGTAATATAATACCTATCATTGTATTGTCATCAATCATGTTAAGTTTAGAATTGATTCAAAAAAAAAAAAAAAGAAGTTAGATTTTAACCTATTCACAGTTCGTTTTATAGGTTTAAAAATATATATATATATATATATATATATCCATTGAAGTAATTTAAAAGTATTGATACATACTTCAACATTATTAATAGACTGGACTTCAGTTTTGAATCGATTGATTATGTCTGCAGGGGTTGAAATAAGCGGATGCCCGATTGCCAACCTGTGCTGTTTCCGTGTGGGGCAAGCAGGCTCTGCTGGTGGTAGGCCCGCCGGGCAAGTCACAATTCCGGTTCATCTTCGTCGATTTTGATAGTTTTTCACACCGCTTTCAATTTTTTTTAAGTTTTAGAATGGCTTCTCTGATTGGTCAATTTTGCAGTTTCTCTCCCCATGATGTTTCGTTTATCCAATCAAACGATGCGATACATAATAAGTTTGACCATCAAACAAGATAGCTGGAAAAGCGATGTGTCCGATTTTTGACATTACAAAATCGGATCAAGTGCCTCTTTATGGGGCAAGCGACCCAAAAAAAGAAGAAAATCTGACGAGGCAAAAAAAGAACAAAAGCGAAAGTACAGAGAAGAATCGCGAAAAAGATCGTTTCAGCAGAAATGGCTTAACGAATGCCTGGTTATGGTATCACAAGAAAAATAATCTAATGACTTGTCAAATTTGTGCTCAGTTTGAGACTGCAGGGGTATTTGTGAACCGTTCTAACTTTTTTTAGGAAGGATAGTGTACAGTCATGAAAAATCAGCATCACATGTAAAAAATGTGGTCAGGTTTGATGCAAAAAAGGATCCATCAAAGTCTGTGGCTGCAGCAACATTGAGAAAGTTAAATGTGGTTTCTACCTCACAGGAAATTTCACTAGCATTACACAAGTGTTTGAGGGAATGGCTTTGAGGCTACAAACCTCAGTGGCACTACAAAGAAGTTAGTTTCACACAAACCAGTCAGTAAGAACATGGCTTTGAGGTTTACAAACATCACTATAGCTGCTTTGTAGTCCTAGTGAGGTTAGTAGCTTCAAAACCATGATCTTAAACACTTGTTCATGACTGTTGTGTATAGCTGAATGTTAATTAGATTTGGCATTAACTTTTCCCCAGAATTGTCTTCCTTTACTGTTTATAGCCCATAGCTTAAAAATCTGAATCAAAAACAATCTTATTGCTGCAAATGTAACAAGAACGGACAATACGAGGGCATGTCAATAAATAACCAGCCTATCCCATTTCCGATGGACCGAGATGGTCACGATTTTCATGCTTTGTTTCAATATATGTTTTATACATGAGTACAAAATTGCACATGTATCGAGTCATTCTTTAATCAGATATTGAATGTCAAACATGGCTAGTGATGCAAATGCATGCTTTTCATCTGAAGTTGAGTACCGTGAATGACTCGATATGCGTGCAATTTTGTACCCATGTATAAAACATATTGAAACAAAGCATGAAAATTGTGACAGTTATATATTGACATGCCCTCGTACATATGTTGGTTAAAGGCTGTATGGATCCAGCCTGCATATGGAGTGCAAAGGTATAAAGTTTTACAGAGAAAATGACAGAAAACATGAACTTATGGAAGCAAAATACCTGAGCAAGTTCAAAATCCTGGGGGCAAGCTGAAATAAAATCCAGCTTGCCCCGTGGGCAAGTACTTTCAGAAACCTTATTTCAACCCCTGTGTCTGATTGTTCGTTTTGGAACCTCTCATAAGTTATTGGGATTGTCAAGTTTCAATAATGACAGTCTTCCAATTACTGTATTCGACCTAATTACTGCACTGTGCGCTTAGGTTTTTCAAACTTACAGGACACACTCATTTGTGGTCAAATATGTATCTATCTACTAAGGATACACTATAAAAAAGATCAGAAAAGGACTTATTTGATGATGACTATGCGATTTTTTCTGACTTTCTTTACAAAGGCGTATGTTGTGGGTACTCATTTGAATTGCATCGACTTGTCGATGCAATTCAAATGAGTACCCACAACATATGCCTTTGTAAAGAAGTAAAGAAAAAAGTACACTGGTTGTAACCTGAAGACTACGGAATTTCTTGACTGTGCGCTTATAGGGCTATGTGCGGCAATTAGGTCAATTACTGTATGTCAGTGGATACACTCCAGTCGCTTTGTTTAAGGAGAATACATCCATCAGACACTAAATACTGTTTTATTTCCGTCGACACAATCAATTTGGATAAGGTACTCATTTTCTTCCTCGAACGGAGGAATAATGAGTTTTATCTTTTAGAGGTTCTGAACGATAGATAAATTCCATATCTACATTTACATAAATATGGCATTAATTTTGGCGAATAAAAAGCCATACAATACATCATTTAATCTTGTGTTGTGAATTATCTACAACACAACATATCATCAACCTATTTAATAATAATTCTCCCAATCTACGCATAGAAATATGGGAGTCCCTTTTCTTCCTGAAATGCGATACAAGTCTCAAAAAATTTGTTATATTTCAGGGTTATAATCATAAAATTTGTCTTGAAATTAGTTAAAACGCTCAAGACTAAATACTATATACATAAGAATATGGATTGTTTACAATTCTATACAGTCACTAAAGTTATATTTCTAACCTGCGTCTTCTGGATAACCTAGCTGTCACAATTAATGAATTATCCATAAAACGAATATTTTATAAGTTATTTATGATTTCATACGTCATAAATTTCAATTATCTATCCAGTTTGGATAATTAAGTTACGATAAATGATTTATTCATAACAGGAATATTCTATAGTGAGTCATATACATTATAAATGATAATATCATCTATTCTCACTAATTCTAGTAATATATGTGTAGAATAGTTAATTTTGTCTCTGAACCTCTACGCATTTGGTTATCGGAGATATTAAAATTAGTATTATTCTGACTCGACATGTATACTTTATAAACTCAACTATGGTTAGTAGAAGTTTTTTTTATAATAAACTCTCCAATTCTCGTCTCATGGGGGAAGTTTAAAAGCATTAGCGGAGTCAGGATTTACTAATATCGTAGATATGTCATAGAAGAAGGTTGATTTGGAAATGACTTCTCTTTCCGTCATAGTCAAATTATCAATATACCTTCAGATTTTGACAAAGAATGCCAATCAGTATCATCTAGGAATTAGATCCATGATGTGTAATACTTTAGATCTGGTAATAGAATCGATTCTAACCAGTTGTTTCAAAGTTAATTAGATCTTTAATCGATTTTATAAGATCTTCTTTTAAACAATTTTAAAATTAGGAGGCTGTTATACAGTACGTTATGTTATCAGCCTTTCCTCTTATTAGAAAATTTTTGACTGCCAAACTTTATGTTGTGATCTTAGCAGCCTTTTGTTTATTAACTTTTGCCAAGGATATGCCCTCTGGTAAAAGTTCAGTGTTAAATTTCTTAAGGTTGTCCATCTTCATACGGAGAAGTAGATAACTTTTTCTAGAATCTTTTGCCATGACTAAGGTACATTACTAGAGTCAACCTGGCAATATGTAAAAATATTATCAATCATATGTTCGCTATCATTGATTGATAAACTGTCTTTCAGCAAGAATTGGATTAGCCTATTTACCCAGATTATTATTATTATAACTGTTTAGCTCGAAAACGCAAAGGGCAATAATTTATTAAGTCTTATGTGTAATTAGAAATTATGAACTGGTAATTTTGCAACAATCAGGTCTGTCCAATTAACCAGATCCTAATTATTTCATATTAATAAATAGTTTGGACTATTTACTAATTAAGATAATCATTACATCTCTAGGAATTATATTAAAATCTCGAGAGATGTAAGTTATCTATAGGAAACTCATCCAAGAAGACATTTCCTTATTAAATATTTAGCCTCACAAAGATAGACAGCTATCTTTTCTGGACATTTCTTTGATAAAGTTCGGCTCAAATGCATTATCAAACAATTGTCTTGAAATTTGCCAGTTAAAGTACAAATCTTGAAGGTTATCAATGCTTTTTTTGGGACCAACTGTTGTTACCCAAAAAAGAGGGGTCGGGGGGAGGGGGGCGGGAGGCAGGAATTCAGGCTTCTGATGCTTGAGAAAACTGGCAGCCTCCAGAGTCCACCATTAACATATAAGGTATTAACAACTTAAAGATATGTCATAAGCGAATCTAGATCATTCTAACTCTTATATATATGATAGAATGTATCTGATTCCTTAGAGTTTCCTGAGTGACTTAATCTAAAGGTATAAGGATTCTATATATTATTTGTGTTAGAACTAGGAGAGCTCCTCCCTCCTAATCTGCAAATTCTAGCACATTATCTATAGGTTAATGTATTGTGCAGTTAAAATGAAGTTTTTAAAAGTTAAACATATTTTAACTCGCAGTACTTAACCTATAGATAAGACTATCCCACCTCCTTCCCCATGTAGCTTAGTTATATTGAGCTATCCTTCAAAGAAACTGACAGGTGATCGAAAGAGCGGGAAGAGTGACGTCACACAAGTAACTAACTGCCTAAGGGACCTTCTGGATTAAGACTCTTTAAGACGACTAAACTGTTGTTTTTCCTGTAGAAGGTTTGAAATACAGAATAGAATAGCACATTATCTATAGGTTAAGTATTGCTAGTTAAGGTATGTTTTACTTTTAAAAACTTCATTTTAGATTTATGAATCTATATACACTGTATGTTACTGAAATCCAAATAATGTGAAGCTCTGTTTCTAAAAACATCTCAGTATGGGAATAAAGAAAGTACCAAAGAGTGTACTGTATTTAACCGTGTATCACCTGCTCTTTTTTTTTTACCCAGAAACAGTTTTAAAAATCTGATGTGTGTTACTGATAGGAACACCAAAATCAGGACAGAAATCGCCAAGATAATTGGTCGTGAAAACTCATGACACATGCAATCGGCTGTTAAAAATGCAACATAGATCGATCGCTGTAAGATTTCCATGATTCTTGATAAGATTTCCATGAATCTTGATACCTAGCTCGCTCATTTCATGGTTCTGGCAGCTCAAAACAAGCTGTTCGCTCTGATTTGCAGTAATTTAATATCCTTTTCAAGTCCATGCTGTTTTTTTACTTTTTTATTTTTGCTGATCATGTGATCTGTACGAAGGGAAACTACTCAAACAGGCATATGCATCTGAATCTGTATTGATTACCGTTCTTTGTAATATGACTCGCTTCACACTCTGTAACTTGAATAAATCAGCCTGCGCAACTGATTTACAGTAGTTCAAAATAGGAAATAAATTGGTTATTTTATAAAACATAAATATCCGCACAAATGATTCTAGATTAAAAATATAAAAAAAAGTATTTAAGTTTATGCAGTTATTAAAAAAAAAAAATAATAAACAAAATCAACTAGGTTTTAAGGTCGGCAGATTGGTCATTTGCATCTTTATCTTTATTTTTATTTTATTTTTCTTCTTTTCTTCGGACTTCTCAACAAATTGTTAGAAGTAAACAATGCTTATGATAAAAAGAAATTACGAGCATAGGTCTGTGCACTCAGTTGGTAAATTGGCAGTCAGCGTGACAACTAGTCGACTTAAATTGTTGTTTGCATTGAGCCGGGGCATTGAGTTGATAATTTCATGTCTCAGTTAAGAAAGTGACACTGAGAAGGTGTTAATTATGAGACATACAAAAGAACTAACACATTTTTATTATCATCACATCTGCAGTGAGGAAGCAAAGAACTTCCTACACTACATCAAGTTCGCCGAGGCCCACAGTAATAGAGCTGCACAACAGGAATTCAGTTAGCACTATCGTAAATTTGTCCTGTTTGGACTCGTAACCTGCCAGGTTCGGCCATTTTCAACTTGATCCTAGTGAAATATGACACGCTTTTGCACCTGGGAACTTAGTGTCAGTTAGCACTACAGTAGCACAACTGTAAATTCGGCCTGTTTGGGTTCGTAACCTGCTGAGAGTTTGGCCATTTTTAACTCGATCCTAGTGAAATATGACTATTTTTGCACTTGGGAACTTAGTCAATAACGCATGGAATGGTACTGCATGTTCTACATAGGGACAATATCTTGTGCAAAAAATTGGTGCAGGTGCGGGTAATACACTGCGAAATTTGGTACTATGGTGAAGTCTGGTAAATGTCCTAAAATTTCATACACCAAAGTTTCTGACAAAATGGAAAACAGGGCAGACTGAGATTAGTCTCAGACTGCTCCTGCAGGAGCAATCTGATCATGGTCTACAGTGTTTGCCGTTCATCTAATAGGAAGTAAAATTTAGGCAAAAAAAAAAAATGAAATCAAGTGTCTGAAATTTTAGGACTTACCAATGGTTTATACCTGTCAGGGAAATTTATCTATTTTTTTTTCTTTTCAAGGTCAGGGAATTGTCACAGAATTCTGTGATGTGTCAAGGAAAAGTGAAATTTTGCAAAAATGTCAGAGAATTTTACATTTCAGCTAGGCTGATAAAGCTAGGATGTTTGATCCTGATGTATTTTTCCTGCTAAATTCATATAATTTTCAGTTCTGATATTGTCAGGGAAATTTGAATTTTTGTCAGGGAAATGTCAGAGAATTTGGTCATTCCTAAATGTATGAGTTCTGTGTAATACCATATATGGAGCCATTTTGTGGCTGCCTTACAGCACTTAACATCAACTGTAGTGAAGATAAATACTTTTTATACCCCGCCACACAATAGTGGCGAGGTATTATGGTTTCACATTGGTCGTCCGTGAGTCCGCCCGTCTGTCCGTCCATCCATCGTACCTCCGTCCCTCAGTCAGTTTTTGTTTTTGAATGATAACTTGAGTAAACATCAATGGATTTTCACCAAACTTGGTATGTGCATTGATATTGTGGAGATCTGGTTTGGGATTGCTAATGGGCAAATTTCATCAATTTTTGACGGAGTTATCTGCCCAAGACACGCCCATATTTTTGTTTCCAGAATATAACTTGAGTAAATGACAAGGGATTTTCACCAAACTTGCTATATGCATTGACATTAAGGAGATCTGGTTTGGGATTGCTAATGGGCAAATTTCGTCAAATTTTTATGGAGTTATCTGCCCGAGACACGCCCATATTTTCGTTTCCGGATGATAACTTGAGTAAATAACAAGGGATTTTCATCAAACTTGCTATATGTATTGACAGTATGGAGATCAGGTTTGGAATGGCTAATGGGCAAATTTCAACAAATTTTTATGGAGTTATCTGCCCGAGACACGTCCATATTTTCATTTCTGGATGATAACTTGAGTAAATAACAAGGCCTTTTAACCAAACTTGCTATATGCATTGATATTATCAAGATCTGCTTTAGGATTGTTATCTGTCCATTGATATTATCAAGATCTGGGATAGGATTGTTATCTGTCCCTCCGTCATTTTCTTTCCAGGCATTTTTGCAATGATAACTTTAATACATAAACAAATAATTGCTATGGCCGGGTATTATGCTTGCGGTGCTTTTATTTTATACTAAGCTCCAGATACTGTGTTGAAGTGATAATTTGGGATAATTTTTATTTTTGCAACAAAACATGTCTGTGGATACCTTGCAAGATATCTTTTTGTCAAAAAAAATGGTCTGAATACTCACTTACATAGGCCGTGCAATGCCAAAACGTGTCTTCGGGAACCAGGGTGAAGTTGGCTAGCTGTAAAAATGCTTTAAACCCCCCGGTGGTTTACTCTACTGACCGTTCTAAGGTGGTGGTCCTGGTATTAGTCTTACTCTTTGTTGCTTTGTGGTTTATTCTACGAGGCGATTTGTTTTATGTCTTACCTTATATTATTTTGTTCTTGTGTGTTTCAGTCCTTTTAGCATTGCAATTACCTCGCTTGGGGAAGAGAGAGCTAATCTTAGTGCTTTTCGTATGTTTGTTCGATTTGTGCTTGTTTGGATTTTTCTGTTTCCTCTTCCTCTTGGTGTCTGGGAAGGGCTGCAATTTGTGATTGTGGCACTCCCTGGACTTTTCTCTTACCCTTTTTTTTTTTTTTTTTTTTTTTTTTTTTTTTTTCTTCAAGCATATGGGGACAACAAAGGTCCAGATCAGCCTGCACATTCATGCAGTCTGATCAGTGCCTTCACTGTCCACTAACAGAATCATTGGATTCTACAGAATGTGTGAATTGAGAGCAAAGGCCTAGATGATACTTCGCGCAGACACAGGATGATTTTAATCTGCTCATTTTGCACATTTGAAGGCACTTTTTCACTTGTCACTGCTCATATGTTATTAGCTCACCTGAGCATGAAGTGCTCAAGGTGAGCTATTGTGGTCAGTCAATGTCCATCCTGCGTCGTGCGGCATCAAGGATTGCTTTAGAAGCCTACACCTCGTACACCCTTGGGCCAATTGACTTGAAACTTAGTAGAAGGCATGGGAATGACTTGCAGATCAAAAATAGATAAAATTGTTCCATCGGAAATCCAAGATGACCACTATGGCTGCCATCTTGAAAATCTATTTTTCGCTTCTTCTCCTGAACCGAAAGTCCAATTGACTTGAAACGGTAGGAAGCTTCGGGGAGACTTATAGATCAAAAATAGCTAAAATTGTTCCAGTTGGAAATCCAAGATGGCCGCCATCTAGTTTTCGCTTCTCCTGATCTGAAAGGCCAATTGCATTGAAACTTGGTAGGAAGCATCAAGGTGACTCGTAGATCAAAAATTGCTAAAATCGTTCTGATTGGAAATCAAAGATAGCCACCATTGTGAAAATCTATTTTTCGCTTCTTCTCCTGAACTGAAAGGCCAATTGATTTCTCCTGAATTGATTGATGGCCGCCTTGGCAGCCATCTTGAAAATCTATTTTCGCTTCTTCTCCTGAACTAGAAGACCAATTAAACTTGTTTACAGTAGGTATAGAGGTTTTGGCGCCCAGCCAACCCAATGGGGTCATTTCTATAGCAGTCAGTTTACCTAAACACACTTTTACTGGCAGGCTTAGTCCTCTAAATAGTTTACTAGTATTGTGCACAGTCTTTCGCCAGAAACTGACAACTGTGCCCTTCTTGAATCAGCAGAAGGGAGAGAATGACTGTAAAAAATATTTCATATCAAATCTCCATGAAAGAATGTTGCCAACCTGGCGGGGGTCGAACCTGCAACCACCTGATCACCAGTCGGATGCACATCCAACTGTGTCACCGAGTACAGCATTCACAGTAGATAGTGCATCTTGACGGTAGATTACTAGGTGTGAGTTCAGCCACATAACTTTTGTTCAGATTCTTACAGCCATTTTCCCCCTTCCTTTGATTCAAGAAAGGCATTTGTCAGTTACTGGTGAATGTCTGTGCACAAGTACCGGTTAACCACTTAGAGGACTAAGCCTGCACAGGAACAGTGTGTATAGGTTAACTGACCATGCCTGACATGACCCTAATGAGTTGACTGGGCAGTAAAACCTAAAAACAAAAAGAAAGTGAAATTGTTCAAATTTTAGGGCAGGTATGGAAAAGAGTTCAAATATTTAGAGTAGGTTACTTCATGTAATAAATATGTACAAATAAAAGATGAAACTGCAGCAGTAATCAAGTCTTATCTGCATTGCCCACAAGCTGTGCTAATGTCATGTTACGGTTTTAAGCCCACCTGAGCTGAAGACTAATGATGAGCTATTGTGATCACTTGCTATCCTTCGTTGGTCCATCAGTCCGTCGTCTGCCTGTCCACACCTTTGAACGAATTCTCTCCCGAATCCCCTAGGCTGATTTTCTTCAAACTTAATGTGGAGGCTAATCTGTTAAAAGGGTATTGAAAATTTGTACAAATGGTCACTTAAAAATCTCCTTCACAAGAATCAAGAAAGTTTTAAGGCTGAATCTTGGTATATAACATCAGGGGCTCAAGGTTGTTCAAATGATGATCCTAGGATGACCTTTGACCATTTTAGGGCAAGGACAAATTTGCATATACATTTCTATGGGGAAAATGTTGAAAAAATCATTTTCTCAAAATGTGTTAAAGACTGAAACTTACACCATATGATTAAAATAGTAAAAGTTTTTAGTTAAAATAAAAATTTTATACCCCACGGGCGTATCTGTACTTACCCCTGGTTTATTTACATGACAGTCATGTAATATTTAAACTTCTTCTCTGAAATTGCTTGACCAATTATTACCAGATTTCACATGGGGCCTTCTGTAGAAGGAGTATTAACAATTTGTTTCAATGGTTCTGCACTATTGAACAAGATGGTTGCCATGCCCATATATGATGAAAACACTAAAAATCTTCTCCAGAACCAAGAAACCTTGGTATATAGCATCAGGGACTCTAGGTCTACCAAATTGGTTCAAATGATGATCCTAGGATGACCTTCAGTCTTTTTACGGCATGATCAAATTTGGTACTTTCAACAGAAGCTGTAAATTTCAAATCTTTTGTCATGATATAATGCAAAACCTTTTGTAATAACTACCTATGCACAAAGTTTTAATCTATTCACTGGTTTTAACCCTTGTCCTGCTGAATAAATTACCGTAAGATGCCATGCCCATTTCTAATTTTCAGCCAATCTGATTTCTTGATCTGGATTGTTGCTATAAATTAAGATACTTAAAGACACATATTCTCTGCTTCTTGGCTGGGGTGGTCCATCATGATTGCACCTAATAAACAGGCCTGATAGTGGTGGCTCACATCAAAGGCTGGTCTTATCTAAATGATTATGAGGTGATTTTCACTGTCTGAAGTCTGCTTAGGTGGGGCCAGAAAGGGGGAAAATGAATACAATCTAATAAAGCATTCACTGTTTTATCTGAACTATATATGAATATTTTGATTTAATTATAAACTTATTGATTTTTTTTTATAAGAAATATCTAAATATAATTATGCATGAGTTTTATTTATTTTTTTTTTTTTATAGTATTCTTATTGAATTAAGTTAACAAATGAATCTTAGTTTTCAGAGTTGTCAGAAAAGAAAAAGGAAAACAAATGAAGACAGGTTGTTTTTTTTTTGTTTGTTTTTTTTTTATCTATTTCTTTATTTACTTTTGTTTTTGTTTTAGGTAAAAGATGAACACTTCAAAAGATCAAAATTGTTATCAGAGTTATTTAAATGTTTAATTCCTGATAGATAAATAAATAAATAAACACCTATCTGAGTGATTTGAAATAAATAAAGTTACACTTGTTTGTGAAACTTTTTAATCTTCAAATTCTATACTTTACCAAATGGTTTCAAATGGATAAATGAATAAAAACTTGTTTTATACTTCCAGCCTTTAATCTTCTTCTCAAAACAGATTCCCCTATATGTGGCCCCTACCTGTCTGAGAGCCATAGGTCACCACAGAAGTATGAATAATTATTGTTATCTGCATATTTCACTAATAGGGTCATTAGGATGTTACGCAATGGAATATGTGTCTTTAATGGCAAACAGTGCAGATCCAGATCAGTTGGCTTCTGAAGAAGCCAACTGATCTGGATCTACACTGTTTGCAAAGGCAGGGTATATAGAGTAAAAATGCCTGCAAAGTATGCAGAAATTGGTAAGGTAGTTAAATTGGAGTTTAGGTTTTCAGTAAGTTCCACTTATTCACAATAGTGTCATGAAACATCATGAACTAAAAATCAGCAAAGAAAAGTAAAAAAAATATTTTCTTAGATAAAAGTTCCAAAACAATCACTTTACTATAGAAATTACATAGGTCAGACCAATTTGTTGTCTAACTTTTAATATTAGGGTAAATATTCGAGAATGAAACACAGAAACAGAAAGTTGAATGGTTTCTGATTAGATATGGTCAATCAGAACAAACTATTTTCTTGTAGAATAATATGCAAAGCTAAAAAGGTCTTTCGTAGAATAAAATGCAAAGCAAAAAAGGTCTTTCATAGAATAAAATGCAAAGCTAAAAAGTCTTTCTTAGAATAAAATGCAAAGCTAAAAAGGTCTTACATAGAGTAAAATGTAAAGCTAAAAAGGTCTTTTGTAGAATAAAATGCAAAGCTAAAAAGTCTTTCATAGAATAAAATGCAAAGCTAAAACGGTCTTTCATACAATAAAATGCAAAGCTAAAACGGTCTATTGTAGAATAAAATGCAAAGCAAAAACGGTCTTTCATAGAATAAAATGCAAAACTAAAAAGTCTTTCGTAGAATAAAATGCGAAGCTAAAAAGTCTTTCGTAGAATAAAATAAAAAGCTAAAAAGTCTTTTGCAGCTATGTCGAAAGGACAGTAGTCCCATTTTCACAACAGTCTTTGTAAGACCTATAATTTTGCATCAACTGCAGAACTATCTGGCTTATACATTTTGACCAATTCTGGCAAACACATGTAAAAAAAAAAAAAAAAGACCCCAGAAGGAGAGACTATAGTACTAGCTGATAGAGAGAGGTTCAGTACAGTAAAATAGCACTCCAAGAAACCAGCAAGATGGCTGTTGTTGAGAGATGGCTGTCAGTGGAGGTTCTACTATAGTCTATATGTATGTGACCTGCTTTTGTGATGTCAGGTGTGCAACAATGATTATTAATGATATACACTGGAATCTCTTTGACAGTTCATTATAGGAAAGTTTCAGGTGTAAGGCAGTTTAAAGGTGGACTCTAAAAGTTTTGTATCCAAAAATGAACCATTTGTGGTCATTTTTCTATGTAATCTGTACATTTAAATGTTTAGCATGGGGGGCAAAAAATGTATAGATTATATAAAAATACAATTTTACAGTTTTGGTTTGGATGCAAAGCAGTTGTGTAGCAAACAGTGTTTTTGCTTTGGGTCCTAGAGATAGGGTTATAAAGAAGGTATGGTGTACTGATATTTTTATTTATCAGGTGACAGATGGTTTACGTAGTAAGATGCGACGTGGTATGGAAGAGTTTGAAAGTCTGATTTTGAACAAGTATTTTCTCATATCCATTATCAACAGTTTAGAGCAACAGAGAAAATTTACACTGAAAGACAAGTAAGACTTTTTCATTTAGAATGTTCAATAATAACTCAGAACATTTTTTGAATCTTTGCCAAACGCTCAGGATGAGCCATTACAAAAACACGCCTATTCAAATAAATAGAAAATTGTACTCCAAAAACTGAAAATTTTCAGATAAACAAATCTGATATTTTTCACATTTCTGCTCAAAACATAGATTGTGGGTACTCATTAGAACTGCCTCAGTGAGGCGGTTCTAACGAGTACCCACAATCTATGTTTTTGAGCAGAAATAAGAAAAATAATGTATACCCCTATCAACTCCAGTTTTAATATATAAAAGAGGGGTTTAAAGGGGTCATAATTATATAGGCATGTTTTCACGATGTTTTAGAATTGTTTGATGTTTATCATCCTTCATCAGCATTTTGCTTGTGTACAAAAGAGAGGCTGCAATTTTTTCATGAGATCTTTATAAAACTTGCTCAGAATGTTCATTTAAGTAAAATCTAGGTCATAGGAGGGTGAGTCAATAAGTAACCCAGCCTATCCCATTTCCGATGGACCGAGACAGTCACGATTTTCATGCTTTGTTTCAATATATGTTTTATACATGGGTACAAAATTGCACACATATCGAGTCATTCTTTAATAAGATATTGAATGTCAAACATGGCTAGTGATGCAAAGGCATGCTTTTTATCTAAAGTTGAGTACCGTGCTGTAATTCGGTACTTGTATTTAAAAGGTAAAACAGGCAAGGAAATAAATGACGAGTTAGCCGATGTTTATGGGTCTTCTGCACCATCTTATGCTCAGGTTAAATTCTGGGTAGGGGAATTCAAACACGGTAGAACGTCTTTAGAAGATGAAGCCAGGTCTGGACGCCCACTGGATGTCACCGACGAAGAAATGTGTAAGAAGGTTCGGGATCTGGTATACTCTGATAGGCGAATTCAGATGGAAGAAATAGTGCAGGCATTAGGCATTTCACATGGTAGCATTTCAACAATCTTACATGATCGTTTAGGTATGCGCAAGCTAACATCCTGTTGGGTCCCCAAATTCCTTAGCGATGAGCAAATGGCAACCAGAGCATCAGTATGCAGCACCTTGTTGAAGCGTTTTAGGTCAAAAGATGATTTTCTTTTGTGTCTGGTGACTGTAGATGAGACTTGGGTTCATTATTATGAGCCAGACAATAAAGCTCAGAGTCTTCAGTGGGTAGGGCCTGGGTCCCCAAGGCCAAAGAAGTTCAAGACGCAACCATCTGCTGGCAAGGTGATGGCCACAGTATTTTGGGATGTAAAAGGCGTAATTTTGTTGGACTTTTTACCCAAGAGAAGTACAATAACTGGAGTGTACTATGCAAACTTGTTATACTTGAGAACCGCCATCCATGAAAAACGCCGAGGTAAACTCCCTAAAGGTGTTTTGCTGCAACAGGACAACGAAGAGTCCACACTTGCAGAGTTGCAATGGATGCTGTAGAGCGAAACGGGTATGAAATAATACCACATCCTGCCTATTCGCCTGACCTAGCTCCCAGCGACTTTTTCCTATTCCCAAACTGGAAAAAGGATATCCGTGGACTTCATTTCCAGTCTGATGAAGAAGTCGTGACCATTGGTCTAAGTGCATCACACTAGAGGGCAATTACATCGAAAAAGAAGAGGTGGATCTCAACCGGAAATAAGTTAGGCTGGTTACTTATTGACTCACCCTCGTATTTTACCCAGGAGCATTTGATGATCTTGTTTTTATTTTTCCATGTTTACCAGAGAACCAGTTTGACATTTTGTGCAAAATTTCTCCTTAGGAGACAATTTGCACGAACTATTAAACCCTATTTTCTGAGAAAAAAGAAAATATCATCCTTCTTCAAAATTAGCCCAGAGTGTTAAAGGTGAATGACAGTCATCAAGTTATTTTTTTTTTTCAGGAAATTTAGAGTTAGGCTAAATCTTCACCCTTGTCCTGCTGAACCTTGGTATGACCTGCCTTCGAAAACAGTGTAGTTCCAGATCAGTTTGCTTCTAAGAAGCCATCTGATCTGGATCTGCACTGTTTGTCATTTAGCGTGTGAATTTGTATCAGCAACCTGGATAAAGTAATCTGATTGTCTGACAGTTAGAAGTGGGTATGGCATCTTAATTTATTCAGCATGGCAAGGGTAAAGAGATATAATCCCATGTGTGCGAGTAATCAATTTAACTGCACAATACATTAACCTATAAACAATGTGCTATATTCTAGTCTGCCCATACCTTCCACAGAAAAAAAACAACAGTAACGTCATTCCATACAGTCTTAATCCAAAAGTCCCTTAGGCAGTCCCTGTGTGACGTCATTCCTCCCGCTCTTTTGATCAAGTGTCAGTTTCTTTTGTGTGGACGAGAAAGTAAACAAAGGATTTTTCTGCAGGTGAAAAAAATCTGTTTTCTTCCTTTTACCTCCGGTTGAAATTATAAACTTTATTCTTTCTTATGTTCCTTTATCATACCTTTCACTTTTCATACTATATTTTAACTGCAGAATACATTAACCTATAGATAATGTGCTATTTTCTATTCTGTTCATACCTTCCACAGAAAAAAAACGACCGTACAGTCGTCCCATACAGTCTTAATCCAAAAGTCCCTTAGTCAGTCACCTGTGTGAAGTATTTCCTGCTCTTTTGATCATGTGTCAGCTTCTTTTCTGTAGACAAAAAAAGTAAACATGGATTATTTCTTCAGGTGAAATAAATTTTTTTTTACTTCTTTCTCCAGTTGAAATTAAATTCTTTGTTTTTTCTTTTGTTCCTTTATCATGCCTTTCACTTTTCATGCAAAATTTTGTTATAAATCATTTTTATATGCCCGTTTGAAGAGATCGTTCGCTACACCCTCTTCTTCAAGGTGCATCTTCAGACTCTCGCTAAGAAGCAGGAATCTAAAGATCCAGACAGTCTCACAAGAAAAGAAGAAGAATATATTCATCTTTGTCTTCTTCTTCTTAATTATATGATAATCAGTCCCATGATTATGGCAGATATAAAGAAATAGACATAGTCCACTGGCCGCACAGAATCCGAGTATACTACAGCCTGTGGAAATAACTAATGTCTACACAATACAATATGAACTTGCAAAGCTCTATAAGGACTCAGGTTCCGTCCTCTGATAAGGCAATCAATAAATTTTCAGTCTTTGCCTCCGAGTTAAAGGCCAAACGATGAGCTGGCTCCAGTGATTGTACTCCTGAAGGAGTCATGTGCGACTGTATTATTAGAAGTGCATCAATCTAAGCTAGTTAAATATACTGCCAAATGTCTCCAAAGCAAATTGACACAGAGAAATTGGCAAAGATGATATGTTCTAAAAAATTTATATCTTCCTTGACAGAGACTAAATTTTTATAGAGCTAGAAGCAGTATTTTACAACAGCCCTCAAACCTATAGCTATAAACTTGCATGCATATATATATATTTTTTTTTTTCTTCTGCTACTTAATTATGTATGCAATAGCAAACAATGTCCGTATCGGCTCTTTCATGACTAATTGAAACCGTAGCTAAGTCTGTTTAACATGTGAGGTTTATGTCTATGATCTTAGCCATGGAGATTTTACAAGCTAGACGTGATGCGGTGCTGGCCACGTCTAAAATTTACTGCATAATTCCAACCATGAGTTGCGAAACGCTCCATTAATTCTAAGCCTTATTTGATAACAAATTAAGGAAGTGCAAATTTTATGTCTAGCAACAAAGGTTCTATTTACAACATCCTCTGTTGCTACTACCATACAACAATAAAAGTGACTTCTGGCTTCTACGATCTTTAAGAAACCGAAGCAGCCAAATTAACCTTTTAGGCCTGAGCAGAGGCATCTGTACAGGCCTAAAGTCAGAGACAGTCATACTATTCAAGTAGAAAGTAATGATGGTAAGAGAAGCAGAAATCAGAACAGTTCCCCTCCTCTAAGCAAGACTTATCTTCCACAAAATTCTAACTCCAACTCTTCACACTGCTAGTCCTACCACGTCTAGACATTCCAGTGGGAGGAAGATTGGCCCATTTGTGGAACAATAGGAGGAATTGACAGACAACAAATGGATCCTCTCTCTCATTCGAAACAGATTCAAGATCCTATTCAAGTCATTTCTTCTCCTACTGGATGCTCCGATAGATCTGATTGATTAAATTCTTCGCAAAACTTCTCAAGAAACCGGCAGTGGAAAGGGTACAGAATCCGGGAACTACCGGTTTTTACTCAAAGATATTTTTAGTGCCGACTTTTAATAGTAAATGGAAGTCACGCTTAGTAATAGATATTTCCTATGAAATATGCATATAAAATAAAAATGGAGACAGTCAAGTAAATAAGATAATCGATATGTCAAACAGTTGGCCTGCCTCCAGAGATCTGACGGATGCATATCTTCATGTTCTGATACATCCGAGATCCAGGAAATACCTTCTGTTAGTCTACCAATATCAGGTCTTTCTGTTCACAGCCTTACCGTTTGAAATGTTCCTAAGCCCATGGATTTTCACAAATTAATCAGTGTAATAGCAGAACAATTACGACTACGTGCCATGTCTCTCCTCCTATACCTAGACAAGTGGCTAATAAGAAATCTCTTTCGCAGGTCGGGTGGTGCGAAGGTGCTGTGTATCTTACATCACCGGGGTGTCCAGCTGATATTGGCTTACAGTTGGGCAAGGCCTGCTATTCTTGTAGCAGGTAAGGGTAGAGGGGGAATGTTTTTATTTCTTCTGTTTCTTCACTTTCATTCCAGTTCCTCTTTCTTCCCTGTTCCTCTTTTTCATCTCCTCTACTGTCTCTTCTATCTCTTTTCTCCCTTTCTCTGGGAGACGACACAAAATGACCCTCAAGGGTTGACGTGTCGTTAAACCCCAACACAATCAATCAATCTTTCGCAGTTGACTTATCTAGCACACAAATTCATTCTTAAAGGTACAAATCAGAATTTCATATCAAATTTAAAGAAGTCAGATTTGATACTAACAAATTCACAGTTAGGTGTGGAATTTCAAACTTAACACAAATAGTCAGAGTATCAGCGAACCAAGTAAAGCTCTTATTCTGACCACCAAAATAATTCTTTCTTAAACTGGTTTAGGCACAAACTTTCTTTTATTTTTTGGGCAAACTCAGTGCACCAGTAGACAAATTTGTAGGCAGACTGCATTTACGACATCTGCAGTCTGCCTATTTTCAGTCTGGAAACCTTAAATTCTTCCTTAGATCATCAGGTTACGATTAACAGTATGATCAAATTTCCATTTGAAATGGTGGATGAACACTAATCGATTTGTTCAAGGGATGTCCATTCACCCTACAGACTACAAAATATTTCCTTATTTGGATACTAGTCAATATGGGAACTCATCTGGAATGATGAGTTTTTCGTTTCATGGTCGCTGCTCGGAAGACCAATCAAATTCCATATCAACAGATTGGAAATAATGGTCATTCGTTTTGCACTGATAAAACCTTATAGGTATATTCACCATTCTTGTGTCATGTTTTCTAACAGTGGTCTCATATATCAATAATCTAGAAGGAACACATTCTTCCAAGCTATGCGTACAGGTATTGAATATCCTCCAATGGTGCCTAAAACATCATATTGTCCTCAGGATTCATCATATACCAGACAAATTAATGTTTTGGCAAGTAATGTTATCGACTATTGACAAATAGTCAAAGCGTGGGATTTGGATAAACTGATATCGAATTCAATTTCAAATGTTCATCCATTCCAATCTGGATCTGTTTGTGATGCGTTTCAGTCACAATCTTCCACTTTATGCATTTCCAGTTCTGGACAATCAAGTCTTTGGGATAGGTGCATTTTCGACGTACTGGAACAATATTCATGCTTACGCAGTTCCTACAACAATACTATCTCCTTCTGTCCTGAACAAGATACGACAATCTCAGTGCAGAATGATTTTTATAGCTCCTCTTTGACCATAACAAATATGGTTCTCAAACTACTTGTCTCACTTACAGTTCATCTTTCCAAGCTATTAACACAAGCAAAGGCAAGTTTCAACATCAAATCTCCCAGTACTCAACCTGGGAGTTATCAAGAAATCAGTTACAGATAGAAATTTCACAAAAGTTGCAGTTTTTATCTCCAAATCAAAGCAAACATCAGTTCAGAAAGCCTATGATGCGAAATGTATTGTATATACCTGTTTGTGTAATAGAAAGAAGGTCAGTCTGTATCGGCCCCCTTTTCTGTTAGAGCCGATTTCCTCTTCTTCCTTTTATATGAGTAAAAGTTTCAGATGAGTACTAGTAAGGCTATAGATATATCATATTTAGTACTTTTAAATTAAGACTGGTTATAAATCGGATTTAACCCTACCTTCTCAGAATTAATAAGATCGGGTTTAACCCTGTCTTCTCAGAATTAATAAGATCTTTTGAATTGCAACGCACTATTCAGAGATCTAGTACTCCTTAATAGGATTTATTTTGGGTCTTAGTCTGTCTTCAGAAAGCCCCATATGAACCTTATATATGGCTTCTAGGGACGGCCTTTCTTTTAACTTACCATTGAATAAAGGTAAACGAGATTCAGACCTAGGCAATGGATTCAAATCAATTAAGATTCAATCGATCTGATAGATTGGTATCTGATGGTTCATCTGGGTTTATGGCTAAGAATCAGCTTCTGTCCATTTGTCCAGAGCATAATCTTATCCCTGTTTAGCCTATATATGTAAAAGGAACATTCGGATAGACTTTTATGCCCTACAGGAGCCTTAAAGTTCTATCTTAAAATGACTAAACCGTCAAAATAGAACTAGACTATTTCTACCAATTAGAGGCAAACAGGATATATCTGAATCCTCTGAGATGGATTTCTCATAATATTAAACTTGCCTACAGGAAACTCAACCATAAAGAGAAGAACTATATAAACATATTTGCTTACGTTCCAATCCTGTTCACATTTATATTATCACATGTTTGTTATATGCTGTACAAAGAGATTTGAAATAAATATGTTTAAACCAACCATAAAGATTTTCCCTTCTTTAAGATTAAGACCATGAAGTTAGGACTCTATCTTCCTCTTGGGCCATTTTCGATAAGTTTCTCGCAAGGAGATTCTAACCGCAGTATGGAATCAGTCTTCTATATTTGCTAAGCTCTATCTAAGGAATATGTCTTTGTAACTTCAAACCTGTTTAATTTGGGCCAATTCTTGTGTGTCAAAAAATGGTGGGAGGGGGGTGCTGAGTGGGGGAGCCAAGTTAACAGGGCCTTGGATGCCTTAAGAAGATTAACAGCATATATTAAGGTTATTAAGGTTATTAATATCTTATATATATGTCGGAATGAGCTTACTCATAGGATTTATATCAAGAATAAGCTTATTCTAAGAGTTTTCTGAGCCTTAATCCAGAAGTGGAGGGATCTACTTGTTTTTGTGTTAGAATTGGCAGCTCCTTCCCACAAATCTGCGAATTCTAGCACATTATCTATAGGTTAATGTATTGTGCAGTTAAAATGAAGTTTTGAAAAGTAAAACATATTTTAACAAGCAATACTTAACCTAAAGATAAGATAATCCCTCCTCCCTATCCCCGCTTAGCTCTACCCTTTTAGGGCATTACATCAAAGAAACTGACACGTGATCAAAAGAGCAGGAGGAATGACATCACGCAGGTACTACCTAAGGGACTTTTGGAGTAAGACTGTATGGAACGACATCACTGTCCTTTTTTCTGTTGAAGGTATGGGCAGAATAGAATATAGCACATTATCTATAGATTAAGTATTGCTAGTTAAAATATGTTTTACTTTTAAAAACTTCATTTTTTACTCTTAGGATGAGCTATAGTGATCACTTTTCATCCATTGTCCATCCATTTGTGCATCTGTCCATCCCTCCATTAACATTTTGACACGACCTCTCCTCTGAATCCCCTGAGCCCAATTTTGCTCAAGTTTCATATGGAGCCTTCTTAGGTTGGGGGAACCGAGGATTGCTAAAATGGTCGTGGTCTTTTGACCAAGATGGCCGCCATGCCCATATATGGTAAAAACAATTAAAAATCTTCTCCAGAACCAAGGATGCCTTGTGGCTGAATCTTTGCATAAATCATCGGGGAGGGGAGGTCTACCAAAATTGCTAAAATAATGGTCATACATTAACATTTGACCTTCCTACAACAAGGTCAAGTTTGCTTCCCTATACATTTGTATGGGAAAAATGTTCAGAATTTCAAATGGCTTCTCCTCTGGAGCCTCTCAGCCAATGTTGCTCAAATTTCATTTGGAGCCTCCCTGGGGCAGGGAAATGTAAGATTGCTAAAATGGTTGCTGTCCGTTGACCAAGATGTCTGCTATGCCCATATATGGTAAAAATTCTTTAAAAATCTTCTCCAGAACTGAGGATGCCTTGTGGCTAAATCTTTGCATATATCATCGAGGACAAGAGGGCTACCAAACTTGCTAAAACGATGCTGATACCTTGACATTTGACCTTTTTTACGGCAAAGTCAAGTTTGCTTCCCTATGCATTTGTATGGGAAAAATGTTCAGAATTTCAAACAACCTCCTCTGGAGCCTCTAGGCCAATGTTGCTCAGATTTCATTTGGAGCCTGCCTGGGACAGGGGAATGAAAGATTGCTGACATGGTTGCTGTCCATTGACCAAGATGGCCACTATGCCCATATATGGTAAAAACATTTAAAAATCTTCTCCAGAACAGAGGATGCCTTGTGGCTGAATCTGTGCATAAATCATCTGGAATGGGAGGTCTACCAAAATTGCTAAAATAATGGTCGTACACTGACATTTGACCTTTTTACGGCAAGGTCAAGTTTGTTTCGGCCGGTGGCTCAGTTGGATGTACTATCCGACTGGAGACCAGGAGTTGCCGGTTCAACCCCTGCAGAGGCTGGCAACATTCTTTCGTGGAGATTGCTCATGAAATATTTTCTATGGTCATTCTCTCCCTTCCGCTGATTCAAGAAGGGCAGTTGTCAGTTTCTGGCAAAAGAATGTGCACAATACTGGTTATCCGCTTAGAGGTCTAAGCCTGCCCAGTAAACATGTGGTTAGGTAAACTGACCACGCTCGACATGACCCTTTTGTGTTGACTGGGCTGTAAAACCTCAACACAAACAAACAAATTTGTTTCCCTATGCATTTGTACGGGAAAAATGTTCAGAAAAATAAAATGAGTTCTCCTCTGGAGCCTCTGGGCCAATGTTGCTCAAATTTCATTTGTAGCCTCCCAAATGGTTGTCGGCCATTGACCAAGATGGCCACCATGCCCATATATGGTAAAAACCTTTAAAAATCTTCTTTTCCAGAACCAAGGATGGCTTGTGGCTGAATCTTTGCATAAATCATCAGGGACGGGAGGTCTACCAAAATTGCTATAATAATGGTCATACATTGACATTTGACCTTTTTACAGCAAGGTCAAGTTTGCTTCCCTTTGCATATGTATGAGAAAAATGTTCAGACTTTCAAATGACTTCTCTGGACCATCTGGGTCAGTGTTGCTCAAATTTCATGTGGAGCCTCCTTGGGTCAGGAGAATGAAAGATTGCTAAAATAGGCATGGTCCATTGATCAGAATGGCTGCCATGTCCATATATGGTAAAAACCTTTTAAAATCCTCTTCTCCAGAACCAAATAAGCCCTGGGCCATAATGTTTGCACTAATTATGGGGGACAGGAGATTTACCAAAATTACTAAAATGTGGTCCAATGTTGACATTTGACCATTTTACCCCAGGGTCAAATTTGCTTCCCCATTGATTTGTATGGGCCTTATACATTTATATTGGAAGTATCGAGGTGACTTGTAGATCAACAGTAGCTAAAACATTTCTGATTGGAAATCTAAGATGGCCGCAATCTTGTTTATGTTTGTTATATTTCCCTGCCACTGTGCTGTTTACATGTATAAAATCATGATTCTTCAGAAACCACTTTGCCAATTTCCACCAAATTTCATATTGATCCTACTGTTGAAATGCGATTGATAGTTTGTTCAAATGATCACGCTCCATTGACTGTCAGGTCCATATTTTCTTCTTCAAAACTAAGAACTGCTCAAATGATGATCTTCTCATTAGTTGTGATGATAGGATTGGAAAAATGTTGCAGTGTCACTCAGGTGAGCGAGCCGTGGCCCGTGGGCCTCTTGTTTCTGATACTAGAATATGCTTTCAAGAAAGGTCATAACATGGTTTGGATTTGTAAAAAATGCACTGTATTTATGAGTTATAGATTGTAAATTCTACCAAAATAACCCTGATCCTGCTGGACCCGGATATGCCCTCTGCAAACAGTGTGGATCCAGATCAGTTGGCTTCAAAGAAGCTAACTGATCTGGATCTGCACTGTTTGTCATTTAGTATGTGAATTTGTATCAGTTACTTGGATTAAGTAAGCTTTTTGGCTGACAGTTAGAAGTAAATGTTGTATCTTAATTTATTTAGCATGACAACATTCTGTCTGTGAATTAATACATGAATATGATAATATGATTCCATCCGTGTGAAAATATACCTTTGGGACATATATGGACAGCAAAGGCCCAGGTCGGCCAGCATATTCACACAGTCTGTTCAGACCTTGGATGTCTGCTGATAGAATCATTTGATACCAAAGATTATCTTGACAAGCACCTGACGGGATGTGTGAGTTGATTTGGGCCTTTACTGTTTGCATATGCTCCAAAGGCGTGGCACATATATTTGAGCAGCTTCATGCATAAAGCTGCCTTGACACCTACAAATTGCAAAGAACCAGACCAGATACCATAGCTCCATATGAGAGAGGTATTCAGATAAATATTTTTTCTGATTTCTCCAGTAAAACATATGCTGTGGGTATTCATTAGAGGACTTTTCCTGATTTCTCCTTGAAAACATATGCTGTGGGTACTCATTAGAGGACTATCAGTAAGGCACTTCTTATGAATACCCACATGTTTTTGTGGAAAAATTAGAAAAATATCAATACAGTTGTACTTTTGGTTGAAAGAAAAAAAAGCAGCTTACCTGGAGCTATACTAGATTTTTATGCCCCCAACTTCGAAGGAGGGGCATATTGATTCTGGGGCATTGGTCCATCCATCCATCAGTCCGTTTGTCATGCTAATTGATGCATAGCATAACTTAGACACCTTTATGCTACTGTTTTGAAATTTCTTATATGGATTCCTCATGAAAAAATAGCTGACACTTATTTTTTTCAAACCAGGATTGTGCCCCTTTCCTGAGTTATTGCCCTCTGAAAAAATGTGAATGCAATCTTGTCAGCAAAATATCTCAAAAACTATTGAAGCCTTGAAATTTGATGAATAGACTGGTAGTGATGAGTAGATAATTTGATTAACTTTGAATAAATTTTGAATAATACTTCATGAGTTATGGCCCTTTGTAAATTTGGGCATATTTGCCTTAGCTAGAGCCTTGAAACTTGATGAATAGACTGGTAGTGATGGGTAGACAACTTGATTAACTTTGAATAAATTTTGAATAATACTTCATGAGTTATGGCCCTTTGTAATTTTGGGCATTTTTACCTTGTCAGCAAAATATCTCAGAAACTGTTGGAGGTAGAGCCTTGAAACTTGGTGATGGTGCTGATGGTAGTGATGAGTAGATGGCCCGATTAACTTTTGAACTAATTCTAAAAATTATTTCATGAGTAATTGCCCTTTGTGAATTTGGGCATATTTTCTTTGTCAGCAAAATATCTCAAAAACTGTTGAAGCAAGAGCCTTGAAACTTGATGAATAGATTGATAGTGATGAGTAGATGACCTGATTAACTTCTGAATAAATTCTGAAAAATACTTCATGAGTTATGGCCCTTTGAAATTTTGGGCATTTTACCTTGTCGGCAAAATAACTGTTGTTGGAGCTAGAGCCTTGAAACTTGGTGAATTGATTGTTAATTACGATGACAAGTAGATGACCTGGTTAACTTTTGAATAAATTCTGAAAAATATTTTAAGAGTAATGGCCCTTTGTAAATTCGGGCATTTTTCCCTTGTCAGCAGAATATCTCAAATACTGTTGGAGCTAGAATAGATTGGTAGTGATGAGAATGAAGTTGGAGGGGCCATTGCTTCTGGGCATGAGTTATGTCCCTTTGTAAATTTGGGCACTTTCCCTTGTCAGCAAAATATCTGAAAAACTGTTGGCACTAGAGCTTCATAACTTGATGAATAGATTGGTAGTGATGAGAAGATGACCTGATTAACTTTTGAATAATTTCTGAAAAATATTTCAGGAGTTATGGCCATTTGTAGATTAGGCCATTTTTACCTTATATTATCTTTAGAGGCAAGCATATGGTCAGGGGCATAATGTTTTAACCCTTGTCCTCTGAACCAGGATATATCTTGTTTTTCAAACAGTGTAGATCCAGATCAGTTGGCTTCTGAAGAAGCCAACTGATCTCTATCTGCACTGTTTGCCATCAAATAGGCAGATTTATTGCAACAATCTGGAACAAGTAACCTGATTGGCTGAAAATTAGAAGTAGGCGTGGCATCTTAATTTATTCAGCAGGACAAGGGTTAACACAATTACTAGTTTCTATAAAAGACAGGCCTGTCCAGCTTATATGAATATGATGGATTCTCTGGGCCCAGTTATTCAAAGCTTACAACGTCATTAGTTAACCATTCATTAAAATTTACATCGAGTGATACGCAAATATGCTGAAATTTTTGCTGAAAAAATGTGCGTAGCTTTTGCAATGCAATGCAAAAGCTACTCACATTTTTTCAGCAAAAAATATCAGGATATTGTATATTGAATCCGCTAAAACAGTTCATGAAATGACCCTTAACCTTGTTAAGCTAACGAGGCTTTGAACAGCAGGGCCCTGGTTTTATGCTGGTTACATGGTAAACATAAAATCAAAGAAAGAGGTTGCTCAGCTACTCTTCACAAGAGCCAACTCTGGTTTAACCCTTGTCCTGCTGAATAAATCAAGATGCCATGCCCACTTCTAATTTTCAGCCAGTCAGATTATTTGATCCGGATTGTTGCTATAAATTCACATACTTAATGGCAAACAGTGCAGATCCAGATCAGTTGGCTTCTTCAGAAGCCAACTGATCTGGATCTATACTGTTTGCAAAGGCAAGACCTATCCGGGTTCGGCAGGACTAGTTAACGAAATGATCCTTAACAAACTTGTTAAGCTAACGAGGCTTTGAACAATAGGGCCCTTGTTCTATGCTGGTTACGGGATGCACAGGCCTCTTTATAATGAGACCGCTCAACGTAATAAAACAAGTAGCTTATCTCATTTATATGTAGTATAAACTGCATGTGGATTAGTGGCAGCTTACACATTGAAAGTTGGTGCCATTACCAGAATTACACAGGAGGAAATATCAATTTATTATTCAAATTATTTTGTAGTTACAACTCCAGGTGGTCATTCAACCACTGGAAATGTAAAAACTCTTTCATAGTGTATATATGTAATCAATTATCTTTAAGAAGTTACTGAAAGTATGTAATAATTTTATCTCATTAATAATGTGGATGTTAATGAAGATTTTGACTTACAGCTTCTATCCATGTCAGTCTCATAGTAAACATAAATAAAAATAAATAGATAAATAGAAACAGTTTGGTAAAATAATAAACTTGATGTGACATTTATGTTTTTCATTTTGTACATTACTCTAGCTTGACACACTTTTGTATGATATTACAATATTATTCATATACATATAAATTAACTTTTTACAGAGCAAATATGTGTGGCTACATTTGTACTATACTCTTTGGGAGGATGGAATATTTACAAGAGTAAGTAGTTATAACTTGGAAGTGTCTTACATTGCAAAATCCTTGTTATATGAGTGACAGAAGCAGCAATACTGAATAGTTCACAAAATTTGATTTTATAGTAAATGTTTAGCCGGCTAGGATGGCTCAGATGCACGTCCGACTGATGATCAGGGGGTTGCGGGTTCAACCCCTGCCGGGTTGGCAACATTCTTTCCTTGGGATTTTGAACATCAAATATTCTCCCCTTCTACTGAGTCAAGAAGGGCAGTTGTCAGTTTCTGGCAAAAGAAAGTGCACAATACTGGTGAACCACTTAAAGGACTAAGTCTGCCCAGTAAAAGTGTGGTTAGGTAAACTGACCGTGCTCAGCATGACCTTATTGGGTTGACTAGGCCGTAAGACCCCAGCACAAACCAATACCTCAAAGAGAAAGCTCTCTTAAATCGAACCAGCACAGTGGCTCAATTAGTGGAGCATCCACTTTGTGACTCGGAGTTGTAGGTTTGATCACCAAAAGTCATATCAAAGGCTTTAAAACAGTAGCAGCTGCTCTTTCCCTTGGCGCTCAACATTTAGAAAGGGCTAGCAACCAGGGTCCAGTTGTTCAAAGCGTCGTTAGCTTAACGAGCTCGTTAAGGGTCATTTCGTTAACTGTTTTAGCGGATTCAATATACAATATTTTGATATTTTTTGCTGAAAAAATGTGAGTAGCTTTTGCACTCACATTTTTTCAGCAAAAAATTTCAGCATATTTGCGTATCACTCAATTTAAATTTTAACGAATCATTAACTAACGACATCATTAGCTTTGAACAACTGGGCCCAGAACTGGTCAGCTGAGTATCAGTATAATGTGACTGGGTGGAATATTATATGTCTAGAACATGATATTTCAGTGAGGCAATTCTGCAGAAATGAGCATTGAGCACCTGCCACGTTCAGACACCGTTGGGATATGACTGAAAGATTGTTAAAAATAATGTAAAATCTGAATAAAACAATCAAAAAAACATTCTTAATCCTTAAGCTGCCAACCTAAACAATTGTTGTCAGCTTTGTCATCTGCTTACAATTTTAAAAGTCATCTTTGCAAACAGTGTGGACCCAAATCAGACTGCTCCTCTAAGAGCAGTCTGTTCAGGGTCCACATTGTTTGCCTGTAGGCAAAAATAGGTTTGAGAAGTTTGCAAGAATATTCAGCAGATGACATACAACATTTTCAGATGCAGATTTTCTTGGCATTTTAAGGGTTAAATTGTTGAGTTTGCCTCATATTAGAGAGGGAAACCATTCCAAAAAACATGATTCCCTTCTCAAAGAGGGCTACTCGCAAAAGGAAGAATTTACTCTGTGGAGGGGTGATGGGGTGCTACCCTTAAATTGCTGGGCAAAAAAAATAGCAGACAACATTCTAAATTTTTCATTACTTAAAAAAAAAAGACTCAGTATTTCATGGGAATCATCTGCTAGGCAGACAGTTCACATGAAATGCCATGTCTTTTTATTTTCTCTAAATATTACAAACCAAGAAATCAAAATATTGTCTGCTGCAGTTATGGTTAGCACTTGAAGGGTTAAAAAAAAAAAGTATTCAAGACCTAAATCACCCTGTCTACCAATAGACAAGACAAACAAGTAAAATATAAGTGCAAATATATGAAGCTGTCTGTGGCTGAATATTTTAACCTTTATCCCCTCTGGGCTTATTCAGCAGATGACAATCTGGTGATATTTTTCTTATTTTTCCCAGAAAACAGTATTTGACATTTCATGCAAATTGTCTCTATTGGAGACAATTTGCATGAATGTCAAACCCTGTTTTCTGGGAAAAATACGGAAAAAAAATACAGTCGACTCTCGTTATCTTGAATTCCAAAGGACTCTCTGAAACACTTCGAGATATCCATACCTCGAAATATCAGAGTTGCAGAAATGAGGAAAACAATAAATCGAACAACCACATTTAACAAATGAATTATGTAATTTGACTCCTGAAGTTAGACATATTGAAAATATTGTGGAAAAGAGGAGGAATTGCTCCTCTTTTCCACAATATTTTGTTACATGTTCTTAGATTTCCATGTTAAAACAGGGACCAGAATTTCATTTCGAGATAAGCAAGGTCGAGATAATGAGAGTCGACTGTATGAAAATTTTACTCAGAGTGCTAAGTGTTAAAGTATTGGCTTATGGACCAGTAGCCTTTTATTGCTCTAAGATGATACTTGCTTAATTAAATGCCTTATGTCATACTGAGAAAGTTGGCATGCATTTAGTATGCTGGCATCCTTGTGCAAACTGTCTTGCATTAGGTAGTCTAAATGTTAGCTAAAATGAAAGGGCTTTTGCCCAAATCAGTCCCTCCCTTTTTTGGTTTGGTACCTTTCAACAATAGTTTATTATTCTTATTACCCCACTTGGTTCTAAAAACAGTATATTTTTGTCACAATTTTTGTTGAAACTGCAATAGTATATTACTGTAGTTACCCTGTGTTTTGAGACCAGATTAAACCCAGATCAGATGTTGCATAACACTCTACTGTTTTCCGCTTGTCAAGAGCAGTTTTTAGACCTTACTACAGAGTCAACAACCTATGTCATCAGCCGGGTGCTATATACATAGCTGCAACTGTAACATTTGTTCAGTGGGCCCTGGTGGCTCTATTGGGTGTTTGACAGGTGATCCAGAGGTTGCGAGTTCGACCCCACCAATTTGGCAACATTCTTAAGTGGAGGATGGTGTATGGAGGGGGGTGCGGGGGGGTGAGGAGAAGGTGTCTGGTCTGTAGCTTTTGTGACTGGGGTGCCCAACTGATATTGGCTTACAGTTGGGCAAGGCATACTGTCCTTGCAGCAGGTATGGATAGAGAGGGAATATTAATTTTTCTTCTGTTCCTTCACTTTCTTTCATTTCCCTTTTTCTTTCCTATCATTTGCCTTTTTCTTTCCTACCCCTTTCTTTCGTCTCCTCTACTATTTCTTCTGTCTCTTTTCTCCCTTTCTCTGGGATACAACACAAGAATTGACTTGTAGTTAGGGCTGGCCTTGGTGGCTCAGTTGGATGCACCGTCCAACTGGAGACCAGGAGGTCGTGGGTTCAACCCCCGCCGAGGTCGGCAACATTCTTTCGTGGAGATTGATCATGAAATATTTTCTAAGGTCATTCCCTTCTGCTGATTCAAGAAGGGCAGTTGTCAGTTTCTGGCGAAAGAATGTGCACAATACTGGTTATCCGCTTAGAGGACTAAGCCTGCCCAGTAAATGTGTGGTTAGGTAAACTGACCGCACTCGACATGACCCCATTGGGTTGACTGGGCCGTAAAACCTCAACACAAACAAGACTTGTAGTTAAACACCAACACAATCAATCAGTCTTTCCTGGAGATTAATCATGAATTGCGCTGGCCTCGGTGGCTCAGTTGGATGCGCCGTCCGACTGGAGACCAGGAGGTCACGGGTTCAACCCCCGCCGAGGTAGGCAACATTCTTTCGTGGAGATAGATCATGAAATATTTTCTACGGTCATTCTCTACCTTCTGCTGATTCAAGAAGGGCAGTTGTCAGTTTCTGGCGAAAGAATGTGCACAATACTGGTTAACCGCTTAGAGGACTAAGCCTGCCCAGTAAACATGTGGTTAGGTAAACTGACTGCGCTCGACATGACCCCATTGGGTTGACTGGGCCGTAAAACCTCAACACACACACTATCATGAATTGCTTTCTATGGTTATTTTCTCCCTTCCGCTGAGACAAGAAGGGCATTTGTTAGTTACTGGTTAACCGCTTAGAGGACTAAGCCTGCTCAGTAAAAGTGTGGTTAGGTAAACTGACCATGCTCAGTATGACCCGATAGGTTCGACTGGGCCATAAAACTTCAAATTACAAACAAACATTTGTTCAGATTTATGTAAAAAATCAGAAAGAGTGCATAATGCAGTCAAATCACCAAGTGCACAAAACATGCCTATTTTAGTATTTCCTTTCATAAAAAATACATACTTCATAATGTCTTCTAGTTATTTTAGATAGTTCAACCAGTTATGTTTAAATTATTAGTGCTGTTGAATGTCAACATTGATGGTCCAAGTGTCTGACTATACACTGCACTTCAGAAACCCGATTTTTTGTAAGACAGATAGTCCATATCACAGTGAATTTTGGTGCACTAAATGAATATTCCAAATTTCATAAAACCCAAGTTAGTTCAGCAATATTCTCAAAAACTAGTTATTGACAAAACTACTGTGCTTTCAACATCTTTCAGAAAGTAGTTTTTTGCTTGGCGCTTTACATAGAAAAAGTAAATATGCAAACTTTTGTCATGTTTTAATCCAAAACCATTTGTCATAACCACTTATGCATAAAAATTTTTATTCTACTCATTGGTTTTAAAAAAATCAAATATTTTCACTTTTTCCAATAGTAAAAATGAATGCAAGTTATGTAGAAATCTGTAGGATAGGAAAAACTTGAAGGCAGATTTTCAACAAATTCCGCCTGTTCAATTTTTCTGAAATTTTCAGAATATTGTTGTGAAACATCAGTTATTTTAATTCAGCAAAGGAAAGCAAGAAACATTTTCTTAGACCAAAATCCAAAATATCACTTTACTATAGAAATTGCATTAGTCAGCCCATTTTTTGGCCATAAAGTTAATTTTAGTGTACATATTTTGAGAACAAAACACAGAAACAGAAAGGACAAATGGTTTCTGATAAGATATGGGCAATCAGAACAAAATATTTTCATTTAAAAATAATGCCAAGCAAAAAACTTCTTTCCAAGTGATGTCAAAAAGACAGTAGATGTTAAAAGTTTAAGTAGTAGGCCATTTTGTTGTTTTTTTGTTTTTTTTAATGTAACCTTGAGAAGTCACATGAAGTTATGTTCTCTGTTGATATTGCAATAGATTATTAACCCTTTTCTTGCTGAACACGAGATGCTCTGTCTTGGCAAACAGTGTAGATCGAGATCAGTTGGCTTCTGAAGAAGCAAATTATTTAGATCTGCACTGTATGTCTTTAAATATCAAAAACCCAGATCAAGTAATCTGATTGGCTGGAAATTAGAAGTGGGTGTGGCATCTTAATTTATTCAGCATAACAAGGGTTAAAATAAATTGTTTAAGAATTGTTGGACTGCCTTGGATATAGCTCCATATGAGGCACTCTTTTTTTCATCCAAAAAGTACTTATATTTTTAACTCACCTGAGCTATGCTCAAGATGAACTATAGTGATCACTTTTCGTCCCCCGTATGTCCGTTAACATTTTCAAACGACTTCTCCTCTGAAGCCCGTGGGCCAGTTTTGCTCAAATTTCATTTGGAGCCTCCTTAGGTTGAGGGAACGAAAGATTGCTAAAATGGTAGCGGATGGCCACCATGCCCATATATGGTAAAAACCTTTAAAAATCTTCTTCTCCAGAACCGAGGATGTCTTAGGGCTGAATCTTTGCATAAATCGTCGGGGAGGGGAGGTCTACCAAAATCGCTGAAATAATGGTCATACATTGACATTTGATCTTTTTACGGCAAGGTCAAGTTTGCTTCCCTATGCATTTGTATGGGAAAAATGTTCAGAATTTCAAATGACTTCTCCTCTGGAGAGTCTGGGCCAGCGTTGCTCAAATTTGATTGGAGCCTCCCTGGGGCAGGGAAATGAAAGATTGCTAAAATGGTTGCCGGCCATTGACCAAGATAGCCGCCATGCCCATATATGGTAAAAACCTTCTAACGTCTTATTCTTCAAAACAGAGGATGCCTTGTGGCTGAATCTTTGCTTATATCATCAGGAAGGGGAGGTCTACCAAAGTTGCTAAAATATTGGTCGTACATTGATATTTGACCTTTTTATGGCAAGGTCAAGTTTTCTTCCCTATGGATTTGTATGGGAAAAATGTTCAGAATTTCAAACCACTTCTCCTCTGGAGCCTCTGGGCTAATGTTGCTCAAATTTCATTTGGAGCCTCCCTGGGGCAGGAAAATGGAAGATTGCTAAAATGGTTGCTGTCCATTGACCAAGATGGCTGCCATGCCCATATATTGTAAAAACCTTTAAAATCATCGGGGACGTGAGGTCTACAAAAATTGCTAAAATAATGGTCATACATTGACATTTGACCTTTATACGACGAGGTCAAGTTTGTTTCCCTAGGCATGTGTATGGGAAAAATGTTGAGAATTTCAAACCACTTCACCTCTGGAACCTCTGGGCCAGTGTTGCTCAAATTTTATTTGGAGCCTCCCAAGGGCAGGGGAATGAAAGATTGCTAAAATAGTTGCCGTCAGTTGACCAAGATGGCTGCCATGCCCATATATTGTAAAAACCTTTAAAAATTACTTCTCTAGAACTGAGAATGAAATGGCTGAATCTTTGCACAAGTCAGGGACGGGAGGTCTACCAAAGTTGCTAAAATGATGGTTGTACATTGACATTTGACCTTTTTTCAGCGAGGTCAAGTTTGCTTCTGTATGCATTTGTATGGGCCCCATATATTTATATGGAAAAATGTTGATAATTTCAAATGACTTCTCCTCTGGAGTCTCATGGCCAGTTTTGCTAAAATTTCGTGTGGGGCAGGAGAACGAAAGATTGCTAAAATGGGCATGGTTCATAGATCAAAATGGCTGCCATGCCCATATATGGTAAAAACCTTTACAAATCTTCTTCTCCAGAACCAAATAAGCCCTGGGCCCTAATCCTTACACAAATAATGGGGGACAGGAGATCTTCCAGTTGCTAAAATCATGGTTGTATGTTGATGTTTGACCGTATTATGACAAGGTCAAATTTGCTTCCCCGTGCATTTGTATGGGCCATATATTTATATTGGAAGTATCGAGGTGACTTGTAGATCAACAGTAGCTAAAATCATTCTGATTGGAAATCTAAGATGGCCGTCATTTTGTTTATGTTTATTTTATTTCCCTGCCACTGTGCTGTTTACATGTATAAAATCATGATTCTTCAGAAACCACTTAGCCAATTTCCACCAGATTTCACATTGATCCTACTGTTGAAATGTGATTGATTGTTTATTAAAATGATCACGCTCCATAGACTGTCAGGCCCATATATTCTTCTTCAAAATTAAGAACTGCTCAAATGATGATCTTTTCATTAGTTGCGATGATAGGATTGGAAAAATGTTGCATAATATCTGCATATCTGCAATGGCTATGTCACTCAGGTGAGGGAGCCGTGGCCCATGGGCCTCTTGTTCTTATTTCTCCACAAAAAGCATATATTTTGGATACTCAGTAGAAGCAACATGGAGAAGCAAGAAAAATATTTACCTGAGACCCCCTCTTATCTAGGGCTATGCTTGCATGGTCATATATTTTGTTGTTACAGGATTGCAATGAATTGTTATGTACATTTATGATTGTTGAAGCATAATTTCAATGGAACTGTAATGTATTCTTTATTGTTACAGAATTCTAGTAGACTTACTTGGAAATCTTGTACAAGGTTCAGCTGGCAAGAGAAGCCAGAAATCGCTTTTTAGAAGGTAACTTTTTCTATTTATGGACATATAAAAAATCGGTAGCTTATAGTTCTGAAAAGACTCACAGTTATTTCAACTTTATTGAGGTCCCTAGAAAACAATCTTGAGATAGGATTGCTGGGTGATATGGTAGGCTAACCATTTGCTTCTGATAGAGGTAAGTAAAAAAAATATGGATATTTTTCTTATTCATGAAAAATATGCTGCAGGTACTCAACGAGAAACTCCCTATATTGAAGATACCAGTAGTGATACGTCTTCTATGAATTGGGTACATGTAAATGTCAGAAAACAAAACCATGAAAAAGATAAACACAACAATCTGATTATTACACTATTGCAGGGATCCATAGTGAACACCATTTTAGCTAACAATAATGTTATATTAAAAAAATGTATTGATTATAAGAAAAATGACCATAAATAGTAATGTTTCTATGTATTCTTTACATTTGTTTGAATGCAACATTATTACACTGTAGCAGAGATCCAGAGTAAAAGATATTTTAACTAACAGCCATGTTGTATCCGAGAACAGATGTAAAGATTATATAGAAAAATGTCCAAAACTGGGAGCAAATTCTTTCCTTTTAAAGTTGACCTCTTTTCAGAAGACGTAAATATTTTTTTATTTTCTGCCAAATTTTTTACTTGGGTAACTTCCTGTTTGCTTTTAGGCACACCATGTCCCTTCTGAGAAGGGGTCTAAAAAGAAATATTTGCTCTCAAGGTTAGTAAATTCATTCATTGTAGAAGGGGCCCTTTATAAAAGGGAGGTAAACAATATAGGAATGAATTTCATTTTAGTAGATTTTATTGATATGTAAAAGCGGGCAAGGAGCTGGCCTTTGTGGTTCAGTCCGATGCACACCCGATTGATGATCAGGAGGTCACAGATTCAGTCCCTGCCTGATTCGATAACATTGGTGAAGATTGATCATGAAATACTTCCTACAATCATTCTCTCCCTTCCGGTGATTCAAGAAGGGCAGTTGAAAGAATGTGCACAGTACTGGTTAACTGCTTAGAGGACCAAGCCTGCCCAGGAAACATGCAGTTAGTTAACTGTCAGGCTCAAAATGACTAGGCTATAAAACTTTGACTCAGTCAGTCAAAAAGCCAGCAGATCACTCACAAACTAAATAAAGCGCAAAGGGCTTTATTAGCTCACCTGAGCCAAAGGCTCAAGATGAGCTTTTGTGACCTGTCTTAGTCCATCGTCCGTCTGTCAACAATTTACTTAAAAGACATCTTCTTCTTATCCAGTGAATGGATTTTGAAATAATTTTACAGGAAAATTCCTTGGGTGACCCTCTACCAAAGTTGCCTAAATGGTTCCGCTCTGCTAAACAAAATGGCCACCAGAGCTAAAAACAGAAAAACCTTTAAACAACAGCTCCTCCCAGGCCAGGGCCCAATTTCAAAATAATTTCACAGAAATGTTCCTCTTATGCCACTTTACCAAAATTGCTAAAATGGTTCCACTCCTCTAAAGAAAGTGGACGCCAGAGCAAAAAAAAAAAACCTAGAAAAAACCCACATCTCCTCCCAGGCCAATGGCCTGATTTCAAAATAATTGCACAGAAATGTTCCTCTCATGCCCCTTTAATGTAATTGCTAAAATGGTTCCGCTCCGCTAAACAAATGGCCACCAGAGCTAAAAATAGAAAAACCCTTTTAAAAGACATCTTCTTCTAGACCAAGGGCCCAATTTCAAAATAATTTCACTGAAATGTTCATCTAATGCCCCTTTACCGAAATTGCTAAAATGGTTTGGCTCCGCTGAACAAAATGGCCCCCCAGAGCTAAAAATAGAAAAAAGGGCATAGACTGTCATGTGTCTGTCAACAATTTACTTGAGAGACAGCTTCTCCTAAACCAGTTAATGGGGTTTGAAATAATTTTACAGGAATGCTTCTTGAGTGACCCTCTACCAAAATTGCTAAAATAGTTCCGCTCCGCTGAACAAAATGGCCACCAGAGCTGAAAATAGAAAAAACCTTTAACTGACATCTCCCATGCCAGTGGCCTGATTGCAAAGTAATTTCACAGAAATGTTTCTCTAATGCCCCTTTACCAAAATTGCTAAAATGGTTCCACATTGCTAAACAAAATGGCCGCCAGAGCTAAAAGTAGAAAAATCTTCAAACAATATCTCCTCTTAGGCCTATGACTGGATTTCAAAATAATTTCACAGAAATGTTCCTCTCATAACCCTTTACCAAAATTGCTAAAATGGTTTCGTTTGGCTGAACAAAATGGCCACCAGAGCTAAAAAAAGAAAAAAGGGTGTAGACTGTCATGCATCTATCAACAATTTACTTAAGAAAAATCTCATACGAAACGGATTAATGGATTTTGAAATAATTTCACAGGAATATTCCTTGGATGACCCTCTACCAAAATTGCTAAAATGGTTCTGCTCGGCTGAATAAAATGGCAGCCAGAGCTGTTTTAAAGGACATCTCCTCCCAGGCTAATGGCCCAATTTCACAGAAATGTTCCTCTAATGCCCCTTTACCGAACTTGCTAAAATGGTTCTGCTCCACTGAACAAAATGGCCACCAGAGCTAAAAATAGAAAAACCTTTAAACAACATCTCCTCTTAGGCCTATGACCGGATATTTCAAAATAATTTCACAGAAATGTTCCTCTTATGTCCCTCGACCAAAATCGCTAAAATTGTTCCCTTTGGCTTAACTTTTGACCACCAGAGCTAAAAATAGAAAAAAAGACATTGACTGTTATGGGTCTGTCAACAATTTACTTAAAAGACATCTCCTCCTAAACCGGTTAATCGATTTTTAAATAATTTTACAGGAATGTTTCTTGAGTGACCCTCTACAGGAATGTTTCTTGAGTGACCCTCTACCAAAATGCTAAAATGGTGCCATTCCTCTAAACAAAATGGCATCCAGAGCAAAAAAAAAAAATTAAAAATCTTTAAACAACATCTCCCTCCTCCTAAGCCAAGGGTGCAATTACAAAATAATTTCACAGAAATGTTCCTCTAATACCCCTATACAAAAATTGCTAAAATGGTTCTGCCCTGCTGAATAAAATGGCCACCAGAGCTAAAAATAGAAAAACCTTTAAACAACATCTCCTCCTAGGCCTATGGCCTGATTCCAAAATAATTTTGCAGAAATGTTTCTCTGATTAATTCATATTCTCCTTGAGTGCTATGATACTCAGGTGAGCGATATAGGACCATCATAGCCCTCTTGTGTTAAGTTTGTGATTGATTTGCCTGCACTTACACTTTGATAAAATTCCACAATGGTTAAATTGATTTCTTATAATCCCCATTTAGTCGTGTTTACATTGAAGATGTGAGTTAACTCTTGTCCTGCTGAACCTGGATATACCCTGTCTTTGCAAACGGTGTAGATCCAGATCAGTTGGCTTCCGAAGAAGCCCAACTGATCTGGATCTGCACTGATTGCCATTAAGTATGTGAATTTATAGCAAAAATCCAGATCAAGTCATCTTAGAAGTAGGTGTGGCAAAAAAAATGGTCCAAGATTCCTGCGCACTGTATTTATTGAAGTTTGAAAAACGTTTTCAAACTTTTTCAGAAATGAGACAGTCACAGAGAAGCTGCTGAGTAACTGGTTGTCAATTTGTCTCTATCCACATCTAAAGGTAAGGGAATAAGCAGTGATTCAGACAGACATTATGAAAACACACCTATTCAAAATATACTGAAAATTTCACCACCAAAAACTGAAAAATTCTGATGCATATTTCTGCTCAAAACATAGATTGTGGGTACTCGTTAGAACCCCCACATCGAGGCAGTTCTAACGAGTACCCACAATCTATGTTATTGAGCAGAAATAAGAAAAATAATGTATACCCCTGTTAACCCCAGTTTTACTGTATAAAAGTGAGATTTAAGGGGGTTAAAATTATATAGGTATGTTTTCGTGAGGAGATTTAAAGTGTTCGCATGGCCGAGTGGTTAGCCTGATTCCTTTGAGTCCTAAGACAGATCCATTTGTAAATTGCAATGATGTTGCCTACTGGTCAAAAGTTTGAATTGATGTATGCGCTGCCTCTCTTTGTGACCTTGCAGTCAGGGTCACAGAAGGAAGAATTCTGCATTAGCTTTTGTGGTGGTACAGGCCACTTGCTGTAGTCTGGAACTATGACTGTTTGGTACATAATAACATGAATAATTTCCAGTTTCTTTTTCCAGAGGTTCTAAAATATTAACCAGCTCAACATGACCTTATTGGGTTTACTGGGCAGTAAAACCTCAAACTCTAAAATAAGTTAATAATTATGTTAACCCATTTTAGTCTGGAAACCCCCCAAAAGTTAATCAGCAAATAGTGCAGACCCAGGGCCCAGTTGTTCAAAGCGTTGTTAGCTTAACGAGCTTGTTAAGGGTCATTTTGTTAACTGTTTTAGTGAATTCAGTATACAATATTCTGATATTTTTTGCTGAAAAAATGTGAATAGCTTTTGCACTGCAAAAGCTACTCACATTTTTTCAGCAAAAAATTTCAGCATATTTGCATATCACTCGATGTAAATTTTAACGAATCGTTAACTAACGATGTTGTTAGTTTTGAACAACTGGGCCTGCTGATCAAATGTCACAGAATGCGGCATCTGATCAGGATCATCATTGTTTGCATTAAATAATGGAATTTCTGTAAAACATAGTACATTGTAATAATAAAAATCAGACACCCTGCTATAGTAAATAGACCAGTCCTAAGAGTTTTGGTAAAAGAGATCATTCGATGTAAGTGAGTTAATACTTATTTCACTGTTTACAAATTGTTTTTTTTTTTTTGTTGTTGTTTTTTTATTCAGATATAGATATGCTGACTGGTTATAAACTTGAAAGGCATTATAAGCTAGTGTGATTATCAGTTGATCAACTGATTTGGTCTTTCTTTTTTTATTCATTAGTTTATTTTCGGTTGGATTTCCAGGTACTTTTCATCGCCATTCTTTGTTTTAATTTGGCTGTACATCTTTGTAATGCTTAGCGAATTTCAGAAGATGATACACTGAAATACAGTCGACTCCCGTTATCTCGAAGTCCAAGGGACTCTCTAAAACACTTCGAGATATCCATACCTCGACATATAAGATTTTCAGAATTGAGGAAAACAATAAATCAAACAACCACATTTAACAAATGAATACTTAATTTGACTCCTTAAGTTAGAGATATAATGAAAATATTGTGAAAAAGAGGAGAAATTGCTCCATAGGAGCAATTTCTCCTCTTTTCCACAATATTTTGTTACCTATTGTTAGATTTCAATGTTAAAACAGGGACCAGATTTTCACTTCCAGATAAGCGGTTATTCGAGATAAGCGAGGTCAAGATAAGGAGAGTCTACTGTATGTTTTGTTTGCGGGGTGGTCGGGTGGTGCGAAGGTGCTGTGTATCTTACATCACTGGGGCATCCAACTGATATTGGCTTACAGTTGGGCAAGGGTAGTGGGTAAGGGTATAGGGTATAGGGGGAATGTTTTTATTTCTTCTGTTTCTTCACTTTCATTCCTGTTCCTCTTTCTTCCCTGTCCCTCTCTTTCATCTCCTCTACTCTCTCTTCTATCTCTTTTCTCCCTTTCTCTGGGAGACGACACAAAATGACCCTCAAGGGTTGACATGTCGTTAAACCCCAACACAATCAATCAATCAATTGCCCAGAAAATTGGGTTTTGTATTTCATATAAGTTGTCTCCTTAGGAGAAAGTAGGGTTCAGTATTTCATACAAATGTCTCCTGAGGAAATAATTTGCATGACATGTAAAGCCCTATTTTCTAGGCAAATAAGTAAACATGGTATCAATTTATCATCATCTTATTTTACCCAGCCAGTGCTTAAAGTTAAAATGTTTTGTTTCATTTAACATATATGTCCATTCAAAAAGTGAGTCTCAAAAAAAAAACAAAAAAAAAAACAACCTTATGACATATGTGACCATCACAGACCTGGATCAACCTGTGCATTGGCAAAGAGATCTGTGCCTATGCTGTTTCACTTCCATAGGAGGCCTCTATGTCTAAATTATTTTGTCTCCTGATGAAAAAGAGGTTTACCATAAAGGAAAGGATTTGCTCCCAGAGGTAGCAAATTCTTTCCTTTTAGAGTAGACTCTTTTCAGAAGGGGCTTAGTGTGCAAGAAGTCAAAGTCACAAAAGTTGTCTTCCTTGTCAAAAAATGGCAGACATTGCAAAAACACACCTATTTAAAATATATATAGAAAATTTCACCTCCAAAACTGAAAATTTTCAGATAAAAACTCTGATATTTTTCATATTTCTGTGCAAAACACAGATTGTGGTACTTGTTAGAACTGCCTCGGTGAGGCAGTTCTAACGAGTACCCACAATCTATGTTTTTGAGCAGAAATAAGAAAAATAATGTATACCCCTGTAAACCCCAGTTTTACTACATAAAAGTGGGGTTTAAGGGGTCAAAATTATATAGCCGTGTTTTCGTGATGAAATCTATCAAGTATCCAGTCCTGAAGGTCCATGCATTACATTAGCAACCAGTGTAGACTGATCAGTCTGTGCAGTCATATATGCCAGAAGATCATTTTCTGTTTTGGAAAGGCTTAACACTTAGCTTTCTGGATAAAATTTTCAGCAGACATTTTGAAATATTTTTTCTAATTTTTCCCGCGAAATGGAGACACCTTCCATGAAATTTCAAGTCCTGTTTTTATGCCCCAGCTATTTTCAATGGGGAGCATATAGTATCACCGCTGTCCATACGTACATCCAGGGCTCGGGGAAAACCGGAAAAATAGCCGGTCTGGACCGAAATTAAGAATTCTGGACCGATTTCAAACACCCCAAAACGCTAATAAATCGGCCCAACAGGTATGTGTCTTGTACCCCATTTTTCCCACCCAACCAATTTTCACGAATCAGTGATGTCTAAAAAATCACAAACGGTCAAGTCTTCCCAAATTGACAATGTCCGCGCACCTTTTAAATGCGATATTATGGTAGTTAAAAGGCTCTATACGGTCATTTGACATGTATATTGGAGAGACAGATGAATAACAGCAACTTACTGCAGCACAAATTAATTACGTCATTATCCAAACATTGTCAAAAAATCAACACTTCACTGACCTTTGTGCGGTAAACAAGGGATTAACACGAATCATCAGTAACTGTAGTCTGATAATTAATCCGTTTGTATGACACGTGTGAATACACTGAGACTGCAAAACATCCAGGTGCAGACGGTGTGTCCAAAAGAGTGAAGGTCGCTTTACTGAGCGTGATAAAAGAATGCACCGCTTGAACGCACCCATTTTCTTCCTCTTCTTTTTTGTTTTGATCAGCACGGTTTGTTGGTCCCAGATTTGATAAATTAATTCCCAAACCGTGTATGTCCTGATCAGATGTCGCATACAACGGCGTCTAATCTGGGTATTATTGATTGCTTCTTTTATTTTTTATTATTATTATATTTTTTTTTTTTTTTTTGTTGATTGCCGTAACACGCAAGTATAATTCAAGGTAGATTTCATGGTAAAAATAAGTAATGCACCACTTGCGCTAGACAAGATTGGTCAGTGCTTAAAATTTAAGTCTGGTCAAATCTTAAAACATTGAAAATGTGGCGCAGTCCTTTTTTATTAGCCCTAATTTGGTCCATGAAAGTCGTTTCGTTCCGTCTCTCCTGTTTCCTGCCGTCTTCGCGCTTATACAAGACGGGAATCAGTTGTTTATAAATAGTTTAGGAAAACCCTGCGGCGGTGGAAATAACGACAAAACCGTCTTTTTTTTTTCTTTCTTTTTACATACCTGACGCCACCTTTGATCATGCTCGTTATACCCGGACTTCCGTCATATAACGGAGTTGAGGTGTATTATTTAAAAGGAGTTATAGGACTGCCAATTGTCATTAGTTTTCGTGACAGGTGATATATATATATATATTTTTTTTTGGGGGGGAAATGGGATCATTGATGACGTCATCGTCATCGGCTGGACCGATTCAGATTTAAAAATTTCCAGAGCCCTGAGTACATCCATCCCGTACGTAACACAAAATGGTTTCTGTTCGATATCTTTGAAAAGATTAGTGTATTGGATTGAAATTTTATACACAGATATATAATCATAAAATGTAGGTCAAGTTCTATCTAGGGTAAAGTCCACCAATTATTATGGGAGTTATGGCCCTTTTTCAACTTTGAAAAATGGTTTCCCTTCGATATCTTTTAAGAAGATTAGTGTATTGGATTCAAATTTTATACACAGGTATATAATCATAAATTGAAGGTCAAGTTTGATTTATGGCCCTTTTTCAACTTTGAAAAATGGTTTCCGTTCAATATATCTTGAAAAGATTAGTTTATTGGATTCATAATTTATACACATGTATATAATTATAAAATATAGGTCAAGTTGATTCAGGGTAAAATACACCAATTATTTTGGGAGTTATGGCCCTTTTTCAAAGTTGAAAAATAGTTTCCGTTTGATATCTTTTGAAAACATTATTGTATTGGATTCATATTTAATACACATGTATATAATCATAAAATAGAGGTCAAGTTTGATTTAGGGTAAAATCCACACATTATTATGGGAGTTATAGTCCTTTTTCACCTTCAGAAAATGTTTTCCTTTCGATATTGTTTTTTAAAAAGATTGGTGTATTGGAGTCATATTTTATACATAGGTATATGATCATAAAATATAGGTCAAGTTCGACTAAGGGTAAAAGTTGCCAATAATTACGAGATGGCCTTTATTTCAACATTTTGCGCAAAATGCCTGGGTGCCAGTGAAGATGGCCCCAGGGTGGGGGCATTTGTGTCATATTGACACATTTCTAGTTTGGTAAAAAATCCTGTTTTTTTTGGTTTTTTTTGTGAAAAAAAAAAGAGAAAAATGTCACCAATTTGTCATCTGCTGAATTAGCCAAGAGAGTGATAAAGGTTAAGAGTTTATCTGTGTTAGTCACTCTACATAGGACAGTGGGTAACATACCTGGCTGCAAATCCGGGGGTCACATGTTTGAACCCCAGATCATCTGCATAACTTTTCTGGAGACTGATTACGAAATAATTTCCATACTCATTTTCCCCCATCTGCTGATCCAAGAAGGGCAGAATCTTTTGTCAGTTTCAGCAAATGTATGTGCACAAAGTACTTGTTAACCTTTAAGAGTGCCTAGGAAAAGTTTATGAAGGTGAAAGGGGAACACAATCCTAATATAAAATATATTTCACATTGAAGAATTTAACAGGCCATAAAAATTATTACATGTTTGATCAAAATCTACCAAGAAATAACAAAGGTATTATTGTTTGAAGGATTTAACATGGCTGATATTGGCGCTGCCATTTTGAATATTTAATGAGATTTCAAGAATTTGTAAACTTTATATTTTTGCATTATTAAACAAAGCATTTGGGTTTAGAAAATTAGTTGCTTACCACTTAAGGAAAACATGTTCAGAAACATTAAGACAAAATATTCATCTGTATGCTGTTTATTTAATTATGCATATTTAATTAGGGTTGTGTGACATCACAAAGCCTAAAAATGGCGGCCTTCATGACAGTTGGTTTTCAAGTATTTAAACTCATTTGCTGGTCGATTTTGATTAAACTTGTATCAAAATTTTAGGCTTGGAAAAGTCTAAGATGATATACATACATTCTGTATTGCCTTACCCTTTAACTACATCACGAAAACATGCCTATATAATTTTGACCCCCTTAAACCCCACTTTTATGTAGTAAAACTGGGGTTTACAGGGGTATACATTATTTTTCTTATTTCTGCTTAAAACATAGATTGTGGGTACTTGTTAGAACCACCTCATTGAGGCGGTTCTAACAAGTAACCACAATCTATGTTTTGAGCAGAAATATGAAAAATATTAGGATTTTTAACTGAAAATTTTCATTTTTTGGTGGTAAAATTTTCATTATATTAGAATAGGCGTGTTTTCGTAATGTCAGTTTGACTTGACCTTAACAGTATTGACTTGGCTGTAAAATCCAAATCAAACAAATAATTCTCTGTTTAATTCAGTCTCAGTCAGGATGCCCACTATACCTGCTCTACAAGGCTACCCAGTTACACATGGAAGCAGGACCTATCGATGCAGTTACTAACGATGCTAAATATACACTGTCAGAGGAGAAACTGCTGAAAAAATACAGCCAGCAAGTGAAAGAGGGCTCCAATGAACCAAGATTTGAAGCAAAATGCCTTGTAAGCTATATTGTTTATATTTGTTGCTCAGTTTTAAATAGCTCCAGATAACAGGAATATCCCTGAGAGTGTTTTTAGCACACCTGAGCACATTGTGCTCAAGGATTGTGATTGTGTTTGTCGTCCATCAAGTAATTTTACAGACATGTTCCTCCTATGCCCCTTTAACCAAAGGACCTCTGACAGAAGCAAGGTGAGCTATTGTGATTAGCCAGTGTTCTCGTCCATTGTGTTATTTTACAGACATGTTCCTCCAATGCCTCTTTATTAACAAAAGGACCTCTGATTGTAGCAATGTAAATTTGCCTAGAAAATTATAGAAGATAAGGTTTCAGTAAACTGCATAGTTTATCTTGAAATGGACCTCTAATGACCCATCATTATTGTCATAAAAACAACTGTTCTAAATGAACTGTTATAAGACACTAAATTTAGGTAAAACTGTCCATTTTTATATGCCTATTTGAAAAATGGGAGGTATTATGTTACGGGGTCTGGCGTCCATCTGTAAATATTTTCGTTTCCAGCTAAATCCTCCTACAGTTTACATCCGATCAAGCTGAAACTTCATAAATAGTTACACGATGATGTGGAGCAGCGCATATTATTTCGAGGTTACAGTCCATTAAATATCTGTTCGTCCGTCTGTCCGTCCATAAACTTTTTCGTTTCCAGTTAATTCCTCCTACAGTTTACTTCCTATCAAGCTGAAACTCGGACCATGATGTGGGACAGCGCATATTGTTTTGGGGTTACAGTCTACCAAATGTTAGTAGAGTTATGCCCCATTGAAATTTTCTGTAAACTTTTCCTTTCTGGTTAACTCCTCCTACATTTTACATCTGATCAAGCAGAAACTTCATTTATAGTTAGACCATGATGTGGAGCAGCGCGTTTTGTTTGAGGTTACAGTCCACCAAATGTTAGCAGAGTTATGGCCTTTGAAAATTTCTGTAAACTGTTTGTTTCCGGCTAACTCCTCCTACAGTTTACATGCGATCAAGCTGAAACTTGATTTGTAGTTAGACCATGATGTGGTGCAGTGCATATTATTTCAAGGTTACAGTCCACCAAATATTAGCACAGTTATACCCCTTTGAAAATTTCTGTAAATTTTTCGTTTCTGGCTGACTCCTCCTACAGTTTACATCCGATCAAACTGAAACTTCATAAATATTCACATGATGATGTGGAGCAGCGTGTATTATTTTGAGGTTATAGTCCACTAAATATCTGTTTGTCCGTCCGTAAACTTTTTCGTTTCTGGCTAACTCCTACAGTTTACATATGATCAAGCTGAAACTTGGTATATAGTTAGACCATGATGTGGAGCAGCGCATATTGTTTCGGGGTTACAGTCCACCAAATGTTAGCAGAGTTATGCCCCTTTGAAATTTTCTGTAAACTTTTCATTTCCGGTTAACTCCTACATTTTAAATCTGACCAAGCTGAAACTTATTTATAGTTAGACCATGATGTGGAGCAGCGCATAATGTTTTGAGGTTACAGTCCACCAAATATTAGCAGCATTATGCCCCTTTGAAAATTCTGTAAACTTTTCATTTCTGGCTAACTCCTACAGTTTACATCCGATGAAGCTGAAACTTGATTTGTAGTTAGACCATGATGTGTTGCAGTGCATTTTGTTTCAATTTTACAGTCCACCAAATATAAGCAGAGTTATGTCCCTTGGAAAATTTCTGTAAATTTTTTGTTTCTGGCTAACTCCTCCAGTTTATATCCAATCAAGCTGAAACTACTTAATGAGTTACACGATGATATGAAGCAGAACATATTATTTCAAGGTTACAGTGCATCAAATATCAGCAGAGTTATGCCCCTTTGAAATTTTTGTAAACTTTTTTGCAGTTCAGTTCAGTTTTCAGATTTTTAACACTGCCAGGCAACTGAGTCACATAGAGGCAGCGCCAGATAAATCTGGATTAGTTTTACTGGACTACTGGGTTGCCTTGAAACGGTGCCTAGTTATAATTCATAACTAGGTCACCTCGCCCAGACATGGAAAGCATGCACGTCCAGACCTGGTGCGTGTCCAGACCTCATTTGAGAGTAGTAGTCCAGCCTGTAAGTTGCTGAATTTTGCATATCGGTCGAAAAGTTTGAGCTTTTAATCTCGTACCCAATGCGTGTCAATTCCGACTGCGTAATGCATTAGGCACTCAGCTCGAGTCGTGGGAAAGTTTCAGACACGGGCACCGGAAAGGGTGCAAGGTGGGTGTCCTCACCCAGGAGCCAAGTGGGTGTCCTCACCCAAAAAAACATTTGCAGCATATTGTTTAGAGGTAATAGTGTGCAAATTTTATTTTATAATAGGTGTATTTTTTGCAAATGACTGAAGTTAATGGCCATACAGGCAAGTTATTTTTTTTTTTTCCATCTTTTATTAGATTTGCACGGAAATTATTAAATCTTTATAAATAAGTTTATTAAATGATATAGACTTAAGAAGCTTGACTAATATCAAAACTTAATTATAAACCTAATTTTTGGGGGGATTTTTTTTTTTTTTTAATACTTTTCTGAGTTGCCTCCCTTGAAGAAGAAAAATAGAATCAGTATAAAACAAGTTAAAGCTTTACAAAAAAAAATTCTTGCAGTATTTTTTTTTTTTTTTTTTTTTTTGGTTAATTTTTGTTTTGTTCATTGAAGTATAGGAAAAACAAATCGGCCAAAGGCTTATATGAACTTATAGTATAGCCATGCTTCTGTCGTGCATCCTCTGTCCAAAAGCACTTCTCCCTAGATGCAGCAAACTTCTCGCTATTTTCCCAGTATGAAGAAGTCATTTCTCTCTCCCTAAATTTCTGGGCAAGCTTGGACACTTAGGTTACAGATCACCAAATATCAGCCGAGCTATGCCCCATTGAAAATTTAAAAACAATTTTGTTTCTAATTGATTCCACTTACAGTTTATATCTGGAGCACTGAATTGTACAGGAGCAAGTTTATGTGCTACATCTTTTGCCACGGGTGTATAATGCCCAGCTTGCAGAGCTCTTGTTGCTATTCAAATGCATCCTCAGCTAATCCTCCTACAGGACTTTGTATATGAATATTTTACACAATATATGTAAGTGGCTACTTGAGGCATGAGGGAGAATGATATCCTAGAGACAAAAGAACTGGTTTGTTAGTTCACCTGGGCTGAAGGCTCAGGATGAGCTATTGTGATCACTCCCCATCAGTCGTCCGTCCCTCTGTCTGTCCGCACCCACAGGAGAAACAATAAGTGGCTACAAATTTGGACATTCTGCCACTTAAGTAGTCAGTCATGAGTAAAAATGTGATTTAATCCATATAATTGACATTTAAGTGGCTAAAATTGCCTTTTACATGGAAAGCTTTTTAGGAGAATTTTGCCACATAAGTGTCTATTATGCTGATGACCAGCCACTTAATGTCCCAACCGAGAGAACATCTATCCGTCCTTCCACACCTTTGAACGAACTCCTCTGAAACCCCTGGGCCAAATTTCTTTCCATGTGGAGCCTTGTGTTAAAGGATTGAAAATGAACAAATGGTCATGGTCTGCAAATCAAGGTGGCCACCATGCCCATATATATCTCCCATGGACTTATAATGGGGAAAACTTGAAAAATCTTCTTCTCAGAAACCATGAGGCCCAGGGCTTATATATTTAGTATGTAGTAATGTTTAGTGATCCCCTACAATAATCCTACCAATCAAGCCCCAAACTGCCTCGCTCCGGGTGTCATTATCTCCCATAGACTTATAATTGGAAAAACTTAAAAAATCTTCTTCTCTGAAACCATGAGGCCACAGCTTATATATTTAGTATGTAACAATATTAAGTGGTCCACTACATAAATCCTGCCAATCAAGCCCCTGGGCTTCAAACCGGCCATGCCCCAGGGGGTCATATGTTTATTATATAGAGCTATATAGCTAAAAGACCTTCAAAAATCTTCTTCTCTGAAACCATGAGTCTGAGAGCTAACAACTTAAATCTGTAGCAATGTTTAGTGGTCTCCTACATAAATCCTGCCAATCAAGCCCCTGGGGTCCAAACTGGCCATGCCCCAGGGATCATTATCTCCGATAGATTTATAATGGGAAAAACTTAAAAAAAAAATCTTCTTTTCTGAAACCATGAGGCCCACAGCTTATTGTCGCACCTGCTTTAGCATGGGCGACTTAGGTGTGCAAGTTTCTTTCCGTCAGTCCATCTGTCCATTCATCTTTCTGTTAACATTTACCCTGGGTGTTTTGTAAGCGAAATCTTCTTACAGTTTTGTACCGATCATTTTGAAACTTTGCATGGGTTTTCGTCATGGTATGAAGATGTGCATGTGGTTTGGATATAATTGTCAGATTATTTTTTTGTCACTTTTTCCACATTGTGAACTTTTTTTCACCTCAATATATAGACAGTGGGTACCTCTTGTGAGCGCAACTCCTCTTAGAGTTTTATACTGATTGTTTTGAAACTTTGCGTGTTTTTTTGTTTTTTTTCCATGGTATGAGAATGTGCATGTGGTTTGGGTATAATTGTTAGAACTTTTTTTGTCACTTTTTCCACATTGTGAACTTTGTCTATATATTGAGGGTGAAAAAAGACTATGGGTACCTCTTGTGAGCACAACTCCTGGTACCGTTTTGTATCGATCGTTTTGAAACTTTGCATGTTTTTTTTTTCATGGTATGAGGATGTGCATGTGGTTTGGATATAATTGTTAGGTCATTTTTTGTCACTTTTTCCACATTGTGAACTTAGTCATTTTTCACCCTTCATATACATGTATAAACAGTTGGTACCTCTTGTGAGTGCAACTCCTCTTACAGTTTTGTACTGATTATTATGAATTGATTGTGTTGGGGTTTAACGACACGTCAACCCTTGTGGGTCATTTTGTGTCATCTCCCAGAGAAAGGGAGAAAAGAGATAGAAGAGACAGTAGAAGAGACGAAAAAGAGGGGCAGGGAAGAAAGAGGAACGGGAGTGAAAGTGAAGAAATGGAAGAAATAAAAACATTCCCCCTCTACCCTTACCTGCTACAAGGATAGCAGGCCTTGCCCAACTGATTATTATGAAACTTTGCATATGTTTTTTTTTTTTTCATGATATGAGGATGTGCATGTGATTTGGATGTAATTGTTAGATTATTTTTTTCACTTTTTCCACATTGTGAACTTAGTCATTTTTCACCCTCAATATATAGACAGTGGGTACCTCGTGAGCACAACTCCTCATACAATTTTATACTAATCTTTTTGGAACTTTACACATGCTTTCTCCATAGTCTGAAGCTGTGCACATGCTTTTCATATAATCCTTGCCATATTTTTTATCACTTTTTTGTTCTTTTTGAACTTTGTCATTTACTGACCCCAGCTGTACAGTGGGTACCATGTCATTGCAACTTCTCATACAATTTTAAACTGGTCTTTTTGAAACTTTGCACATGTTTTCTCCCCGGTCTGCAGAAGTGCATGTGGGTTGGATATGATTTTATTTTTATTTTTGTCACTTTTTCCACTTTAACTTTGTCATTTTCTTAACCTCAGTTTTTTTCCACATTGTGAACATTTTTCACCCTCAGTATATATGAAGCAGGTGATATATATGAGTAAACTCGTGGTCAGTAGAGCATCTTTATTTAGTATATTCTGAGGGTCTTCTACAATAATAAAAACAGACCTTACACTAAAGCGCATAGGACAATAAATAAGTTGGACACCGTATACATCAATAAAATACATTCAATTTAATAATTATTCACTCTCGGGGAAAACCGACAGTAATTATTATAGACAACAGTAAGACAGACAGTCGGTGCTATTACTATCACATGATAAAGATGATCAGGTGATATATGTATTGCAGTCATCGCCATTCCTCCAGTCTACCCAATATATACACTGAAAATCATAATGTGTGGTCATCCACATGTGCACTCACAATACCCTTTTCTCGTCACCAGATACATATAGAGTATCGCGAAATACAAAGGTAGATGTACACAACACTACATGTACATTGCTCAATGTAAACAGACTATTGATTCAATTTATCACTGATACGTAAACATGTAAGAAATCAGTCAGCAAGAATAATATTATAGGTAGACATACCTGGTTAATAATACTTCACATCCGTGAAGGATAATTGAATAAACTACATGATATATATTTCAGCTGATGAACTGAAAATGGCGATGTTTGTTTTAGAAAAAATGAATAGCGCACGCTCATTTGCATATGTGTTTGTTAAAAGGTGACCAATCATACACACTATAACACTCACATCTTATATAAAATCACGGGATAGCATGTAAAAAAAATTACCAATTGGTCGGCTAACCTCGTCAATACTCAGCAATAGTTGTAATGAGAGGGTTAAACTAAATACCGCACAAGTTCCTTAAAAACAACAAGAAGCACAACTGTGACATTTAGACAGTGGGTACCTTGCGAGCACAACTCCTCATACAATTTTATACCAATCTTTTTAAAACTTTGGAGATGTTTTCTCCATAGTCTGAAGATGTGCATCTGCTTTTCATATAATCCTTGTCATAATTTTTGTCACTTTTCCAACCTAGCACTGCTAAAAATGAAATAAACTTATTTTAATAATCACGTTCTGATTGTGGTTCTGTGACTTTTGCCCCAGCAGGTGCAACGCCGCCTTCCACGGAATTCTGGTATATTTAGTATGTAGCAATGTTTAGTAGTCCCCTACATTAATCTTGCCAATTAAGCCCCTGGGCTCCAAACCTTGGGCTTGCCCCAGGAGGTCATATGTTTATATAGAACTATACTTAAAACCAAAAGTAACTTTACAGTTTTTAATTGTGAATATTTTCAAACATACAAACTCTATAAATCCGAAATTTTCTGCCCGACCTCACAGCTGTTTTATCTATCAACTAAATTAAAAAACATTCGGAGATTACTTGTAGATGTATGCATCAGTGCATACATGTACAAAATGCTTAATTTGCACGTGCGCCTTTACGGGTGGATGAATTTTACTGGATATTCATGTACACAATCTTGGACGATAGACCAACATATTCACTGCCGTAAGTTTCAAGAAACATAATGGGAAGGCTTTCTTTCGCGAATCGAAACAGAGTGATAGGCCTCTTGCAGGCCGGTTCATCAAAGCGTCACGTTGCTAGACTAATGAACTGTTCCAGACAGACTATTCATAGTCTCTGGAGACGTTTTCAGCAGGGGCATGGTTTGGAGGATCTTCCCAGATCAGGCCGACTGACTGTAACTACGCCCAATCAGGATTGTTATATCCGGTTGCAGCATGTGCGGCGTCGATTTACGCCAGCGACAGAAATGGCGAGGAACACTGTGGACACCAGCAACCGTCACATTAGCGCACAAACGGTCCGCTGCCGACTGGCTGCCATCAGACTGTTCGCTAGGAGACCCTATTAAGGAGCCAGTCTGACAAGGCGTCATCGTGCTAATCGACTAGCCTGGGTTAACAACCATAGAGGATGGGGCAGGCAACAATGGCGACAAGTGTTATTTACCGATGAGAGTTAAGTTTAACATGTCCTTCGCCAACGGTAACAAGCGAATCTGCCGACGTCGGGATGAGAGGTTTGCACAGTGCTGTGTCTTTGACCACAACCAATGGGGTGTTGGTGGAATCATGGTGTGGGCCGGCGTCAGCACTGAACTTAAGACGCCATTGCACACTGTACACGGCCATCTTAATGCAGTGGCATACCGGGATACCATCTCGCAGCCGCTGGTGGTTCTTTTCATGGCACAACATGGTTTGTGGCTGTTTCAGCAAGATAACGCGAGGCCGCATGTTGCAAGACTCTCCACTGACTCTACGTCAGCAATGCGTCAGTGTCCTACCATGGCAGTTGCTAAGTCGTGATCTGAAACCAATAGAGCATTTGTGGGCAGAACTTGATAGACGAGTGCGTTCAAGGGCTGTGCAACCAGTGACTCTTCAACAGTTGGAAGCTGTGCTGATCCAAGAATGGCAAGCCATTCCGCAATACATCATCCGGCGTTACGTCTTTTCAATGGGTAGGAGGTGCCAAGCAGCTATTCGGGCACGAGGTGGGCATACCAGGTACTAAGATGTTTAGTAAACTGCGTTTGCTCCGAGCGTGTGCCAGAAACTTTATTCAGAATGAGAGTGTGACTTTGGAAAGCTGAATTTAGTACCCCACCTGTACGTTAACGTGAATATCTTGCACTGTGTCATTGTTGGATTAATTTTCTTTTGCGAATAAAATGAATAATAAATGTTTCTAAGACTGGTACGCACTTTTTATGTTTATTTTATTCCAGTCCTGAACAATATGGTTTCAGATATAGTGTAAAGTTACTTTTGGCTTTAAGTATATATAGCTGAAAAACTTAAAGAAATCTGCTTCACTGAAACCATGAGACCGAGAGCTAACAGCTTAAGTATGTAGCGATGTTTAGTGGTCTCCTACATAAATCCTGCCAATCAAGCCCCTGGGTCCAAACTGGCCATGCCCGAGGTGTAATTAGCTCCCATAGACTTATAATGGGAAAAACTTAAAAAATATTCTTTTCTGAAACCATGAGCCCGCAGCATATTAGCTCACCTGAGCCAAAGGCTTTGTTGTCAGTCGTCCATCGTCGTCCGTCCACAATTTCAAATAAGTATATCTCTTCTACCAGATGCCAATCTTGATCAAATTTCATGTGAAGCATTATCAGGTAGGGGGAAAGGCTGCATAAGATTTTGTGTCTGATCAGGTTGGAATTATGGTTTCCATGGCAACATATAGCTCCCATAGCCTTATAATAGGAAAAACTTAAAAAATCTTCTTCTCTGAAACCTTGAGGTCCTGAGCTTAGTTATTTATTATGTAGAAAAAAGTGGTCACCTACATAAATCCTGCCAACCATGCCCCTGGGGTCCAAATTTGTCATGCCCTGGGGCTCATTAGCTCTCAAAGACATAATGGGAAAACAGAAAATCTTCTTCTCTCATGAGGCCCAGAGCTTAGTTATTTAGTAATTAGCAACGTTAAATGGTCACCTTCATAAATCCTGCCAACCATGTCCCTAGGGTCAAAATAGGCCACGCCTATGGGGCTCATTAGCTCCCATAGACTTATAATGGAAAGAACTTTTCAAAAATCTTCCTCATTGAAACCATAAGGCCCAGAGCTTAGGCATTTAGTATGAAGCAACAATAAGTAGTCACCTACATAAATCCTGCCAACCATGAAATTGGCCACGCCCCTGGGCTCATAAGCTCCAGTAGACATAATGGGAAACACTTAAAAAATCTTATTCTCTGAAACCATAAGGCCCAGAGCTTAGATATTAAGTATGCCACAACGTTACATGGTCACCTACATAAATCCTTCCAACCATGCCCCTAGGGTCCTAATTGGCCATGCCCTGGGGCTCATTAGCTCCCATAGACTTATGATGGGAAAAAAAATTAACAAATCTCTGAAACCACAAGGCCCAGAGCTTAGATCTTAAGTATGTAGCAATATTAAGTGGTTCCCTACATAAATTCTGCCAGCCATGCCCCTTGGGTCCAAATTTGCCCATGCCCTAGGGCTCATTAACTCCAATAGACTTAAAATGGGAAAAACTTAAAAAATCTTCTTCTCTGAAATCATAAGGTCCAGAGCTTAGATATTTAGTATGTAGCAATGTTAAATGGTCACCTACATAAATCCTGCCAACCATGCCCCTGGGGTCCAAATTGGCCACTCCCCTGGGCTCAACAGCTCTCATAGACTTAAAATGGGAAAAACTTCTTCTTCTCTGAAACCATAAGGCCCTAGTATGTAGCAATTTAAAGGAAAAATAGACCAAATTTTGCCCCTTTGTGGACTTAAGCATTGTGGCATAGTTAAAAGCTTGTAAGCAAAATATCTCAGGAATTGCTTTGGCTAGACTCTTGAAATTTTGCAGGCTGTTTGGAACTAATGTGAAGATGACCTGAATAAATTTTGTTTTAATTTTATGAAAATTTGACCAGATTATGCCCCTTTGTCGACTTAGGCATTTTGGCATAGGAAAAGCTTGTAAGCAAAGGATCTTTTTATACGCCTGTTTGAAAAACGGGACGCATTATATTACGGGTTATGGCGTCCGTCCGTAAACTTTTTCGTTTCCGGCTAACTCTTCCTACAGTTTACATCCGATCAAGCTGAAACTTGGTATATAGTTAGACCATGATGTGGCGCAGCACATATTGTTTCGGGGTTACAGTCCACCAAATGTTTGCAGAGTTATGCCCCTTAGAAAATTTCTGTAAACTTTTCATTTCCGGTTAACTCCTCCTACATTTTACATCTGATCAAGCTGAAACTTCATATATAGTTAGACCATCATGTGGAGCAGTGCATATTATTTCGAGGTTACAGTCCACCAAATATTAGCAGAGTTATGCGCCTTTGAAAATTTCAATAGACTTTTTGTTTCCGGCTAACTCCTCCTACAGTTTACATCCGATCAAGCTGAAACTTGGTATATAGTTAGACCATGATGTGGCGCAGCGCATATTGTTTCGGGGTTACAGTCCACCAAATGTTTGCAGAGTTATGCCCCTTAGAAAATTTTTGTAAACTTTTCATTTCTGGTTAACTCATCCTACATTTTACATCCGATCAAGCTGAAACTTCATGTATAGTTAGACCATGATGTGGAGCAACACATATTGTTTCGAGGTTACAGTCCACCAAATATTAGCAGAGTTATGCCTCTTTGAAAATTTCAGTAGACTTCTCATTTCCGGCTAACTCCTCCTACAGTTTACATGCAATCAAGCTGAAACTTCATGTATAGTTAGACCATGATGTGGAGCAGCGCATATTATTTCGAGGTTACAGTCCACCAAATATTAGCAGAGTTATACTTCTTTGAAAATTTCTGTAAATTTTTAGTTTAGGGCTAAATCCTCCTACAGTTTACATCCAATCAAGCTGAAACTTCATGTACAGTTAAACCATGATTGGAGCAGCGCTTATTGTTTCAAGGTTACAGTCCACCAAATATAAGCAGAGTTAAACCCCTTCGAAAATGTCTATTAATTTTTTGTTTCCGGTTAAATCCTCCTACAGTTTACATCCCATCAAGCTGAAACTTGATTTGTAGTAAGACCATGATGTGGAGCAGCGCATATTGTTTCAAGGTTACAGTCCACCAAATATTAGCAGAGTTAAACCCCTTTGAAAATTTCTATTAATTTTTTGTTTCCGGCTAAATCCTACAGTTTACATCCGATCAAGCTGAAACTTCATAAAAACATGATGATGTGGAGCAGCACATATTATTTTTAGGTTACAGTGCACCAAATATTTGCAGATTTATGCCCCTTTGAAAGTTTTTGTAAACTTTTCACAGCATATTGTTTAGAGATAATAGTGTGCCAAAGGCTCATAAGAGCTTATAATATAGCCATGCTTCTGTGATGTGTCCTCCATCAGAAAGCACTGCTCCCTAGAAGCAGCAAACTTCTCCCTTAATTTCTTGGCCAGCTTGGACCCTTAGGTTACAGTTCACCAAATATCAGCAGAGATTATGCCCCAATGAACTTTTTTAATTTTTTTTTTTTTTTTTTTTTTGTAATTCAACCTACAGTTTATATCCGGAGCACTGAATTATACAGGAGCCAGTTAATGTGCTGCATCTTATTACTTGCCACGGGCGTATAATGCCCCGCTTGGCGGAGCTCTTGTTGATTTATGGCCCTTGAAAATTTCAGCATTTTAACCTTGTAAGCAAGATATCTCAAAAGCTGTTTAACTTGACAGGGAATGTTGAGTACGAGGGCGTGTCAATAAATAACCAGCCTATCCCATTTCCGATGGACCGAGACGGTCACGATTTTCATGCTTTGTTTCAATATATGTTTTATACATGGATACAAAATTGCACACGTATCGAGTCATTCTTTAGTAAGATATTGAATGTCAAACATGGCTAGTGATGCAAAGACATGTTTTCATCTAAAGTTGAGTACCGTGCTGTAATTTGGTACTTGTATTTAAAAGGTAAAAACAGGCAAGAAATACACGGCGAGTTAGCCGATATTTATGGGTCTTCGGCACCATCTTATGCTCAGGTTAAATTCTGGGTAGGGGAATTCAAACGTGGTAGAATGTCTTTAGAAGATGAAGCCAGGTCTGGACGCCCACTGGATGCCACCGACGAAGAAATGTGTAAGAAAGTTCGGGATCTGGTATACTCTGATAGGGGAATTCAGGTGGAAGAAATAGCACAGGCATTAGGCATTTCACATGGTAGCGTTTCAACAATCTTACATGATCGTTTAGGTATGCGCAAGCTAACAGCCCGTTGGGTCCCCAAATCCCTTAGCGATGAGCAAATGGCAACCAGAGCATCAGTATGCAGCACCTTGTTGAAGCATTTTAGGTCAAAAGATGATTTTCTTTTGCGTCTGGTGACTGTAGATGAGACTTGAGTTCATTATTATGAGCCAGAGAATAAAGCTCAATCGTCAGTGGGTAGGGCCTGGGTCCCCGAGGCCAAAGAAGTTCAAGACGCATCCATCTGCTGGCAAGGTGATGGCCACAGTATTTTGGGACGCAAAAAGCGTTATTTATGTTGGAGTTTTTACTGAAGAGAAGTACAATAACTGGAGTGTACTATGCAAACTTGTTAGACCAGCTGAGAACCGCCATCTGTGAAAAACGCCAAGGTAAACTCTCTAAACAACAGGACAACGCGAGAGTCCACACTTGCAAAATTGCAATGGATGCTGTAGAGCGAAACGGGTATGAATTAACGGGTATGAATTAATACCACGTCCTGCTTATTCGCCTGACCTAGCTCCTAGCAACTTCTTCCTATTCCCAAACTTGAAAAAGGATATCCGTGGACTTCATTTCCGGTCTGATGAAGAAGTTGTGATGCAATTGAGGAGTGGGTCAATGGAAAGGACCCTGACTTTTTCAGTTCTGGGCTGATGGCACTTGAACACCGTTGGTCTAACTGCATCATACTAGAGGGCAATTACATCGAAAAAGAAGAGGTGGATCTCAACCGGAAATAAGTTTGGCTGGTTACTCATTGACTTACCCTCGTAAATGACCTGATAGGGCACTTTTTTCATCCGAAAAATGCTGATATCTTTTTTATTTCTCCATAAAAACATGTTTTGGCACTCATTAGAAGTGCCTCGGTGAGGCACTTCTAATGAGTATCCATAACATGTTTTCGTGGAGAAATAAGAAAATTATTATGTGGATACCCCCTCTTATCTGTAGCTATGGTTGATCACTTCAGAAATTGCTGCATGTGGCTAACAGCATAGACCCAGATCAGATGCTGCAGAATCTACACTGTTTGCTCTGGCCTAACTGTCTGAATACTTTAAAGTAAATATTGATGCAAATGACCCTCATGGGTTGATGTGTCATAAACCTAAATTCATCCTTAATGTAAATATGGTAACCTGTGCATTGAAGTCTGTATCCTCAAAACCATGGTGCTGATTTTATATCATATAGGCCCCATCAAGCAAAAAAGTGCTGCAGATTCAGATCATCCTGCACATGTGCAAAGAACCATCTAGGCCTTTGTTCTTCATTCATACATTCTATAGTATCCAGTGATTCTGTTAGTAAACAGTGAAGGCCCTGATCAGACTGTGCTGATGTGGGACTTCACTATACCTCGAAGGCTCAGTTGGATGAGCCGTCTGACTGGAAACCAGGAGGTCGGGGGTTCAACCCCCGCCAAGGTCGGCAACATTCTTTCTTGGAGATTGATCATGAAATATTTTCTATGGTCATTCTCTCCCTTCCGCTGATTCAAGAAGGGCAGTTGTCAGTATCTGGTGAAAGAATGCACACAATACTGGTTAACCGCTTAGAGGACTAAGCCTGCATTGTAAACATGTGGTTAGGTAAACTGACCACGCTCAACATGACCCCATAAGTTGACTGGGCCGTAAAATCTCAACACAAACAAACTGGTTAGAGGACTAAGCCTGCCCAGTAAACGTGTGACTAGCTAAACTGACTGCGCTCAACATGACTCCATTGGGTTGACTGGACCGTAAAACCTCAACACAAACAAAAACCTATGCCCAAAGACATGTCTTTGCATGGCACAGCCCATATTTACTCAAGTATTCAGACAGACAGGCCTGAACTAATAGTGTAAACCCAGATCAGATACTAGAGTATCCCATACATAAATTATGATATACACTTTTTTTCAGACATTAAATGTAGTGGTTGACAACTGCAGTGATATCAAAGTGTGTCGTGTTCTGGACTGTGACACAATTACACAGGTGAAGGAGAAATGTCTTACCCAGATATATTTTAATTATCCAGCATCAAATCTCATAGTCACACCAGAGGAGTTAGAGATAGGTAAGCCAATTTTAATTTGCGATTATTGTCACTGAAGTCAAGGAACACAAATGTATGTGGCCATCTTGAAAATCTTCAAACCACATCTGCTCCTGAATACTGAGTAGGATAGAGCCCACTTACTTGAAGATATTGGGATGACATAGAGTTTAATAACTGCTAAAATCTTTCTGTTCAGATATCCAAGCTGTCCGCCAACCATGGCTGCCGTCTTGAAATTCTTCAGATGACATCTGCTGTCGAACGGTAACAAGCCGAAACTTATTGGGAGGCTACAGTGGCCATCTTGAAATTCTTGAAACAATATCTCCTCCCAAACCATAAGTTGGAACTAGCAGAAACTTGATGGGAGGCATCAGAGTGACACAGAGATTTGGAATTGCTAAAATCATTTTGTTCTGATATCCAAGATGGAAGCTGTGGCAGCCATCTTGAAAATCTTCAAACCACATCTGCTCCCGAATGATAAGTCGGATTGAGCCAAAACATGGTGGGAGGCATTTGGGCGACATGGAGGTACAGAATTACTAAAATCATTTTGTTGCGATATCCAAAATGGCCGCCATGGTGGCCATCTTTAAAATCTTCAGTTGTTATCTGCTCCTAAACAGTAAGTCAGATTGAGCCAAAGAAGGAATCGGGCCAATATGAAGATTTAGAATTGCTAAAGTTGTCCTGTTCTGATATCCAAGAAGTCCACTGTAGTAGCCATCTTGAAAATCTTCAAATCAGATCTGCTTTCGAACGGTAAGTCATACTGAGCTGAAAGTTGGTGCGAGGTATTGGGGCAACATGGTGTTCATTTCCGATATGCAAGAATAGAAGACAGGACAAAAATCCCTTTTACAGTATCTTGTGCAAAACACACTCCACTCTGCACCAGCATCAGCTCCTGGATCCTGTTGGATTGAGGTGTTCAAAAACTTAATGGAAGGCATGAAAGCAACATGCAGATTCAGAATTGCTAAGATAGCCAAGATGGCCACAATAGCACAATGTAGCATATGATTAGCCTAATCCAGGTGAGAGATTTCTGGCTCACTTAAGCCTCTAGTTTGTATATTTAATTTTGGGGGGGTGGTCGGGTGGTGCGAAGGTGCTGTGTATCTTACATCACTGGGGCGTCCAACTGATATTGGCTTACAGTTGGGCAAGGCCTGCTATCCTTGTAGTGGGTAAGGGTAGAGGGGGAATGTTTTTATTTCTTCTGTTTCTTCACTTTCATTCCTGTTCCTCTTTCTTCCCTGTCCCTCTCTTTCATCTCCTCTACTCTCTTCTATCTCTTTTCTCCCTTTCTCTGGGAGACGACACAAAATGACCCTCAAGGGTTGACGTGTTGTTAAACCCCAACACAATCAATTGTATATTAATTTACTAGTCAGTTAATTTGTAAAGGACAGTGTCCTGTGAATGACATAAATCCAAGCTTATGATGTCATATAAATATTTAACCCTTCTCTTGCTGAACACGACATGCTCTGTCTTGGCAATGTAGATCCAGATCAGCTGGCTTCTGAAGAAGCCAACGGATCTGGATCTGCACTGTCATTACATATGTGAATTTCTACCTAAAAACCGGGATCAAGTAATCTGATTGGCTGGAAATTAGAAGTGGGCGTGGCTTCTTAATTTATTCAGCAAGGCAAGGGTTAATTTGAGGAATTGATACACTTTCAAAGGAAACAGCCATGTCCAAATCGATTTCGTTTCTTTCTGAGAAAGAAGGGGTCTTCTCAAAAAGGAAAGAATTTGCTTCTCTGGGACCAAATTTTTCCCATTCTCCCTTTTCATAAAGGGATTAGCATATTAGAAAGCAAACAGAAAGTCACCAAAGTTGTCTTTCTTGTCAAAAATGGCAGAAAATCAACAGGGGATGGGGTGGGGGGGGGGGGGGTAATCTGTTTTCAGGTTGTCCATCCATCTGTCTGTCTGTTATGTTTGGTCATAGGGAGGAGGATCTAATAAGGGACTTATTAGAACCATTTTCTGCTAATATTTAAATAAAATGTACTCAGTGTTACTGTTAATTATCTTTTTGTTTTAGAGTGGCATGCTGGAATGAGTGGAAGTTTACGATTACGAGACGTGGACAATACAAGTAAGGTGGACGGCAGTTGGGTCAGGCTGAACACCTTAGCTCACTATAATGTAAAAGACGAATCCAATATGGCACTGATAGACCCACAGGTGGCAGATCAGGTTCAGCAACAAGATTATGGTAACATTTTACAATATACAATGTAGCTTCATTTGCTTATCTCCAGTTAAGAGGGGTACCCACGTAACATTTTTCTTATTTCTCCACAAAGGCATATGTTGCCAGTCCTCTTTAGTTCCTTGGTGAGGCACTTCTAATGAGTAAGTAATAGCCAGTCTCGGGGGCTCAGTTGGACGTGCTGTCCGACTGGAGACCAGGAGGTTGTGGGTTCAACCCCCGCCGAGGTCGGCAACATTCTTTGATTGGAGATTGATCATGAAATATTTTCTATGGTCATTCTCTCCCTTCTGCTGATTCAAGAAGGGCAGTTGTCAGTTTCTGGCAAAAAGAATGTGCACAATACTGGTTAACCGCTTAGAGGACTAAACCTGCCCAGTTAACGTTTGGCTAGGTAAACTGACCACGCTCGACATGACTCCATTGGGTTGACTGGGCTGTAAAACATCAACACAAACAAAACAAGTAAGAAAGTACTAATCTGCAATCTTATCAGGGTCTGATGCATTTCAGATAATAAATTATGCCCCAACTTCAAAGAAGTTGTACAGGCATATTTTGGCTTGTATGTCTATCTGTAAGTCACTTTCTTGTAAGGAAGATACATCAAAAACCATTTGAGCTACGGCCTTGAAACTTGGTGAGCTTATTTGGTATGATGAATAGATTACCTGATTAACTTTTGAAAAGAATCAGATCAATTTCCCTTTCCAACTTCGGCATTTTGTATAGACAAGCATATAGTTGCGGGGCATAGTGTTTTACAAACACATTTTTAGTTTTATTTTATATTAAGGAGAACTGATACACTTCCAGGGGAGACAAATCTATCAAAATATTTTTGTTTGCTTCTGAAAAGGGACTACAGTCGAACCTCGTTATCTCGAACTCGCTTATTTTGAATTACCGCTTATCATGAAGTGAAAATCTGATCCCTGTTTTAACATGCAACTATGACAACAGGTAACAAAATAATGTGGAAAAGAGGAGAAATTGCTCCCAAGGAGCAATTTCTCCTCTTTTCCACATTATTTTATATATATATTTCTAACTTCAGGAGTCAAATTACATATTCATTTGTTAAATGTGTTGTTCAATTTATTGTTTTCCTCACTCTTTCAACTCTGATATGTCGAGGTACGGATATCTCGAAGTATTTCAGTGAGTCCCTAGGAATTCGAGATAATGAGAGTTGACTGTATATGGAAAGAAGTTTCTCTTTCTTTGTGCAGCTGCTTTCCTTATAGAGTCTACGAAAGGGGCTTGGTGTGCATTTTTTTTTTTTTTTTTTTTTTTTGTTATTGTTATAAAGATCTTGTAGGTACTCACTGGAATTACAGAGATGGCAACCATTCCGATTTTTGCGGAATCATACCGATTTTCAAGTCTGATTTCCGCATAACAATTCCAGACATTAAAATTCCGGCAAATAACGATTTTAAAACGGTGCCAGATGAAATAAAGGAATTTGGTAAAAAATTGCAAGTTTGAGAACCCAAAATGTAGTACAAATCAAAATGGCTTCCCAGGCAAAAAAATGTCGAGTGATGCAGAAATTCATCACGGATTATACAAATTTATGGCCGGTACTGAAGCCATTGAAGGCCCAAGATTATTATCCTTTCTGTGTTGTTTGTAAGACGGACTTTTCCATCTCACGTGGCGGTCGGGATGACTCACTGGCATGTTTCGACCAAAAAACATGCTGAAGCAAGGAAATTGTAAACAGAAAATAGATATCTCTGTGTTTTTCAAACAGTCTGGACGTGGCAGTTATCAGGGCAGAAAAAGTACTTTACAAGCTTTCTTATTTAACATAACACTTGCTGTCTGCTTTAGTAGTAGAGAAATTGAGAATGTTTTCAAGAATTGTTTGCTATGAACAAACATTTTCTGATGAACTTCTTAGAAAGGCCATCAACTACCTTTGTACAACAACAGAACTTGAAGTAAAGCTCTCAACTATGTCTATGGGAGGGAGGGAAAGGGTACCGTACTAGGTGATATTGAAGTTTGTCTTGTGTATGTGAATTTTGTACCATATTTACAGCCGGCCTCGGTTGCTCAGTTGGATGCGCTGTCCGACTGGAGACCAGGAGGTTGTGGGTTCAACCCCCGCAATGGTCGGCAACATTCTTTCGTGGAGATTGATCATGAAATATTTTCTACGGTCATTCCCTCCCTTCCGCTGATTCAAGAAGGGCAGTTGTCAGTTTCTGGCGAAAGAATGTGCATAATACTGGTTAACCGCTTAGAGGACTAAGCCTGCCCAGTAAACGTGTAGTTAGGTAAACTGACCGCGCTCAGCATGAACCCATTTGGTTGACTGGGCCATAAAACCTCATCACAACCAAACAAACATATTTACAATATATATGGTGAAATATGTGGCATTCCTGAAAGTGTCCCTAGATTCCTGAAAAGTGTCTTTCATATTCCTGATAGCAACATTTAGGGTTGGCATCTCTGGAATTGCCTCACATAAGCTACACAACAATTTTATTAGAACATAACATATCAACATCACAAATACTCGCCTATATCATTTTGACCCCGTTAAACCCCACTTTTATATAGTAAAACTGGGCTTTACAGGGTATACATTATTTTTCTTATTTCTGCTCAGAAACATAGATTGTGGGTACTTGTTAGAACCACCTCAGCAAGGTGGTTCTTACGAATACCCATAATCTGTGTTTTGAGCAGAAATATGAAAAATATTAGATTTTTTTTTATTTGAAAATTTTCCTTTTTTGGTTGTAAAATTTTCAATATATTTGGATAGGCGTGTTTTTGCAATGAGGTAATGTATAAATAATTTGTTCATTACGCTAGCTTGAAGTGTCAGGGTGGCAGAGTGGTTAGCACTCCCGAATTCTGATCCCCAGGTCCAAGGTTGGAATCCCATTGAAGGCAGAATTCAGCTCATGACTATTGTGCTTCATTACAGAGAACCTTTCATTTTCACCCAGTTTCACCCTTCCATCATCTCTCATCTCAGTGTGACTTAAATGATGTTGAAAGAAACATGAAACACCAATTCATCATTATTGGGCTACATTGACCCTCAGAGTGTCATTATACCTCCCTGAAACTGTGGTTTCACATCGTCCATATATCCATCCACCTGTTTTGTTTCTGCTTCTTATCTTGCTAAATAATTTATCAGCAGGCAGTCATTACCTTGCTGGGGGTGTCTAATAAGCACTGCAGCAAAATACATTTAATCTTTTTATACCCTGCCACATAATAGTGTAGGGGTCCGTTCATTTGTCCGTCTGTCCCTTCGTATTTTGTTTCTGGATTATAACTTAAGCAAACATGAATGGATTTTCACCAAACTTGGTATTTGCATTGATATTGTGCTGACCTGATTTTGGATTGCAAATTTTCAGTTTTTCACAGTGTTATCTACCCACTACACACACATGAGTGCACATGTCCGAAACATCATGAAAACATGCCTATATAATTTTGACCCCCTAAAACCCCACTTTTATATAGTAAAACTGGGGTTTACAGGAGTATACATTATTTTTCTTATTTCTGCTCAAAAAAATAGTCTCTGGTTACTCGTTAGAACTGCCTTGCTGTGGCAGTTCTAACGAGTACCCACAATCTATATTTTGAGCAGAAATATGAAAAATATCAGTTTTTTAACTGAAAATTTTCAATTTTTGGAGGTGAAATTCTCTATATATTTGAATAAGCGTTTTTTCTTAATGGTACGTTTTCTGACGTTGCAGCTCATGTATATTCCTCATACTGATTTTAGCTCACCTGAGCCGAAGGCTCACAAGGTGAGCTTATAGTATACCAATGGTCCGTCATCCACACTTTCAAACATCTTCTCCTTAGAAATCCCTGGACCAATTGATTTTATGTGGAACATCTACACACCTGGTAATCTCAGGTAGGTAGCCGCTATGCACTCAGAATTCTTACGTGAACTTCCGGCCATGACTTATGAGACATCTAAATGTCAACAAAACAATAAATTCTCCTGATTTATTGATTTTTAGTAAGTTTCATAGACATATTTTGAAAAATCAGACAATGCTATTCCCAACAACTTTCATTTCTGCGTCGGAAAAGATAGGTGTGGGCTTGAAAAAACAGGCGGCTATTTTTTATTTCAATTTCACCCGGAGGAGGGTAATCTAATATTCCTGTTTTGACTTTTTTTTTTACCCATGCAAAATGACGGTATTTTCAGCTATCTGGTCTATGGAATGCTTATTTAACATATCAGATAAGACGTACTGCAACCCACATCAACTTTGGAATACATGAGATGCTTAATTTCCCCAAGCATTTGTTCCAGGGACTAAAATATTTGTGCCGATTATGACTTACGAGGCCAACTACCCCTTACGGGAGCATTAACCCTTATGGAGACAAAAAAGCCAATACATCACGAAGCGATTTTTACAGCAGTTTAATGAAACTTTTATATGATTTTGCTCAGTTGAGGGCTTCAAATATATACAAACGTGGCATATCAAAACCCTGTCAATACATGCTGTCTCATTTGCAAAACCTTTCATGGTGTTTGATTGTTTATCTGTAAATGGAATATGTTTATATGTAAATGGAATATATTGAAACTGGTTTGGTCTAAAATCTACATTTCAAATGCGGGGCATTCTGATAATGACTTATGTTCCCATAAGTGATAATCAGGCCTTGTAATCAGACACCTAACAGTTAGCTTTCTTGTCCCCGTAAGGGTTAATGCCCCAGTAAGGGATAGTCGGCCTCGTAAGTCATATTCGGCACAAATATTTCAGTGCCCAGAACAAATGCTTGGGAAATTTAACATCTGTTGTATTTCAACGTAGATGTAGGTTGCAGTGCATCTTAATTGATATGTTAAATAAGTATTTCATAGTCCAGACAGCTGAAAATACCTTCATATTGCACTGGAAAAGAAGTCAGAACAGGAATACTGGACTACCCATCTCCAGGTGAAACTGAAATAAAAAATAGCCGCTTGTATTTCCAAGCCCACATCTATCTTTTCCGATCTAGAAATGAAAGTTGTCCGATTTTTCAAAATATGCTATCAAATTGACTAAAAATCAATAAATCAGGAGAGTTTACATGTTTGTTGACATTTGGATGTCTCGTAAGTCATAGCCGGAAGTTCATGTAAGGATTTTGAGTGCATAACCAGTGGCTACCCCTTACGAGATTACCATGTGTGATCTATACCTCAAGGGAACAAAAATTTATATAATTGGTGCTGGTCACATGACCAAAATGGCCGCTATGTCCATATATGGTAAAACCCTTTAAAAATCTTCTCCATAACCATAAGTCATAGGACCTTAAAACTTGGCAGACAGCAAAAGGGACTAGTTCCTTCAAAAGTTATATAAATGATGACCCTGGGTTGACCTTGACCTATTTTATGGCAAGGTCAAATTTGGTCCCTGAGGCATTTGAATAGGAAAATGGTAAAACAGTGCATTAAGCCAAAACAGTTGTATTTTATGGAATGAAAGTAGGTCTTATATGAACCCCTATGAATTAATGGTCAAGGTCATTCAGTGACCTTGGCTCAACATTACAAGAACATGCCTATTCAAATATATTGAAAATTTCACCTACAAAAACTGAAAGTTTTCAGATAAAAATTCTGATATTTTTCATATTTCTACTCAAAAATATATTGTCGGTACTCGTTAGAACCGCCTCGCCAAAGCGGTTCTAACAAGTAACTACAATCTATGTTTTCGAGCAGAAATATGAAAAAATAATGTATACCTCTGTAAACCCCAGTTTTACTATATAAAAGTGGGGTTTAAGGGGGTCAAAATTATATAGGTATGTTTTCGTGATGAGGTAACTAGGATTGAATGTCCATCAAAAGTTCAAACATTTTCTCCTCAGAAACCACAGGGCCATTTTGAGTCAGATTTTATTTAGAATATCTATGCCTCATGGGAACAAAAGTTTACAAAATTGCTCCTGGTCACATGACCAAGATGACCGGCCTGACCATATATGGTAAAAACCCTTTAAAAATATTCTGCTCCATAACCGTAAGTCATAGGACCTTAAAACTTGGCAGACAGCAAAAGGGACTAGTTCCTTCAAAAGTTATATAAATGATGACCCTGGGTTGACCTTGACCTATTTTATGGCAAGGTCAAATTTGGTCCCTGAGGCATTTGAATAGGAAAATGGTAAAACAGTGCATTAAGCCAAAACAGTTGTATTTTATGGAATGAAAGTAGGTCTTATATGAACCCCTATGAATGTCAAAGGTCAAGGTCATTCAGTGACCTTGGCTCAAGGTAACTAGGATTGAATGTCCATCAAAATTTCAAACATTTTCTCCTCAGAAACCACAGGGCCATTTTTAGTCAGATTTTATTTAGAATATCTATGCCTCGTGGGAACAAAAGTTTACATAATTGCTCCTGGTCACATGACCAAGATGACCGGCCTGACCATATATGGTAAAAACCCTTTAAAAATATTCTGCTCCATAACCATAAGTCATAGGACCTTAAAACTTGGCAGACAGCAAAAGGGACTAGTTCCTTCAAAAGTTATATAAATGATGACCCTGGGTTGACCTTGACCTATTTTATGGCAAGGTCAAATTTGGTCCCTGAGGCATTTGAATAGGAAAATGGTAAAACAGTGCATTAAGCCAAAACAGTTGTATTTTATGGAATGAAAGTAGGTCTTATATGAACCCCTATGAATGTCAAAGGTCAAGGTCAGTCAGTGACCTTGGCTGAAGGTCACTAGGATTGAATGTCCATCAAAATTTCAAACATCTTCTTCAGAAACCACAGGGCCAATTTGAGTCAGATTTTATTCAGAACATCTATGCCTCACAGGAACAAAAGTTTATATAATTTGTCCTGGTCATATGACCAAGATGGCCAGCATGACCATATATGGTAAAAAAAACCTTTAAAACTACTCCAGAACCGTAAGTCATAGGACCTTCAAACTTGGCAGACAGCCAAAGGGACTAGAGCCCTACAAAATTTGTGTAAATGATGACACTGGGTTGACCGAGACCTATTTTACGGCAAGGTCAAATTCGGTCCCTAAGGCATTTGAATAGGAAAAAAGGTAAAACTGTGCATCTAGCCAAAGCAACTGTTTTTTTTTTTGTTGTTTTGTTTTTTTATGAAATGAAAGTAGGTCTTATATGAACCCTTATGAATGTCAAAGGTCAGGTTCATTCAATGACCTTGGTTCAAGGTCACTAGGATTGAATGTCCATCAAAATTTCAAACATCTTCTCAGGAACCACAGGGCCAATTCGAGTCAGATTTTATATAGAACATTTATACCTCATGGGAACAAAAGTTTATGTAATTGGTCCAGGTCACATGACCAAGATGGCCAGCTTGCCCATATATGGTAAAAAACTTTTTAAAAATCTTCCCCAGAACTGGAAGTCAGATGACCTTGAAACTTGGAAGAATGCAAAAAGAGACTTAAGCCCTACAAAAATTATATAAATGATGACCTTGGATTGACCTTGACCTATTTTACAAGGACAACTTTGGTCCCTAAGGTGTTTGAATGGAAAAAAAATGTAAAAAAGTGTATTTATCCAAAACAGTTGTAGTTTATGAAATGAAAATAGGTCCTATGTGAACCCCTATGAATGTCAAAGGTCAGTCATTCAGTGACCTTGGCTTAAGGTCAGTAGGATTGAATATCCATCAAAATTTCAAATATCTTCTCCTCAGAAACCAAAGGGCCAATTGGAGTCAGATTTTATATAGAACATTTATGCTTCACGGGAACAAAAGTTTATATAATTGGTCCTGGTCACATGACAAAGATGGGAGTCATGCCCATATACGGTAAAAATCATTAAAAATCTTTTCCGCAGAACCATAAGTTAGATGACATTGAACTTAATAGACAACATACCCTACTTAAGCCCTACAAACATTATATAAATAATGATCCTGGGATAACCTTGACCTATTTAATGGCAAGGTCAAATTTGTTCCCTTATACTTTTGAATGGGAAAAATGTAAAACAGTGCATTCATTCAAAACAATTGATGTTTATGAAATGAAATAAGTCTTACATGAATCTCACTCAATGTCAAAGGTCAAGGTCATTCAGTGAGCCTGGTCCAAGGTCACTAGGATTGTATGTCCATCATTATTTTAAAGGACTCCATCTCTGAAAATGCTTGGCCAATTTCTATGAAATTTCATATGCAGCTTCATGGCAGGGAGAAGGGTGTGTGTGGGGGGGGGGGATTTTATTTGAATGGTCAAGGTCACATGACCAAGATGGCTGCCACATCCAGTCCATATATGGTATTAACCTGAAGAGATCTAGATCTTTTTCTCCAGTACTGCTGAGCTGATTCCCTTAAAATTCGGCATGTAGTATGAGGTGACTGAAATTCCAAATTTGTTCATATAATGACCCTAGGTTGACCTTGACCTATTTTACAGCACATATGGTCCCTTGGACTTTTGAATGGGAAAAAGGTAAAATAATCCATTTTTAAAGAAGAATTGTAGTTTAAAATATGAATCTAGGTATAAGAATTCAGGTGAGCAATAGTTGTACATGGGCTACTTGTTTATTTTGCAGCAAACCTAGCTGAAATAAAGGTATTAGTGACCAGTGACACGTCTTTGGATTCTACTGATGCTGCAACTGCTTCTCTAATGCCAGATTCCAGGGATCAAAATCTTAGACGCTGGCATATGGTGTGTATTTTACTGCTGAGGTTTTAACTGGCACCTCTTTATAAAACTGTATATTAATTATATAAAGATTTTGGACATAAGGTGGTTTAAAAGTGGACCCAAGAGGGTTGTATCCAAAGAAAAATGTATAGATTATATAGAAAAATGACATATTTGGTCATTTTCTATATAATCGATACACTTAGCTGACATGTTTTTTGCTTTGGATCCCTGTGATAATATTATAAATAGGTTGTGGTGTATTTGGTGATAATTATGGGATAAATTTTCTTATTACCCCATAAAAACATGCATTGTGAGAACTCATTAGAAGTGTCTTAGCAAGGCATTTCTGACTACCAACAACATGATTTTATGGACATATATAGTAAGTACTCATTGGAGGCAGCTTGGTAAGGCATTTCTGAGTACTATAACAGATGGTTTATGTATGAAGAACTGGAGAAATGCAGTGGACCTCCACAACCTCATTATGGCAGCCACTTTTCTGATCTCCAAAACCAATTTTACTACTAATTTATTACTATTTTACCGCTCTGTAACAGCCAGCTGTCTATAACAGCCACTAGTAACAACTAGGAATGATTTCAATAAATGATGGTGATTTCATGACGTAAACATTTTAGTATAATTTACACCACTCACCCTCCCACATCTTGGGAAAGAGCCTCAGACATGTGAAGTCTCCCTAATTTTTTTGTGAGACACTAATTTATGGCTCAGAAAAGCCTGTTTTACGCACTGCCTCGCTATCTTTTTTTTCTGAAATTTCCCTTTTTGCTTATCAGACATGTGACGTCTCCCTAATTTTTAGTGAGACACTAATTTGTGGCTCAGAAAAGCCTGCCTCACTATCTTTTTTCTGAAATTTCCCTTTTTGCTTAATATATAAATAAGGACCTCACTAATTATACCCCCCACAAACTTTGTTCGTCCGTCCGTGTGTCTGTCCTTGATGCTGGTTTTTTCCTAATATCTTGAAAACGCAGTGATGGATATTCATCAATTTCTGCAGACACATTGATATCAATAAGATGTACCTACATAAGAGAAAGTAAGGGCAAGGGGCCGATTCTCTTGGAGTTATTGCCCTTTGTAAATGTTTTTCTTAATGCAGAAAAAAGGCAGAAAAATGTTTGTGTGCACACTATCTCTTTGACCAATGGCTGGAATTTGACCAAACTAGCACAGATACATAATCAGGATGGGGGGAAGAAGTGATTAGATTTTGGTGTCCTTGACCTTATTTTCAAGGTCACTACATTATACATACTCAAAAAGGAGCCAAAGGATCCTTGTAAATGAAGTAAAAAGTTTGTGTGCACAATATCTCTTTAACCAATGGCTGGACTTTGACCGAACTAGCACAGATACATCGTAATGACAGTGATTTTTTTACCTGCGCATCCCGAGTCCCGTACTCACATTTTTGCTTTGGGACTCACATTTTAAATCTCAGCGAGTCCCAGGACTCGCAAAGTTACAGTGGAAAATTCTGTAATGGACACAATGATTTTCTAGTAGGACTTCCTTTATATAGCCCAAGCAAGTCCTGGGATGCAAAGGTATAAAATTGTAAATAGATCACTGTAAGGATGGGGCAAAGATGTGATTAGATTTTGGTGAACTTGACCTTATTTTCAAGGTCACTACACTATAAATACTCAAAAAAAAGTGAGCCTTGTTAATGCAGTAAAAAGTTTGTGTGCACATTATCTCTTTAACCAATGGATGGAATTTAACCAAACTAGCACAGATACATTATCAGTATGGGGGAAAGAAGTGATTAGATTTTGGTGACCTTGACCTTATTTTCAAGGTCACTACATTATAAATACTCAAAAAGGAACCTAAAGGAGCTTGTTAATGAAGTAAAAATTTTTTCGTGCATAATATCTCTTTAACCAATGGCTGGAATTTGACCGAACTAGCACAGATACATCATAAGGATGGGGCAAAGAAGTGATTAGATTTTGGTGACCTTAACCTTAGTTTCAAGATCACTACACTATAAGTACTCAAAAAAAGCAAGCCTTGTTAATGCAGTAAAAAGTTTGTGTGCACAATATCTCTTTAACCAATGGCTGGAAATAGACCGAACTAGCACAGATACATCAAAAGAATGGGGCAAAGAAGTGATTAGATTTTGGTGACCTTGACCTTATTTTCAAGGTCACTACATTATACATACTCAAAAAGGAGCCAAAGGATCCTTGTAAATGAAGTAAGAAGTTTGTGTGCACAATATCTCTTTAACCAATGGCTGGACTTTGACTGAACTAGCAGATACATCATAAGGACAGTGATTTTTTTACCTGCGCATCCCGAGCCCCGTACTCACATTTTTGCTTTGGGACTCACATTTTAAATCTCAGCGAGTCCCAGGACTCGCAAAGTTACAGTGGAAAATTCTGTAATGGACACAATGATTTTCTAGTAGGACTCCCTTTATATAGCCCAAGCGAGTCCTGGGATGCATAGGTATAAAACTGTAAATAGATCACTGTAAGGATGGGGCAAAGATGTGATTAGATTTTGGTGACCTTGACCTTATTTTCAAGGTCACTACACTATAAATACTCAAAAAAAGTGAGCCTTGTTAATGCAGTAAAACGTTTGTGTGCACATTATCTCTTTAACCAATGGATGGAATTTAACCAAACTAGCACAGATACATTATCAGTATGGGGGAAAGAAGTGATTAGATTTTGGTGACCTTGACCTTATTTTCAAGGTCACTACATTATAAATACTCAAAAAGGAGCCTAAAGGAGCTTGTTAATGAAGTAAAAAGTTTTCGTGCATAATATCTCTTCAACCAATGGCTGGAATTTGACCGAACTAGCACAGATACATCATAAGGATGGGGCAAAGAAGTGATTAGATTTTGGTGACCTTAACCTTAGTTTCAAGATCACTACACTATAAATACTCAAAAAAAGCAAGCCTTGTTAATGCAGTAAAAAGTTTGTGTGCACAATATCTCTTTAACCAATGGCTGGAAATAGACCGAACTAGCACAGATACATCAAAAGAATGGGGCAAAGAAGTGATTAGATTTTGGTGACCTTGACCTTGTTTTCAAGGTCACTACACTATAAATACTGAGAAAAGTGAGCCTTTTTAATGCAGTAAAAAGTTTGTGTGCACATTATCTCTTTAATCAATGGCTGGAATTTGACCAAACCAGCACAGATACACCATCAGGATGGGGGAAAGAAGTGATTAGATTTTGATGACCTTGACCTTATTTTCATTTTTTTTTCCAGTATCTCACTAATTTTTATTCTGAAAAATTACCATGTCTGGATCCTGTGAGCCATCACATACTGACTCATGGACAGATCTGGCAAAGGAGAGTCACATGTTTCTCCACGAGCTACCCCCATCTCGTAAGAACAGTATGCCCAGGGCAGATGGTGGACAGTGAGTGTATGAGGTGAATAACTGAAATGGCAACAAGGGTGAATTTTGTGGACAAAGTAAACAATAAAAGACTAAACGAGTTCGAATTGAAATTAACAAAAAACTATGTGTGTATGTTAAAGAAATGTAGTATTTTTATCAGGTAATTAATGCCTATTAGCCGGCCTCGGTGGCTCAGTTGGATGTGCGTCGGACTAGAGACCAGGCGGTCGCAGGTTCGACCCCGCCGAGGTCGGCAACATTCTTTCATGGGGACTGATCATGAAATATTTTCTACAGTCATTCTCGCCCAGTGATTTTTTTACCTGTGCATCCCGAGTCGTGTACTCATATTTTTGCTTTAGGACTCACATAGTGGAAAATTCTGTTCTAGTAGGGCTCACTTTATATAGCTCAAGCGAGTCCTAGGAAGCATAGGTATAAAATTGTAAATAAATCACTGCTCTCCCTTCTGCTGATTCAAGAAGGGCAGTTGTCAGTTTCCGGCAAATGCGCCACATTTGAAAACATGCAGATTTTAGACCAAACCAGTTTCAGTATATTCCATTTACATATAAACATATTCCATTTATATATAAACAATCAAATACCATGAAAGGTTTTGCAAATGAGACAGCATGTATGGATAGGGTTTTGATATGCCACGTTTATATATATTTGAAGCTCTCAATTGAGCAAAATCATATAAAAGTTTCACTATACTGCCATAAAAATTGCTTTGTGATGTATAGGCTTTTTTGTCCCCATGCAATGTCAGTCTGTTTTCTTGGGAGCCGGCCTCGGTTGGATGTGCCGTCCGACTGGAGACCAGGAGGTTGCGGGTTCAACCCCAGCCGAGGTCGGCAACATTCTTTCATGGAGATTGATCGTGAAATATTTTCTACGGTCATTCTCTCCCTTCCGCTGATTCAAGAAGGGCAGTTGTCAGTTTCTGGCGAAAGAATGTGCACAATACTGGTTAGCCGCTAAGAGGACTAAGCCTGCCCAGTAAACGTATGGTTAGGTAAACTGACCACGCTCGACATGACCCCATTGGGTTGACTGGGCCGTAAAACCTCAACACAAACAAAACTATTTTCTTGGAAGAAAAATAAGAAAAATATTTTAAAATGTTTTCTGCTAAAATTTAAACCTCAGTGCTAAGTGTTAAAGGTCAATGTTCTTGTATTTGTAGGTGAAACCAGAAGAAGGGACATTAGCACCAGGAAAGTCTCTAATTGCCGAACTATACCTTAACAGGATACTCAAATTTAAGGTAATTTAACCCATTAATGCCCAGTAGACTCTTCTACCACATCTCTTTGGACAGATCCATTTCAAAGTGAAGGGTTCATTCTTATTATAACTACTCTTCAAACTGACTGGTTCATTCTTATTATTACTACTCTTTTTAGAAACATTTCTGTATTGCATACAAACAGTGCAGACATTGATCAGATGCTGCATTCTATGGTGTCTGATCTTGGTCTACACTGTTTGCCAATGTTTTTTTTATGGGAGGCTAAGCATAAATGAGTTAAAGGGGTACACACCCAAATATAAAATATCTTTCACAATAAAGAGCTTAATAAATCGTGAAATTTTATACAAGTTTGATCAAAATCGGTGAAGGAATAACAAAGTAATTACTGTTTGAAGCTTTTAACATGGCCAGCATTGGTGCTACCAGTTTGAATATTAAATAAGATTTCAAGAATTTTAAAACTTTAAAATTTTTCATTATTTTTATCACCAAACATTTGTTTGAGAAAATAAGCTGCTTACCTCTTAAGAAAACATTTTCAGAAACCTTGAAATAAAATATCCATCTATGTACTTTTTATTTTGATTATGCATATTTAATTAGGGCTCTGTGATGTCACAGAGCCTAAACATGGCAGCCTCCATGATAGTTGGATTTCAAATATTCAAACTCCAATAACTTTCTTATTTGCTGGTTGACTTTGACAAAACTTGTATCAAAATGTTCGGCTTGTAAAGTTGTATCCTGTTAGACATACTCACTTCTTAAATTGCTATTCTCTTTAAGAGGAATTGATACACTATCAGGGTAGGCAACTCTGTCAAAATTGTTTTATCTCCCTTCTGAAAAGGAGACAGCTCTGAAAAGAAGGTTGAGAACTTGACTGATAATTGGTCGAGAACTTGACTGACAAAGTCGAGATTGCATCTCTGAATGATACTCACCTTGCGGAGGAAGGGCGTTTAAAAGAAATTGGTGCTGGTCTTTCTTCTGGAGTGGACTCAAGAAAGAAGAGCGATGTGAAGCAGGAGTAGGATTCGCCATCAAGTCACACCTCATCAGCAAGCTCTCAGGTCTTACAAAAGGCATAAATGACCACATGACGCTTAGACTTCCCTTATCTGGTAAGAGGCATGCAATTGTAAGTGCCTATGCACCCACAATGACTAATCCACATGAGGTTAAAGACAAGTTCTAAGATGATCTGGATTCTGTGACAGACAAACTCATCCTCCTCGGGGACTTCAGTGCCAGAGTGGGCACAGACCACCAAACCTGAGAAGGAGTCATTGGATCTGAAGGTGTAGGGAAGTACAAGAGCAATGGACTTCTCCTTTTAAGGAAATGTGCAGAGCATGAATTACTGTTCACCAACACAGTCTTCTGTCTACAACTCGCAGAAAGACAATGTGGGTGCACCCTCACTACAAACACTGGCATCTCATTGACTATGTCATAGTGTGAAGGTAGGACAGACAGGATGTCAGAGTGATGAAGACTATGTGTGGTGCAGACTGTTGGACAGATCACAGGCTTGATGTCAGCAAACTTTACAAGCCCATTCAGCCTGTACGATGACCACAAGGCAAGAAGGTGCCGAAGAGATTGGTTGTCTCCAAGCTGAAACAAGACGGCAGGAGGCAAGCATTCGTCAGTGATCTCTGCAGCTGTTTAGATGCACTAGAACACAGTTCAGATGTAGATGAGAGCTGGACAGTCTTCAGAGACACCGTTTACTCTTCAGCAATGGATTCCCTAGGACCAGTATCTCACATACACCAAGATTGGTTAGCTTAGAATGACAAAAGAAATCCAGGGACTCCTTGGAGAGAAACACCAAAAACACAAGGCTTACCTCTGAAATACCAGCTCAGTATCTAGTAAGACTGCCTATTCATACATAGTCAAGACAGTACAGACTAGGCTCAGAGACATGCAAGACTCCTGGCTGAGCAAAAAGGCTGATGAAATCCAGTCCTTTGCAGACAGAAAGGATATGAAGAAGTTCTTTGATGCACTCAAGCCAATATATGTTCCCCAGAGCTCAGGAACCACCCCACTCCTTAGTGCAGATGGAACTAGTCTTCTGACTGACAAAGAAGCTGTCTTGAAAAGAGGGCTGAACACTTTGATAGTGTCCTTAATGGGCCATCATTTATCAGTGATGAAGCTATCAACAAATTACCACAGGTGGAATGTAATCCACTGCTTGATGAGCTCCCAGCTGTCTCTGAAACAGTGAAAGCAATAAAACTCCTGTCATCTAGCAAGGCTCCAGGATCAGATACAATACCTGCAGAGATCTACAAAGCAGGAGGTCCTCCAGTTGCAGAGAAACTGACAGTTATTTTACATTATATGGAAAAAAGAAGCCATCCCTCAAGAATTCAAGGATGCAACAATTATCCACATATTCAAAAGGAAAGGGAATCCTCGGGTCTGTGACAACCATCGAGGCATCTCTTTAATGTCAATTGCTGGGAAGATCCTTGCTAGGGTCCTACTGAATCATTTGAATGAATACCTTGAGCAGTCAGGGCTTCTACCAGAAAGCCAGTGTGGATTCAGGAAAGACAGAGGAACAAACGACATGATCTTTACGGCACAACAACTTCAAGAAAAATGCCAGGAACAGAATGTGGACCTCTACATGACCTTTGTCAACCTTACCAAAGCATTTGACACAGTCAGTCATGAGGGACTTTGGAAAATAATGGCAAAGTTTGGCTGTCCTGCCAAATTCTTAGCAATGGAGGGGCAGTTCCATGATGGTATGCTTGCAAGGGTCCAAAATGATGGCGAATTTTCTGATCCATTCCCGAAACTTGGATAGTTTACCAACGGCATGCCAAAAGATTGAACCACTTCCATACAAGCTGTCTTAGAAAACTTCTAAGGATCAAATGGCAAGACAGGATTCCAGACACAGAAGTCCTGAAAAGGCAGGGATGCAGAGTATACATACTCTTCTGAAATTGGCACAGTTAAGATGGACAGGCCATGTTACCAGAATGCCTGATGAATGTTTGCCAAAGAAAATCCTCTATGGAGAACTACAAGTTGGAAAACGCTCCCATGGTGGTCAGAAGAAGCAATACAAGGACACTCTCAAAGCCTCCCTTAAAGACTTCAACATACCAACAGAGTCATGGGAACAGATTGCACAGGATTGAACAAATTGGGGAGGCCTCATAAGAAGGGGTGCTGGTGAATACGAAGCAAAAAGAATCAGCGAAACCGAGCAGAAACGTGCACATCAAAAAGCCAGAGCTAAGGCATCACCAACAGAGCTTTCTTCCTCAGATCTATCTTGTTCTATCTGCAACAGGCAATTTAGAGCTAAGATTGGTCTCATCAGCCATCTTAGAACACACAAATAATAACACTTCACACAGTTGATTAGGATTGGTCATTGTCAGTAATGACAGACAAACAAAATAATAAAAAAAAAAAACAGGAAACTCATTTGAGGAGACATTTCCTTATTAAATAATTAAGGATCACAAAGATAGACAGCTAACTTTTCTGGGCATTTTGTTTGATAAGGTTCTGCTCAAATACATTATCAAACAGTAGTCTTGAATTTTGTCTTTTATTGTGTAAAATCTTGAAGGTTATATCTCAGTAACTTATCAATTCTTTTGGGACCAACTTTTGTTACCCAAAAATAGAAAGTGGGGGCCAGGAATTCAGGCCTCTGATGCTTGAGAAAAACTGACAGCCTCCAGAGTCCACCATTAATATATAAGGTATTAACAGCTTAGAGATATGTTATAAGCGAATCTAGATCATTCTAATTTCTTAGTATATATTATAGAATGTATAGAGAAATGGAGTTTCCTCAGTCTTAATCCTGAAGTTAAGGGAATATAATATTATAGATATTTATAGCAGGGCTCTGGAAAACTGGAAAATAGCCCGTCTGGACCAAAAATAAGAATTCTGGACTGGTTTCAAACACCCCAAAATGCTAATAATTCGGTCCACCAGGTTTGTGCCTTGAACCCCATTTTTTCCCCAACCAACCAATTTTCACGAATCGGTGATGTCTAAAAAATCACAAACGGTCAAGTCTTCCCAAACTGACAATGTCCACGCACCTTTTAAATGCGGTATTATGGTAGTTAAAAGGCTCTAAACGGTCATTTGACATGTATATTGGAGAGACAGATGAATAACGGCAACCTACCGCAGCACAAATTAATTCGTCATTATCCAAACATTGTCTAAAAATCAACACTTCACTGTCCTTTGTGCAGTAAACAAGCAATTAACATGAATCATTAGTGATGGTAGTCTGATAATTAATCCGTTTGTGTGACAGGTGTGAATACACTGAGACTGCAAAACATCAGGTGCAGTCGCAAGTACAAAAGATCAAAGGTCGCTTTAATCCCAACTGAGAGTGATAAAAGAATCGTCCGCTTGAACGCACCCATTTTCTTCCTCTTCTTTTTTGTTTTGATCAACATGGTTTGTCGGTTCCAGTTGGTCAGTGCTTAAAATTTAAGCAGTCTGGACAGATCTTGAAACATTGAAAACTGCAAAACCGCCAGTTGCGCAGGCATTTTTTTATTGGACCTGATTAGGTCCTTGAAAGTCGTTACATTCCGTCTCTCCTGTTTCCCGCCATCTTCGCGCTTACACAAGACGGGCATCAGATTTTCATAAATAGTTATCTAGGAAATCCCTGCGGAGGTGGAAATAACAACAGAATCGTCCTTTTTTTTCTTTCTTTCTTTTTACATACCTGACTGTATTTATTGATGACGCCAGCTTTGATCATGCTCATTATACCCAGACTTCCATCATATAACGGAGTTGAGGTGTATTATAGGACTGCCAATTGTCATTAGTTTTCGTGACAGGTTATATTATATTTTTTTTTTTGGAAATGGGCTCATTGATGACGTTGTCATCGGCTGAACTGATTCAGATTTCAGAATTTCCAGAGCCCCGATTTATAATGTTAGAATTAGGGGAGCACCTCCCTCCTAATCTGCAAATCTAGCACATTATCTATAGGTTGATGTATTGTGCAGTTAAAATGTAGTTTTTGTAAGTAAGACAATACTTAACCTATAGATAAGAAAATCACTCCTCCTTTCCCAGCGTAGCTCATTTATATTGTTTTATCCTTCAAAGAAACTGACATGTGATTAAAAGTGTGGGAAGAGTGACATCACGCAGGTAACTGCCATAAGGGACTTTCTGGATTAAGACTTTTTGAACTGTTGTTTTTTTATGTGGAAGGTTTGAAATACAGAATAGAATAGTATATTATCTATAGGTTAAGTATTGCTAGTTAAAATAATTTTTACTTATAAAAAAAACTTCAAAAAAAAAGAAAGAAAGAAAAAGGAAAATAAGGCTGACAGTTCATTCAAATTGTGTCATGTGGAGACAATATATATTATTGTTCGAAGCTAATGCAGGGCTGTGAAAATACCATGCCCAACGGCCATCTTGACCAATTTCTCTGAGGACAAGTAAGACATTTTAATTTATTTGTCCTGGACAAGGACTTCATATCTCTAATTAAGATTATCCAGGTTTTGATATATATGTTTTTCTTGTTTCTTTAAGAAAACCTATGTTATGGGTACTCATTAGAAGTGTCTCAGTGAGGCATTTCTTATGAACACTCGCAACTTATGTTTTTTGGTTTTGTTGTTTTTTTTTTCGAGAAATAAGAAAAAAGTCAATTATGGGCAAGTAGATCTTGATTGGATAAGTGGATTTTGACCATTTACTTGTCTGTGGACAAGTAATTAAATTTGATAATTCCACAACCCTTTCTTGTGAATATTTCAGCAATCTATCCTGACGTATGTTCTAGGCATATTTGATACAGTATTAAATGGGGAAAATCTTCCACCACCTGTACGTTTCCTGTACCAGCAGCTGGATGAGATGGCAGAGAAGAACAAGGTTGATGGAGATACACTGCATGCATGGAAGAGCATGAGGTAGACTGCTGTTCATTGCCACATTTTCCTTAGTATTCAAACAGACAGGCCTGCACAGATGATGTTGACCCAGATCAGACACCACATTCTGATCTGGGTCAACATGGTTTGCCACCCATCCAATTTTTACATGGTGAAATGGGTTTGTATAAACTTTAGGACCAATATGGTAAAAACTTAAGGAGTCAGAATATGTCAGTAAATATGTTAATTTCTTTAAAATATCATTAAATATTTGTTTTCTTGAGCTAGAAGAAGAGTTTCCTAGGGATTCAAAGACAAGTTTGAATCAGCCACATTAAACAAGCCATTGGTGTTCTGTGTCATTGAAGTTTTACTGTACAGTGGAACCTCTATTCAACAGCCACCCTGGGAAAGGGCCCCTTTTTGCTGCTTAAGGGAGGTGGCTGCTCAGTGGAGGTACTCACTCACAGGCAATTTTGAGACAGCTGGAGAACTCAGGGTTCATACGCATCAGGGAAATGTAAATTTTTCAAGGTCAGGGAATTGTCAGGGAATTCTGTGATGTGTCAGGGAAAAATGAAATTTTGCAAAAATGTCAGGGAAATGTCAGGGAATTTTACATTTCAGCCTGATGAAGCTGGGATTTTTGGTCCCAATGTATCTTCTTTGCTAAAATTATAAAATTTTTGGCTCCAATACTGTCAGGGAAATTTGAATTTGTGTCAGGGAAATGTCAGGGAATTTTGGTCAGTCCTACATGTATGAACCCCAGAACCGATATAGTCTAAACAGTGGGCTTTTGGTGAATATATACAATTACAGTTGATTCTAGGTTGTGGGATTTTCATGCTTTTTAAGGTCTTGGCGCTAATTCTGCATCCCAGTGCATAGTACAATATGCATTCTGGCGAAATGTTATGCATTTCGGTTCATTCAATGCGTATTTCGGTTTGAAAAACATCCAATTTTTGGCTTTGTTATTCGTTGAATATCAGTGAAACTTGGTCTTTTCCGGACCATTTACAATGCAAGAAAGCCAATTGATTGGATGATGATTAGTATCGAGAAAGTTTGCATCATATTCTCACTGAACTCTCATGAAAAGGGTACGAGAATATTGTACGTCATCCACGTTAGAATAATGGCGGACAAAAAGCAATATTTGCAAACTTACTTTGCAGTCAAAGATTACATCGTTAACACAATCAGGGGCTGTAAAAATATTCAGTGCTGTTTGAAAAGTAAAATTAGCATCGATTTATGCTAAGTGACGTAGTGAGTGTATAATAAAAAGAGCTGTCAGCAGACAGCATAGCTGGCCTGGAATTGGGGTGGTACTGGAGTTTCAGGGTGCTCTTTAGGACCAGTCTGATCTGGGTCTGCACTGTCTGCTTAGGCCTGTCTGTCCCAATACTTAGAATCATTATGGTAAGAGGAAATATTATGGCATTTTAGCTCTTGATAGGATTTCTTGTGCTGTGGTTTGGTCATTTGTTGTTATGAATTTGACATTATATCAGGGATCAATTATAAAATTTCTAAGTCTTTGACCTTGACCTTGAGATCATAGGCATGGGTGGGGTTGATGATGAATAAAACTTTGGACCTGTATCAATTATCATTCCAAATATGAACCCAATCTATCATATGGTTTGCAAAATATGAGCTCTTAAAACCCTTTAATATAAACTTTCTAAGCTTTTAACTTTGACCTTCAGGCCATGGGCAAGGGCAGTGAGTATTGCTGAATAAAACTTTGGACGTGTATCTATCATCATGTCAGATATGAACAAAATCCATCGTATGGTTTGGAAAATATGAGCTCTTAAAAAACATTAATATAAAACTTTTAAGTCTGTGACCTTGACCTTGTGGTCATAACCATGGGCAGGGTATTATTGAATAAAACTTTGGAACTGTATCTATCATCATACCAAATATGAACAAAATCCTTAATATAGTTTGGAAAATATGAGCTCTTAAAAATCTTAACATTAAAACTTTCTAAGTCCATGACCTTGACCTGACCTTGACCTTGAGGTGATGGGCTGGGGTATAGCTAAATAAAACTTTGGAACTATATCTATCATCATACCAAACATGAACCAAATCTATCAAATAGTCTTGAAAATATAAGCTCTTAAAAAACTTTAATGCAAATTTGAACGCCGATGCCAACACCAACGCAATGCCGGGGGTAGTGCAATAGCTCTTCCTGGACTTTGTCTAGGCGAGCTAAAACTGAAATCTTTGGTATAACCAGTTTTCGCATCTTCCCATTAGATTACAAATTTAGCAATTTTCTGAAGGGAAAAATCTTTCTGCACATTGGAAATGAGTTGGCACATTTTCAGAGATGCAATGCGGGCATTGACCCCATTTTGAAACTTCCTTGAAGCCACTCTGCTGTGATTATGATAGCTTCTTCAGCATAGCAGTAGCTTTCTCTATTTATTTGTTTATTGTCTGTAACATGCCTAAATTGTCCAATGAACAATGACATATTGTTAATTCTGATCAAATTTTAGGATAAAAATCACTGTTTGCTCAAGATGTATTCAGAAAAATGCTAAATAATACACCATATTAGCACTAAGTATTGGGATCAGTGTCTACACTGTTTGCCATATTATAACCTTTCTTGAATTTATGTACAACCAACACCAAACTTGATTCTACCAGCTTAATGGCTTTAATGCGTTTGTCTAGAGTTAGCACTTTATGCCTTTTCGAAGCCATGTTTGCATGTGAGTCAACTGAATAGGAATGGTGAAACTGAATGTAGAGTTGTTTATTTAATTGAAAGACACAGGTGAGCAATTTGCATTCAGTGATTTGACCGTCCCAATTACCTGCATCAACGGCCAATCATCACGAGGTCTTTTATCAATTAATCAATCTTTAATTGTTCAATAAACACATGCCATGCGGTTGTAATTGACACCGGTTGATCACACACTAACCTTTGAAGTTCAATGACGCGTGGTACTTGAAAAAAAGAAATTAAGAATGTGTAACAAACAAATTATTTTGCTTGTTATATATTTTTTATGCTTCCCGAAGGGGGAGCATATAGCCGTCGCTTTGTCCGTCCATCTGACTTTCCATCCGTCTGTCCGAGCAGACCCCAAGTACATTCTGAGGTTAGCGTTTCAATTGATGTCTGGTTTATACCATCATTGTGGTGTTAAATTTGCTTTGTGGGGTTAAAAAATTGGTATTGTGGGGTTAAAAAGATCAAAGAAAGATCAAAGGGATAATCTCACAACTTCTTTCCTGTAAGTACGTCTATCTGTCACACTTTCATCCAGAGCATATCTCTGAAAATATTGAAAGTAATTTAATGAAACTTGATACACTGATAGAGGGCCATAAGGGGATTGCAGAATGCAAGAACCATGACCCTGTCACCAGTATTTATGGAGTTACTTCCCTTCTTTTTTGCAGTAAAAAGCTTGTCTGGAGCATATCTCTGAAAGTATGGAAGGGAATTAAATGAAACTTAATACATTGATAGCGGCCATCAGAGGAAGTGCAGAATGCAAGAACTGTAACTCTATCACAAATAATTATAGTTATTTCCCTTTCTAATTTTTGCAATATTAAGCTTGTCCGGAGCATATCTCTAAAAAATATTGAAGATAAATAAATGAAACTTGATATAATGATAGAGGGCAATGAAGGGAATTGCAGAATGCAAGAACCATAACCCTGTCTCCAGTATTTACATAGTTACTTCTTAATTTTTGCAATAAAAAGCTTGTCCGGAGCATATCTCTGAAAGTATAGAAGGGAATTAAATTAAACTTAATACATTGACAGACGGCCATCAGAGAAAGTGCAGAGTGCGAACCCTAACTTTTGAAATTTCATATATGGATTCTCATGATAAAATAGCTGACATGTGCTTTTTTTTTCTTGTCAAGGTTATGTGCCTTTCCCGAATTATGACCTTTAGAAAATATATGGATGAAATCTTGTCAGCAAAATATCTCAAAAACTATTGAAGCTAGAGCCTTGAAACCTAGTAGATAGATTGTTAGTTAGAAGTAGATGACCTGATTAACATTTGAATAAATAATGCCCGATACGTTTTGAGTTATGGCCTGTTGTCAGTTTGTTTTTTCTTTTCTGTCGGAGTCTTCATGATGGAGTAATGCCCCTTTTCAAACTTAGGCCAATGAAAATCTTGCAAAATATCTAAGGACCCACTTGAGTTAGGCTTATGAAATTTTGCAAGCAGTTTGGAACTAAGTTGTAGATGACCTGATCAAATTTTGGTCGGAGTTATATCTTTCCAACTTTGGCATTTTGTATCGACAAGCATATAGTTGGGGGCATAGTGTTTTGCAAACACATTTCTAGTTCATTCTAAAATGGGTTAAAGTGTTAACTGTTCTTGCACTGAAGCAGACGGTGGACATATTGAATTGGGTGAAGATCCTTTCTAGGGCATCAGCATTGGCATTCATTACGAAAACACGCCAATTGAAATATATTGAGAATTTTACCACCAAAAATAAAAACTTTCAGATGAAAAATTCTGTAAGTTTTCATATTCCTGCTCAAAACTTAGATTGTGGTTACTTGTTAGAACCCCATCCCCAAGGCAGTTCTAACGAGTACTCACAATCTATGTTTTAGAGCAGAAATAAGAAAATTAATGTATACCTCTGTAAACCCCAGTTTTACTATATAGAAGTAGGGATTAAGGGGGTCAAATTTAAATAGCCATGTTTTCGTGATGTGTATGTGTGTGAAGATTTCCTACTGATACATAGCTCCAGATAGGGTGAGGGGGGGTTGCGGGGGGGTGATGGGGTGGTATCCGCAAAATATTTTTCTGATTTCTCCATGAAAAATACATTGTGGATACTCATTAGAAGTTCCTCACTGAGGCACTTCTAATAAATGCCCACAACATATGTTTTATTGGAGAAATAAGAAAAATATCAGTACTTTTCAGCTGGAAAAAGTGCCTTATCTGAAGCAATTCAGTGATAGCCTTTTAACCATTTAAATAAAAATTGACCAGTTTATTTTTGATGAACCTTTTGATAAAGTAATTAGATTTTAGTGACCTTCACCTAACTTTCAAGGTCATTGTTGATAATCTAGGGAGATTTTTTTTCCTGAAAAACCCAGCAGATTTCTACTTTTTTTTTGGCAGCTACCCTGTTAGAATCTGGGCCACTCTCATGAAGAAGCCATCTATTGTGTTTGACATCAGATCCCCACCGTATGTGGACACAAGCTTGGATGTGATCAGCCAGGTGTTCATAGACTCTGTCAGTGTCGAAGCTCACAAACTCTCGAAAGACTCACCAACACACAAGTTGATCTTTACCAGCGAGATGAGTCAGTACCGAGAGAAGGTGAAACAGTTTTATAAGGAAATTTCTGTTGGGGAATCCCAGCCTGAAGTCCTTAGGGAATACTTGACAGAAGTGAATCAGGTAATTATTATCAACCCTTTCATTCCAGAGTTTCTAAAGTTGACTCTTCCATCTTTGAATCTGGTATCAACATTGTTCCATATAAGGATCTCAGTCGCAGTCCAAAATCAGAACAGAATGGCAAACATGTAGATCCTGATGAGAAGGCTTATTAGGAGCCATTTCATCAGGATCAACTCTGTTTGCAAAAAAAAAAAAATGTTTTGAACTGCAGGGCTGATCTGATGCATTGTTTGGAGGACACAGGGGTATCCAGCTTAATATTTTTCTTATTTCTCCATGAAAACATATATTGTTGATACTCATTAGCTCAGTGAGGCACTTCTAGTAAGTACAACAACATACATTTGTATGAAGAAATAAGAAAAAATATGAATCTGTTTTGTTTGGGAAAAAAATGCCTTACCTGAAGCTCAGACTAAATGATGTGTAGCCTGAATACTTTAAAGCTTAGCACTCTGGGTAAAATTTTCAGCAGACAACATTTTGAAATATTTTTCTTATTTTTCCCAGAAAACAGGATATGGCATTTCATGCAAATTGTCTCCTAGGGAGACTGTAACAGATTATTCAAAGATCAGATTTATTTGACATGTAGATCATCTAAATATCACTGCATTTATGTTCCTTTGTTTGAGGTTTTACAACCCCGTCAACACTATTTAGGTGATTTTGGAGACATTGCCTCCAGTTTTGTGAGACTTTTACCCTACATTGAGATGAAATGAATTAATAAAATTATAAATTGGCCAAAAACCCCAAACCAGGACAGTGAAGGTCGTAGCCCAAATCAGATGCCCATCTGTAGCATCTGGCAAACAGTAAAGGCCCAGATCAGAGACCACACCCTGTATCATCTGGCAAACATTGAAGGCCCAGATCAGACACCATACCCTGTAGCATATGGCAAACAGTGAAGGCCCACACCAGATACCACACCCTGTAGCATCCTGCAAACAGTGAAGGCCAATATCAGATACCACATTTGCAGCATCTAATTAATTAAGGACCTGCACTATTTGCCACAGACCCAAGCAACAGCACTATGCTGTGAAATTTATAAAATCCATTTATTTATGACCTATTCAGCCATCCACATACCCTTGGGGACAGTTGAGCATGGGTATTGGGTGTCACCATCCACAAACCTCTTCAGCTTAGTAGCCAATAAGTAACAAATTTATGAACGTTTATTTTACTTTATATTTACAACATATATTGAAATAATAATATTTTACATAACAAAGCAGTTATTAAAGACATGTTCATTAAGCTGAATTTATAAAATACATACATTGATCTTAAGCCTCACTCCTGTCACATGAGACGCAAAGTTTCCACAACAGAAGGTTGGTGGTTTTCTCCAGGTACACCAGTTTGCCATTGTAGCTGGGGTGAATTGATATTGGCATCTGGCTGACACCATCATACATTAATCAGGGATAATATATTTGTAAGCAAAAATTATTATGCCCCCAACTTCAAAGAAGTTGGAGGGGCATATTGCTTCTGGGTTGTTCATTCGTCCGTCCTTCCATCCGTCCGTCCGTTCGTCACGCTTTTTGATGCATAGCATAACTTTTGAACCATGAATGCTACTGTTTTGAAATTTCTTATATGGATTCCTCATGAAAAAATAGCTGACACGTATTTTTTGTCTTGACAGGATTATGCCTCTTTTCTGAGTTATGGCCCTTTGAAAAAATATGGATGCAATCTTGTCAGCAAAATATCTCAAAAACTATTGAAGACTAGAGCCTTGAAACTTGATAAATAGACTGGTAGTGATGAGTAGACAACCTGATTAACTTTGAAGAAATTTTGAAAAATACTTCTTGAGTTATGGCCTTTTGTAATTTTGTGCATTTGTACTTTGTCAGCAAAATATCTCAAAAACTGTTTGAGCTAGAGCCTTGAAACTTTGTAAATGGATTTGTAGTGATGAGTAGATGACCTAATTAACTTTTGAAGAAATTCTGAAATATACTTCCTGAGTTATGGCCCTTTGAATTTTTGGGCATTTTTACCTTGTCAGCAAAATATCTCAAAAACCCTTGGAGCTAGAGCCTTGAAACTTGATGAATAGACTGGTAGTGATGAGTAGACAACCTGATTAACTTTTGAAGGAATTTTGAAAAATACTTCTTGAGTTATGGCCCTTTGTAATTTTGGGCATTTTTACCTTGTCAGCAAAATATCTCAAAAACTGTTAGAGCTAGAGCCTTGAAACTTAGTAAATGGATTTGTAGTGATGAGTAGATGACCTGATTAACTTTTGAAGAAATTCTGAAAAATACTTCATGAGTTATGGCCCTTTGTAATTTTGGGCATTTTTAACTTGTCAGCTAAAAATCTCAAAAAGTATTGAAGCTAGAGCCTTGAAGATGGATAAATAGACTGGTAGTGATGAGTGGACAACCTGTTTAACTTTTGAAGAAATTTTGAAATATACTTCTTGAGTTATGGCCCTTTGTAATTTTGGGCATTTTTACCTTGTCAGCAAAATATCTTAAAAACTGTTAAAGCTAGAGCCTTGAAACTTAGTAAATGGATTTATAGTGATGAGTAGATGACCTGATTAACTTTTGAAATAATTCTGAAAAATACTTCATGAGTTATGGCCCTTTGTAATTTTGGGCATTTTTACCTTGTCAGCTAAAAATCTCAAAAAGTATTGAAGCTAGAGCCTTGAAGCTGGATAAATAGACTGGTAGTGATGAGTGGACAACCTGTTTAACTTTTGAAGAAATTTTGAAATATACTTCTTGAGTTATGGCCCTTTGTAATTTTGGGCATTTTTACCTTGTCAGCAAAATATCTTAAAAACTGTTAAAGCTAGAGCCTTGAAACTTAGTAAATGGATTTGTAGTGATGAGTAGATGACCTGATTAACTTTTGAAATAAGTCTGAAAAATACTTCATGAGTTATGGCCATTTGTAATTTTGGGCAATTTTACCTTGTCAGCAAAATATCTCAAAAACCGTTGCAGCTAGAGCCTTGAAAGTTGATGAATAGACTGGTAGTGATGAGTAGACAACTGGATTAACTTTTGAAGAAATTTTGGATAATACTTCTTGAGTTATGGCCCTTTGTAATTTTGGGCATTTTTACCTTTGTAATTTTGGGCATTCTGGAGCCTTGAAACTTGATGACTAGATTGGTAGTGATGAGTAGATGACCTGATTATGCCCCCAGTTTCGAATGAAATTGATGCGGCATATTATTTTGCCTTCGTTTGTTCGTCTGTCCATTTGTCTGTTCATCAAGCTTTTTTGTGCATGCCATATCTTAAAAACCCTGCATGTTAGGGTTTTGAAATTTTATATTTGGTTTCCCAATGAAAAAATAGCTGACCCGTATTTTTTTCCTTGTCCAGCATGTTTGTTTAGAGTTATGCTCCTTTCAAAAAAATCAGAATTAAATCTTGTGAGCAAGATATCTTGAAAAGTATTTTAGCTGGGTTCTTGAATTTCGATATAGTGAGTGGGAATGATGTGTAAATTACCTGATTATATTTTGAGAGAATTCTGTGAAAATATTGATAAAGTTATGGCCCTTTGCGGTTCTGCGCATTTTGACCTTGTCAGCACGATGTCTCGAAAAGTACTTAAGCTAGGGTCTTGAAATATTATATGCTGATTGGGGATGATGTGGAGATTACCTGATTTGTTTTTTAGGGAATTCCATGAAAAATTGACGTAGTTATTGCCCTTTGTAGTTCTAAGCATTTTGACCTTGGCAGCAAGATATTTCAAAAAGTATGTAAGCCAGAGCCATGATATTTGGTATACTGATTGGGATTAAGGAGGAGATCACCTGGTTAAATTTTGAACCAATTAAATGAAATGTTGGAGTTATGGCCCTTCACAATTTCTGGCCATTTAATGTCGTTCCTTTATTGTGTATAGCATAAGTATAGACACGTATGCTAATGTTTTGAAATTTCATATTTTGATTCCTCATGAAAAAATAGGTGACCCGTATTTTTTTCTTCTCCCAACCTATTTTAGAGTTATTTCCCTTTGATAAAATAACATTGAAATCTCATATATTTGTACTGTTTTTACTATCATGGGCAAGCAGTGTTGGAGTCAAGCAGTGTTAGAGTCAAGCAGTGTTAGAGTCAGGCAGTTGGGAGCATAGTGTTTTACAAACACCCGCTCTAGTTTTGATGCTGACATGATACAGAAAGGAAATGCCATGTTATTGCATTTTCCAAAGGACTATTTTGTGGTTGACATCAACAGAAGAAATTAAATTTACATGCGAGTCATAAATATGCTTTTTTGCATGCACTATATAGCTTGATTTATCACTAATTTTCACATGATGGCACTTACTAGGCTATATAATTGGGAAAAATTTTACCATCGAAAATGCTAGGATTAGTAATTAACTTTTAATGAGATTACTTAGAAGTAAAAAAGATGGCGGCTGTGGACAGTTTCTTAACAAAATCATTTAAATTATACAAAGCATTGCATATGAGCGTAAGAATCTTTACTTTAAAAGTTTAATTTCAGCAAGCTTTAATGAACATTATGGGCAATGGAAAACAGGATATATGATTGAAACAATTTCAGTTTTTTGTCAGTATAACTTAAACGGAATTCAACTGGAAGAGAATTTTATGCCATGCCTGATAATGCCTCCATTCAACATAAAAACTATAGAACTTCAAGGTTTTTTTGTTGTTGTTTATTTCCGCTTGCTCATTTTACTTCAAACATGCATCTGTCAGTAAAAGTGAAAAAATAACTCACTTGAAACTGCATCAGTATCACAAACTCATGTGTAATTAATATGAAAATTCCATTTTAAACTAAGACGTTTGTGTAAATTGACTCTCATTCTAGCATGAGAAAGTTGCAGATTTCTAACAAAGAGTGTTTAGTTTGAAATTTAGTTAATCAGAATAAACTGGGCCAGGGTTAATGTGTTAATACCAGAATCCTTCAGAGTTCAGAGGTTAATGTGAACTCTGTCAAAGGTGAAGATTGATTAAGATTGTTTGAAGATCAGATAGTGGAAATGATCAAATTTGAAGATTGTCTAAAAATCACTAGCTTAAAATGTTTAGCTTAAAATATTTAAGCTAAAAGATTGTTTTCTGAAAAGTTCAAAGTTAACTGATTGTTAGGAGATTGCCAGTGACTTGTTTTTGAATCAGAAAACTTAAACAGGCATTAAACTTATTCTGATATCATGGCAATCTATTGAATGGATGGTGACAAGATCTGGGTAACAGATTGTGGTTTCACCATCTTCTGGCAATACTTAGACCATTTAGTGGCAATTTATTGTTTAACTTTTTTGTTTGGGATCTCATCACATACAAGTCGGGAAATGTAACCACGCAGATAGACTTCATCCTTTTCTGTAGGACCATACGTAAACTTTTTACAGATGTAAAAGTGATCCCTGACGTGGAAGTAGCCTTGCAACATCAGGATTGATGTGCCACCAAAATTCAAGCGCAAGTTTACCCCTCACCTTAAAGTTTGAAAGATTAAAGACCCTCAGACAAGCAAACATTTGCAGGAGGTCTTCAAACTCGCATGCGAGTGCAGATGTAGCTGATGCTGTCACTGAGGATATCTGGAACATCAAGACTGGCCTGCTCAAGACAACTGAGGAGGTGTGCGGCACAATACTGTCCCGCCGTTGGTGTCATGAAACCCGGTGGTGGAATGAGCACGTGGAAAAGTCCATTGCTGCCAAGCGGAAAGCTTTCAAGGACTGGAAAGGCACTAGGACATCATACAATGCAGTCAAATGCATGGCCAGACATGCAGTGCACTATGCCCATCAAGAAGCCAACAAGAATGTTTGCAAGAATATTGACCCCAAGTCTTCAGAAGTCTGCCACCTTGCTAACCAGTTTAGAAAAAAGAATGCTGATGTTGTGGGTGACGAACCGGTGAAGAACCTTGCAGGGGAGATGTCAATGAGCGAAGACTGGAAGCAGAAGGCATGGTTAGAGCACTACCAAAGGCTTCTCAATGTTCAGTTTGACTGGGACCCAGACCACCTATCTGAGGAACCACCAGTGGAAGGCCCACTCATCCCAATCACCATTGATATGGTTAAGAAGGCTGTCTTTCAGATGAAAGCAGTCAAAACGCAGGGCCCATCAGGCTTAGTGGTGGAGATGATACGAGCAGCCGGTGACACGGGTGCCTCCATGATCCATGACCTCGCAGCTGCAATCATTCGCGATGGCAAGGTACCTCTGACTGGAGCAGAGTTTCATTGTCTGCCTCTACAAAGGTCAAAGGGATGCATTGGAAAGGGGAAAACTACCGGGATCTCAAGCTGACAGAGCAGATCATGAAAGTTCTGGAGAAGATTGTGGACAGTCTCATCAGACATTTGGTGTCAATGGATGATTCCCAGTATTGCTTTGTCCCAGGCAGAGGCACAACAGATGCAATCTTTGTTGTCAGGCAGCTGCATGAGAAGTATCTGGCTGCCAGCAAGAGACTCTACATGGCTTTCCTAGACCTGGAGAAGGTGATTGATTGAGTACCCCAGAAGGTCATCTGGTGGGCACTGAGAAAACTTGCTGTGGAGGAGTGGATTGTGCAGCTGGTGCAGGGGATGTATGCCAATGCGCGGAGCCGTGTCTGTGTTGGGGAGGAGTACAGTGAAGAGTTTGAAGTGAAGGTTGGCGTTCACCAAGACTGGGTACTCAGCCCACTGCTCTTCATCATTATGCTTGAAGCCTTGTCACGCGAGTTCTGCTCTGGGGTCCCCTGGGAGGACCTCTCTGCCGATGACCTTGATATCATCGCTGAATTGCGTGAGGAATGTGTCAAAAGGCTGTTGACTTAGAAAGAAGCAATGGAGAAGAAAGGACTGAGAGTAAATGCAGGAAAGACAAAGATCATGATCTGTGGTACGGGCCTGGACCACTTGCAGAGTTCAGGCAAGTTTCCATGTGCTGTCTGTTGCACTGGAGTGGGCAGCAACAGCATCTTCTGCAATGGCTGCAAGTACTGGGTGCACAAGAAATGCAGGCGGCTCAAGCACTTAACAAAGGACCCTGCTTACAGATGTACACTGTGCCAGGGAACTGCAATTAAACTCTAATTAAAGAAGGAAGTCCAAGTCGGACCTGACAAGCTGGAGGTGGTAGCTTCATTTTGCTCCTAGGAGACATGCTCTCAGCAGCTGGTGGCTGTGAATTTTCAACCACAATACGTGTGGAAACAGCCTGGAAGAATTTCAAGGAGCTTCTACCGCCGCCACCTCTCTTTCAAGATATGTGGCCACGTGTACAGCTCGTGTGTGAAGCACAATGCTCCATGCCAGTGAGACTTTGCCATTGACAAAGCCAGACGGCCAACGTCTGTAGCGAAATGACAGGACAATGATCAGACAGATCTGCAATGTCAAGCCGCAAGACATTGTCACCACCAGATCGAATGAGGTACTTGCGCGGCTTGGCATTGAGGATCTGGACCTCATTCTGAAGGAGAGAAGGCTCTGCTGGTATGGATATATGGAATGCTCCAATGGTGCATTCAAGACAGCCTTTGACCTACAAGTTGATGGAAAGCATGGGCCTGGGAGGCCAAAGATGAGATGGAAACAGCTGACAGAGAGGGATTGCAGAGAGTGGAAACTCTCAGCTATTGACCCTCATGATAGACATATCTGGAGATCTGGTGTGAGGTCTGCTATACTTGCAGCAAGCCAGCTACCTGGAAGGGGCCCTGATGTGGATGTTGCCCCTGTACCGGCATGTTAATCAAAAATCCTTCAATGATGATGAACTATCTCCACTTACAGTTTAGATCTGGAGCACTGGAATGTACAGGAGTCAGTATTGTGTACTACATCTTATTACTCACCATGGGTGTATAATGCCTCCGCTTGTGGAGCTCTTGTTTCTTTCTTTTCCAGGAAAATATGTTGTGGGTACTTATTAGAAGTACCTCAGTGAGGCACTTCTAATGAATACCCACAACATATGTTATTGAGGCACTTCTAATGAGTACCCACAACATAAGTTTTCTTGAAGAAATAGAAAAAAATACTAATCCTGAAATGTTGAAAAAAAAAAGTGCATTATGTGAAGCTCAGACTGTATGATGCAGTCTAAATACTTGAAAGAGGTAAGTTAAACAGAATAAAATGCATTGTGAGAAGGACTATATTAAAGTCTTAAGATAAAAAAAAATCCTAGAATATTTTTCTTTTTTCTGCACAGAAACATACATTGTGGGTACACGTTAGAAGCACCTTGATGTGGTACTTCTAATGAATTCCCACAACATATGTTTTCGTGAAGAAATAAGAAAAATACCAGCACTTTTTGTTTGAAACAAGTACCTTATCTAGAGCTCAGACTGCATAATGTGTAACATTACAAAAGGGTCATAATCTGTAATTTTAAGGGGAATGGATACACTTTCAAGGGAGATAACTGCTTGCCTCCCCTCCAAGCTTCCCTTCTGAAAAAGGCTCTTCTCTGAAAGGAAAGATTTTTCTCCCCTTTTAGACTAAACTCTTTGGGAAGGGATTTGATGTGGAGTGAAGCAAACAGAAAGCCCCAATGTTTGATCACCACTATGTCAAGCTTTCAGGAGGATTCTGATCTAGGTCGGCACTGCTTGCATAAACCAATTTGTCAGAAAATTACAAATCTTTAGGACATTTACTATATACATATTGTTTTGTTGTTTTTTTTCAGTTACAACAGCAGCATACAAGCTTTAACAAGATGTCAGCTCTATACAAGTTATACCAACAGCTTGAACCTTATATTTTAGAGGTAGGTTTCAGTTAGGATTTTCATTTCCTTTTTACTACTTATCCATCTCCTAGCCATATTCTTGCTATCTAGGATTGTATGTTGAATTCCATTATCTCATTTCTTTATACAGTATGGTTGTCATTACTAAAAATGAAAGCAGATTAAATTACTCCAAGCAACTTTCAAAAATGCTCAAATATTTGAGAGCTATCACGAAAACATACCTATATAATTTTGACTCCCTTAAACCCCACTTTTATATAGTAAAACTGGGGTTTACAGGGGTATACATTATTTTTCATATTTCTGCTCAATAATATACACATTAGAACCGCCTCGGCGAGGCAGTTCTGATAAATACCTACAATCTTTGATTTGAGCAGATATATGAAAAATATTAAGGTTTTTTATCTGAAAATTTTCAGTTTTTGGAGGTGAAATTTTCTATATATTGGAATAGGCTTGTTTTCATAATGTCAGTTATCCTGTACAATCTTTATAAAGTTATTTCACATAGTCCAGCAATCTCCTTTGTATGATTACCATATTTGACCTAATTTCCACACTGTTGATTTAGGCTTTTCAAAATTACTGGCTAATCTTTCAGTAAAATATCCACCTAATAAGAAAAGATCCGTAGAGGAATTAATCAAGGGCATATTGTTAATGATGCTAGTGTGATAGTTTTTTTCTTATTTTCTTTATAAAAATATACGGTTCTGGTACTTATTGAATTGCCTCTACCTGTCAAGGCAGTTTAAATGAGTACCCACAACGTATGCTTGTATAAAGAACTAGATAAATCTAAGTACATGGGCTGTAATCTGAAGACTATGTAATTGCTTGTCTGTGGGCTTCATAGCTCCAGATAAGAGGGGGTATTCCATATGTTGTGGTACTCATTAGAAGTGCTTCAGTGAGGTGCTTCTAATGAGTACCCATAACGTTTTTGTCATCATGAAAACTGAAAACATGCCTATATAATTTTGACCCCCTTAAACTCCACTTTTATGTAGTAAAATTGGGGTTTACAGGGGTATATGTTATTTTTTTTATTTCTGCTCAAAACATAGATTGTGGGTACTTGTTAGAACCGCCTTGTCGAGGCGGTTCTAACGAGTACCCACAATCTATGTTTTGAGCAGAAATATGAAAAATATCAGAACTTTTTTATCTGTAAATTTTCTTTTTTGGTGGTAAAATTTTCAGTATATTTGAATAGGCGTGTTTTCGTAATGTAGAGAAACATATCAATAGTTTTGTGTTGAAAAAGTGCCTTATCTAGAGCAGTGGCACTTACATGTATGGTATGATATGTTTTTCATTCAGTGTATCTTGGCACAAATGGGCTCCATCATCATGAAAACATGCCTATATAATTATGACCCCCTTCAACCCCTCTTTTATATAGTAAAACTGGGGTTTACAGGGGTATACATTATTTTTCTTATTTTTGCTCAAAACATAGATTTTGGGTACTCGTTAGAACTGCCTCGGCGAGGTGATTCTAACGAGTACCCACAATCTATGTTTTGAGCAGAAATGGGAAAAATTAACAGAGTTTTTTATCTGCAAATTTTCAGTTTTTGGACATGAAATTTTCTATCTATATATTTGAATAGGCGTGTTTTTGTAATGATCAAGTTGAAAAAGTGCCTTTGTACAAGTGCAGAATGCACAGATTCAGAATCACTGTTGGTCATCAACGGTCTATAAATATAGCATCTGTAGTTGTTGATGAACCAACTGGCACGGTCCCAAGTCCATGACAGTCTGTCCAACTAGATAACCAACATGTCAGCTTTTACATATAGCTCCGCTGACATCACAAGGAAATATAAACAAAAAGAAAGAAACAATAAAAGAAACAAAGAAGGAAAAATAATTTTATTTTGGTGTTTACATTACAGATTTGCTTGGGTGGTGAATTTGCAAATCCTTGATCAATATTAATAGAATATAATTAGAAAGAATGTGTAATAAAATGCTGGTCACACTATCCACTCTATCTTTCTCTTTAGTTCATACAGGAAATCAATAAATTAATAAAGTGATGTTGAAAGAGCAAGTCGCCACTACTGATTAACAGGACAAAGTATTAGTTATGCGACAAAATGTATACAAGCTGTACCTGTATGGATGAAGTTTTGTTTATGTTACTTTACATAAATAAATGATATAAATAATGTTTTGTTTAGTAATATATTTAAATGTAGAAGACAAAGAATAAGATAAATTCTACCTCAAATAGGAACAAATATCACTCCGCATTTACATTATGTATTGGATACAGAAATACTCTTAAGTAATATCTATTATATAAAACTAAAAATGCTAAGTACTGGTTATGTGTGTGCCACTGCTGTCATGATTTTTATTAATAGTGGCATTAATAATGTTACAAGGCAATAATGCCACCTTGTGGCACTGCAAAATTATACATTAACATAATGTGTAAAATGTATGCTTGTCATGTTGGGTATAAAAGTGTTATTTATGTTACTGATATACAATATTGTATTTAATGTGCAGAACACAATTCTACTTCATAAACAATGGTTCTCCTAATAAAGAAAAAAATAATTCCTTTACACTAAGACCCATTCTATAAAGGAGAAATACCTCAGGCTCCGCTCCGCTACGCCTGAGTAGATATAAGGTATGTGTGTTACACATATAATGATATTCGAAAAAACTTTTTCGTCCTTAACGCATGTTTATACTTATAACGTGCAGTATTCAATTCCACTTTATAACTAGTAGTTCTCCAAATAAAGATAATTTTAAATCCTTAAAATATCTTAGACCCAGTCTGTATAGGAGAAATACCTCAGGCTCCGCTCCGCTACGCCTGAGTAGATATTAGATATAAGGTATGTGTGTTTACACAACAATTGATATTCAAATAAATTTTAAGTGTTTAAATACTATATTTTATCTGATGGAAATTACTACGGAATTTTGCTAAATATATTTATATATATCCAATGTAATAAAGTAAATGTATTGTTACAAATTATGAATTTATTTTATGTTATACTCTGATTATGTCTTCTTTGTCGTCGACGACGGACATACACAATTCTGCACGCGGGTGGGAAACCAGCCCAGACATGCCAACGTATGTCTCAGAGCGTCCTTGCACGTAGGTCCTTCAAGGTCAAACAATATTTAAGTTATGATCTCAAACTTGTTCACTAATTCTGAGCATGCACAAAGTATCAGTCAACAGTACGAAAACATGCCTATTCAAATGTACTGAAAATTATACAACCAAAAAAGGAAAATTTTCAGATAAAAATTTCTGATATTTTTCTTATTTCTGCTCTCATTAGAACTGCCTCGCTGAGGCGGTTCTAATGAGTACCCACAATCTATGTTTTCAGCAGAAATAAGAAAAATAAAATATACCCCTGTAAACCCCAGGTTTTAGCTCAACTTTCGTGCTCATGGTGAGCTATTGTGGTCAGTCAATGTCCATCGTGCGGCGTGCAGCGTCAACAATTGCTTTAAAAGCCTACTCCTCCTACATCCCTGGGCCAATTGACTCGATACTTGGTAGGAAGCATCAGGGTGACCTGTAGATCAAAAATAGCTAAAATAGTGCTGATCTGAAATCCAAGATGGCCTCCATCTTGAAAATCTATTTTTCGCTTCTTCTCCTGAACCGAAAGGCCAGTTGACTCCAAACTTGCTAGGAAGAATCGGGGTGACTTGTAGATCAAAAATAGCTAAAATCGTGCCGATCAGAAATCCAAGATGGCTGCCATGGCCGCCATCTTGAAAATCTATTTTTCGCTTCTTCTCCTGAACCGAAAGGCCAATTGACTCCAAACTTGCAAGGAAGCATTGGGGTGACTTGTAGATCAAAAATAGCTAAAATCGTGCATTTGGAAATCCAAGATGGCCGCCATGGCAGCCATCTTGAAAATCTATTTTTTGCTTCTTTTCCTGAACCGAAAGGCCAATTGACTCCAAACTTGCTAGGAAGCATCGGGGTGACTTGTAGATCAAAAATAGCTAAAATTATGCCTATCGGAAATCCAAGATGGCTGCCATGGCAGCCATCTTGAAGATCTATTTTTCGCGTCTTCTCCTGAACCCAAAAGCCAATTGACTCCAAACATGGTAGGAAGCATTGGGGTGACTTGTAGATCAAAAATAGCTAAAATCGTTCCGATCGGAAATCCAAGATGGCTGCCATGGGGCAGCCATCTTGAAAATCTATTTTTTACTTCTTCTCTTGAACCGAAAGGCCAATTGACTCCAAACTTGCTAGGAAGCATAGGTGTGACATGTAGATCAAAAATAGCTAAAATATGTGCCGATTGTAAATCCAAGATGGCGGCCATCTTGAAAATCTATTTTTCGCTTCTACTCCTAATCCCAAATGCCTGAACCGAAAGGCCAATTGACTCCAAACTTGGTAGGAAGCATCGGGGTGACTTGTAGATCAAAAGTAGCTTAAATCGTTCCAGTCAGAAATCCAAGATGGCCGCCATGGTCGCCAACTTGAAAATCTATTATTCTTTTCTTCTCCTGAACCGAAAGGCCTATTGACCCCAAACTTGGTAGGACGCATCAGGGTAACTTGTAGATCAAAAGTAGCTAAAATCATGCTGATTGGAAATCCAAGATGGCCGCCATGGTGGCCATCTTGAAAATCTTTGTTTCACTTCTTCTCCTAAACCCAAAAGCCAGTTGACTTGAAACTTGGTAGGAAGCATCAGGGTGACTACAGATTGAAATTGGCTAAAATCATTCCGATTGGAAATCCAAGATGGCCGCCATGGCAGCCATCTTGAAAATCTGTTTTTCACTTCTTCTCCTGAACCAAAAGGCTTACTGACTTTAAGCTAGGTAGGAAGCATCAGGGTGACCTGTAGATCAAAAACAGCTAAAATCATTCCAATCGGAAATCCAAGATGGCGGCTATCTTGAAAATCTATTTTTCCCTTCTTCTTCTGAACTGAAAGGCCAATTGACTTGAAACTTGATAGGAAGCATCGGGGTGACTTGTAGATAAAAAATAGCTCAAATCGTTGCGATAGGGAATCCCAAATTGCGGCTATGGTGGCCATTTTGAAAATCTTGTTTTGAACTTTTTCTCCTAAACCGACTCAAAGTTCATTGAAAGTATCGAGGTGACTTGTAGATCAACAGTAGCTAAAATCATTCTGATTGGAAATCCTAGATGGCTGCCATCTTGTTTATGTTTATTATATTTCCCTGCCACTGTGCTGTTTACATGTATAAAATCATGATTCTTCAGAAACCAATTAGCCAATTGCCTCCAAATTTCACATTGATCCTACTGTTGAAATGTGATTGAGAGTTTGTTCAAATGATCATGCTCCATTGACTGTCATGCCATATATAATATTCTTCTTCAAAATTAAGAACTGCTTAAAGGTTGATCTTTTCATTAGCTGCGATGACAGGACTGGAAAAATGTTGCATAACATCTGCATATCTGCAGTGGCTATGTCACTCAGGTGAGCGACCTGTGGCCTGAGGGCCTCTTGTGCTATATAAAAGTGGGGTTTAAGGGGGTCAAAATTGTATAGGTATGGTTTCATGATGAACCAAGAGCTAATAGAGATATGAGGTATGTTGCCTGGTCTTTCTGGCAAAATACAGCTGATTGGTCATTTCTTCCAGTCACTTTCAGGCCATTATCTAATTTAATCATAAAACTGTCACTGTCGACTACGTGATACGGTGTAGAGTTTTTTGTTGACCGTGTAGTTCCTAACAAGATGGCCAACAAGGCTGGACGGAAATCATGAGTAACTTTTTATTTGCAAAAATATCCCAAAATTGTAGTTTCTGTTTAATAGTTGTGACACTAAAATGTTTTTAGATGTTCTGGTTTTGCTATTTTGTTCTTATTTTGCGGTAATTTGCTTTTGGTGGCAAAATTTTCACTAAAATTCAGTGACTGCCTGAAGCGTTTTGCAGTCGAAGTGGAGAACGGGTATAATTCCCTGTCATTTTATATTTAACCCAGCAGACAGGTTCACAATTTACTCAGATATAATTAGCCCCTAACCTAAATTTCTCCTACTGGTCTTGACGAGCCAAAAAAAATGAGTTTATCATGATATTTGACTTTTAAAAAATTAGATAGTTGACCATGTAGATCAGGCCAGTTTTTGCATGTAGCCCATGTAGACCATTTCGATTATTGATGGTTTTTGTACAGTGTAGACACCGAGTATATTTACCCTGTAGATCCCTCTTAACATTACCAGAACAAGGGTCCTCTATAGATGCTGTGATGCCATGTTACTTTCAACTCACAGTAATACTGCAAGCCTGCGCTGACATCATTGCTATATTAGCATGAACCATTGCCCCGGTAACGCATTTTCGAGTATAATTTGTCATTTATTCTAACACAGCATGCCTGTATAGACAACAGAAAGAAACTGTGATTTATTGTGCACGGAAGAGTGTGACGCAAAAAGCCGCCGTTTCATGACGTCACTCGTAAATTCTTTGACGTTAGACGGTGAAATGTCATTTTCTCACATCAAAAACATTATAAAGGACTTACATCCATATGTTACAGTCAATAATTTTGGCGGGATTTCTTCTTACAACCGCAAAAGGTTGGGAGAATTTGAAGGAAACAACAACATTATTGCTGATTTTCTGTGTGTTAGAATCGAAATAGACCAACACTAGTGCGTTATTTATTGGGTACAGTTTGTCGATCAGTTGTTAGTAGATAAATCACTCATGCTACCCGCTCGTGATTTGATCTACTTTACAATTAACCTCCATCCTGTGATGTATTACTCAATAATTCATTGCTAGAGCCGATCTATTTCTTAATTTTGAGGTAGACAAACAATTTTTTAAATAATAATTTGCACTAAACTGGTCATAATATGTACACCAAAACACTAAAGCCCAATAACATAATAATAATAATAATAATAATAAACCAAAGCTTTAAAAAAAAGTATATATACTAGTATTGCTGTTGTTTTCATTGCATGAGGTCACCATTACAAATCACAAAAAAAAAAATTACAAAAATCAAAGCAAGAGGTTCAAACCAAAAATTATAATACACTTGAATGTTTGTGACACCTTCTTCAATACAAAATCTCATCTCCCTCTCTATACAGATATACTCAAGGAAAAAAGAAACTGTGCAAATGGGTTTACCGATATTTTTCACATATTTTCTAAATTTACATAGACAAATTTGGTACCAAAATGTAGATCATTCATGGGCCGATCTGACACTTTGTCTTTGTTAAAACTATCAGTGCAAAAACCTGTTTTCGCCGTTAAATGTCGTAAGGGTCAAAATTCAAATTCGCAACTATTGATGTTAACTTGACACTGTTTTTGTTCTTCCGGATTTTTCATCTCATTCAATACCAAGTGTGTCCACCTCTCTTCCGAATTACAGCAATCATTCCCGAGCGCATTGACCAGACGTAATGTCTGACCTCATATGGAATAGTGTTCCATTCTTGGATTATTGCAGCTCTAAGGTCATTAATGTTGTTGATGACATGGTTCTCCCTTGTCCTGCGTCCAAGAACGTCCCAAATGTGTTCAATGGGGTTCATGTCCGGAGAGCAAGCCGGCCATTGAAGCACGTTAACGTTATGTCTGGCTAGGTAATTCTGTGTCAGTCTAGCCGTATGTGGCCGTGCATTACCATGCATCAGTATACCGGGATTCTGGTTCAGAAACGGGATAACAACAGGACAGAAAACCTCGGTGATGTAACGTTGGGCATTAAGAATACCAGGAATTACGATCAAGTCTGTTTTCCTACCACCCATTATCCTTCCCCAAACCATTACACTACCTCCGCCAAATCTGCACCTCTCTAGCAAGCAGTTATTGGTGAAACATTCACCTTGGAGGCAAAAAAGGCGTATTCTGCCATCAACAAAGCTCAAATTGAAACAGGACCCATCTGTAAACAAGACCCTTGGCCACTGAGATCGAGTCCAACGTAAATGACGTTGGGCCCAAAGCAACCGAAGATTACGATTGCGGGGTCTAATGATGTGTCCTACATATGGCTGCCTGGCTGTTATTGGGTCTGCCATTTTGCGAAGGCGATTCAGAACAGTTTGTCTTGAAATGCCAAACTGAATACCAGTGCTTTTAGCTGTTCTAAACCTATTACGTAGATGCGTTAACATAATATAACGATCTTGACCTGAGGTCGTTATCTTTGGCCTACCTGAACGAACCGCATCCTTGACGCTTCCAGTTTGCCAAAAACGTTGTCAAAGATTATTTATGGTGTTCGATGGCAGTGAAATTGTCTTGCGACATCAGAAACACTAACACCAGAAGTACAGTAGCCTGAACTCTATCATTTTCACGAAGCCGTGGCATCTTTGAATTGTGTGATTTTTGGATTGTATAGAGGTCGCGTAAATCGGTCACTGACAAATAACTCTTGGTAGTCGAGGAACACGACTTGCACATGCAAAAGTTACATAACTGCACTCGGTCGCTTTAGAGGACATGTATGCAATAAAATGTAAGGAAAATGAGTGCAGTAGGTACATGGGTATATGTGTACTTATCCTTGAAAAATCCTTTCATTTAGTCACAGTAGTTTAGAAATTACAGCGAAAATAAAAGTGCACAGTTTCTTTATTCCATGAATATATATACAAGGGCTAACTTGTGTACTCTAAGTTTCAACTACTTTAGTACTAAACTTTGTTACAAAAAGTTTGTTTACCTCTTAATAAAAATGAATTGTTTTCCCAAAAATTCTTTACCTATAGGGACAAACAAGACATTAGTCTGTAGAGACAAACAAAACATTAGCAATATATTCCTTAGTTCTTGATTTATATTTATCTTCTCACTTGTTTGTTTCAGTTGTTTGTATACATTGTTCTATATCACTGGCTACATACCTAGAATATGAAACATCAGAAATCTCTTCAGATATCATGCATGCAATACTGCTCACATACTCAGGCATGTGCTTGAGCCTTACCCTAACCTAACTGTATGTTCAAAACAAAGACATATAACACATACTGTATAGGTCTGTTCAGAACGAACACAGGATGATCACAAAGGTCTAAAATGGTAAGAGAACATTATCTTTGTGACGGACATTAAGGGCTTCTTACACTTGAAAACTGTGATCTGAAAAATCAATTGTAAATTCTATCATCGTGGTTATCATTATAAAACTAAAGGGCTAAAGACAACTGGTCACATGAAAAGTGTCAGTTAACTGGTAAAATGAAATCAGATCAAACATATTAGCAACTTATCGACACAGTGATCACAAACGTTTCACTGCTTCTACTCTGCAGACAGAGAGAGACATTATAGGTCTACACGGTTAACAAAGGAATGTCTACACAGTATAAAAAGATCACTGAAAACTGAGAGCATCTACACTGTAAAAATACCAATTCACATGGGGCTACACAGTTTCTATCCCATTTTTTTCCACCTTTAATGTCATGACCCAGGCAAATAGTTAAGATAGTTCAAGCACAGGAACAAAAGATTTGATAATCCGCCAATAGGATATAAGCAAATGATTGAGTTTATTCGGTGTTAAAGAGTCATAATCATTGTAAAAACATGACGTTGCTCGCTTGATTTTGGTTAACCTCATTCATTTTCATTTCTCCATTTTATTTGTGTCAGGCCAGCAATATTTTCGCAAAAGTAATAGAAAAATTAAAAAATACAATCATTTACCTACATGTAAATGTTACAATCATGGTTTGAAAACAGCAAATAGAAGCGTATACCTTGAATGGAAAACTAATATGTCTTCTACTTATAACTAGCTACCATCTTGTTAGGAACTACATGGTCAACAAAAAGGTCTACACCATATCATGTAGTCGGCGGTGACTTTGATCAGTCAGGAATGTTGCACCTCATTAAAATCAGATAAACTCCCTCCCCATTATCATCAAAGAAACCTGACATTTCAGGGTAGCAGCAGGCTTGTTTGGAAAATGGCTAAAATGAAAAAAATTAACTTTATTTAAAAAAAAAAAAAGTTAAAAGAAGATATTTTAAGGGAAATACAAATTTTTTCAGAAGAGTTAACACTCTCTATCCAGCAAGTTTTGTAATGTTTTTGTTGGTGGCCTATTAATCACTTGTCAGGTAATAAAGCACTCCATGGAGACGGCATGGAGTTGAAATACTGGCAGCTAATGACCCTAGGGGATTCTTTGGCTAACAGTTAATCTTTGATCTCTTGGACCAATGAAATCAAACTTTGCAGAAATACCAGCTTTACAGAACTTGTAGAGAAACCTGTAAGCTCTGTGTCATAAGCTCCTTGGTCGAATCTTTGCTCTTCATTTATACCCCTGCTGCTGATTCAAGAAGAGCAGTTGTCAGTTTCTGGCAAAAGAATGTGCATATTACTGGTTAATAGCTTAGAGGACTAAGCCTGTCCAGTAAAAGCGTGGTTAGCTAAACTGACGGTGCTCGAAATGACCCCATTGGGTTGACTAGGCCATAAAACCTCTACACAAACACAAACAAAAATCTCCATTCATATATTCTGTAGTATCCAAGTACAGTAGAACGTCAATAATTCAAACTCCAATAATTCGAAATTCTCAATAATTCAAAATCATTTTGAAGTCCCAACAGAAATATATGTATGCATTTTAACCCTCAATTATTCAAAGTCTCAATTATTCAAACAAAACTGTTTGGTCCTTGGACTGAATTATCCAGGTTCCACTGTATTCTGTTGGGGACAGGAAAGGCCCTGATCAGACTGGATGTGCAAGCTGATCTGGTTCTTGGCTGTCGGCATATGCCAAAAGACAAGTTTTTGCATGACACAGCCAAATATCGTGTAGATATCTGGGCCCAGTTGTTCAAAGCTAATGACATCATTAGTTAACAATTCGTTAAAATTTACATCGAGTGATACGCAAATATGCTGAAATTTTTTGCTAAAAAAAGCTTCTCACATTTTTTCAGCAAAAATTAGAATATTGTATATTGAATCCGCTAAAACAGTTAACGAAATGACCCTTAATGAGCTTGTTAAGCTAACAACACTTTGAACAACTGGGTCCTGGTCAGTAGGTGTGTAAATTTTCATCATGCTTTGAAACGTGTTTGCTCTTTCAGGTGACAGATGATTTGTCTAACAGCCAGGAGGCTTGTCGTTTGCATCTGGATAAAAAGTTTGAAGCTGTGATTAGCCATATGGAAGCAGATTAAAGAGACTCAGTAGAACTTGGAATGCCATGCAGAATGAGCAGATATAAAAAAAAGGCATTTTTCTTTCTGAGAAGATATGGCCTGACATTCACTGTGAAAAAAGAAAATATGCATGAAATGTGAAAAAACAAAACAAAACAAAAACAATTATTAACCCTTAATCCTTCCCACTATCTTGGTTAATTCAACCCTTCCCACTCGCTTGGTTAATTCAGCAGATGTCAAAGTGGTGATATTTTTTTTCTTTTTTATTTTTTTTCAGAAGACAAGATTTGACATTTCATGCAAATTGTCTCCATTGGAAACAATTTGCATGAAATGTCAAATCCTGTTTTCTGGGAAAAATAAGAAAAAATTTCAGTTTGTTGTCTGCTGAAAATTTAACCCTGAGTGCTAAGCATTAAAGCAATATACACTACAGCAGCAGATGACAGTCTGATGTACTGTTGTAGTTGTTGATTTTTTATTTGTCCTAACAAATAATTTACATGAAGGCTAAACCCATATGGTATCTAAACAATTTAAAAGAATCTTTTAGAATGTCATCTGCTGCAATTTTGAATGTCCTTAAGGGTTGAATTTTGTCTGCAGTGCTGCTGTGTTTAACTTCAGCACTATCTGGGTTAATTACTTCAGCACTTTCTGGGTAAATTCAGAACTCTCTGGGTAAATTACTTGTGCACTCTCTAGGTAAATTATGTTAGCTTTTGCTGAGTAAAATATGTGTGCACTCTCTGAGTGAATTACTTGTGCACTTTTGGTAAAATGCTTGTTAACTCTTTAGGTAAATTACTTTATCACTCTCTGGGTAAAATATCTGTGCACTCTCTGGGTAAATTACTTGTGCACTCAAGGTAAATTATTTTATCATTGCTTAAAATACTTGTGCCCTCTCTGAGTGGATTACTTGCACTTTTTTGGTAAAATACACTCTCTGGGTAAAATACTTGTGCACTGTCCAGGTAAATTACTTTGTCACTCTGCATAAAATACTTGTGCACTCTCTGGGTGAATTATTTGTGCACTCTCTGGGTAAGTTACTTGTGTACTCTCTAGGTAAATTACTTTAACACCCTCTTGGTAAAATACTTGTGCACAGTCTGGGTAAATTACTTGTACACTCTCAGGGTAAAATACTTGTGCACTGTCAGGGTAAATTACATTAGCACTGTCTGAGTGTAATGCTGTGCACTCTCTGGGTAAATTACTTGTGCACTCTGTAGGTAAATTACTTTAGCACTCTCTGGGTAAAATACTTGTTCAGTCCCTGGTTAAATTACTTTAGCAGTTCTCTGGGTAAATTATTTGTGCAGTTTCTGGGTAAATTACTTATGGACTCTTTTAGTAAAGTACTTATGCACTGTCTGAGTAAATTACTTGAGCACTCTTTGGGTAAATTACATGCACTCTGTGGGTGAAGTAATTGTGCACTGTCTGAATGACTTCCTTATGCACTCCCTGGATAAATTACTTGGGCACTCCTTATGCACTCCCTGGATAAATTACTTGGGCACTCTCTGGGTAAATTATTTAAGCATTGTCTGCATAAAGTCCTTATAGTGCACTCTGGTAAAATTACTTGTGCACTCAGGGTAAATTACTTTAGCACTCTCTGGGTAAATTACTTATGCACTCCCTTGGTAGACTACCTGTGGACTCTCTCTGGGTAAATTACTTTAGCACTCTCTGGGTGGGTTACTTGTGCACTCTCCTGATAAACTACATATAGACAGCATCCATTGAGTCAGACAGCATCCATGCAGTCTGACCAGGGCCTTTGATGTCCACTAACAGAATCATTGGACACTATAAAATATATTAATGGAGTGCAAATGCCCACATGAGACTTCGCCTATGCGCGGGATGAAGCTATAACTGTATTTTGCACATGCTCAAAGACACCTTTTTGCTTGGCACGACTCTTTTTATGTCTGAAAATATTCAGGTTTAGAAAACAAACATATTGGCGCAAATTTGATACAAAGTCTATGGAGTATTGAGAAGATATTATTGTTTAACCTGTTAATCCCTGAGTTTCTAAAGTCTTCCATCTTTGAATTAATTAGGACGTGTTCACTGCACCAGAAAGGGGTTTCTGTGTAAAATAAAATAAAAAAAAAAACGGAATGGCAAACAGTGTAGATCCTGATGAGACAGCTGTTTCATCAGGATCTACACTGTCTGCACAGGTATCTGTTTTGGCCTGCCAGGCTGAAAGGGTTAAAGGTTTTGTAGCCCTGAGCATGGGCACCACCATTTTGAATATTTAATTAGGCATTTAACTCTTTTAAGAAACAAATTAAAGTTTCTTTTCCACAGGAACGTACTGCTGATATGTGTAGTTGATAGTATATGTGCAAATAAACATACTTACAGATATGTATGCAGCAATTAAAAATTGTTGTATATGTGATTTATTTAAGCTTCATAACTCCCTGGGCTAATTCAGGGGACTACAAATTAATGTTTCTTTTTTTTCCTAGAAAGTAGGCTTTGACATTTCATGCAAATTGTCTCCTGAGGAGGCAATTTGAATGAAATGTCAGCCTATTTTCTGGGGGAAATATTTCAAAATGTCATCTGATGATTTTTGCCTAGCATGCTATGCATTAATTTTTATACACCGCCACACAATAGTGGCGAGGTATTATGGTTTCACATTAGACGTCCATGTGTCTGTCCATCTGTTTTTTTTGTTTCCGGATGATAACTTGAGTACCGTATTTACCCTAAGTATTCAGACACCTCAACTCCTTACCATATATGTTCTAAAATTTGAACCAGTACAATTCACTACCTGATGTTGTGTCTAAAAATTGCTGGATGAGTGGCAAACAGTGTAGACCCAGTCTCATCTGGGTCTACACTGTTTGCTCAGGTCTGTCTGTCCGAATATATATGGTAAATACCGTAAACATCAATGGATTTTCACCAAACTTGGTATGTGCATTGATATTATGGAGATCTGGTTTGGGATTGCTAATGGGCAAATTTCATCAATTTTTTACGGAGTTATCTGGCCGAGACCTGCCCATATTTTTGTTTCTGGATGATAACTTGAGTAAACGTAAATGGATTTTCAGCAAACTTGGTATGTGCATTGTTGTTGTGGAGATCTGGTTTTGGATTGCTAATGGGCAAATTTCATCAAATTGTGACAGAGTTATCTGCCCGAGACATGCCCATTTTTTTGTTTTCCGGATGATAACTTGAGTAAATGTCAAGGGATTTTAACCAAACTTGGTACATGCATTGATATGAAGGAAATCTGGTTTGGGATTGCTAATGGGCAAATTTCGTCAATGTTTCACAGAGTTATCTGCCTGCGACACAATAATGGTTGGGTATTATAGTTTAACGTTTTATTGCATATTTAATTAGGAGGTTATGACATCACATACAAAAATTGTGGCTTCTATGATGGCATTTTTAAGAGCTTCAAAACCCAGTAACTTCAGCCCATTTTGATCAGATTTGCTTCAAAATGCTCAACAGGATTTTTATTTCTAGTATGTTTGATATTTGAAGGGCATGCATGAAAAGAACTCAAGTACATGTATCTTAGTATGGATTGCACTTATAGGAGTATGTGTGGAAATTAGGTGGAATACGGTATATATATATATATATATATATATATATATATATATATATATATATACATACGTTAACAAAATCACTGAATATGTTATTAAAGATGCTGTATATTAAACTTTATTTGTGTCTAGATATACTAAACAAAATTGTTAACTTAAGGCGAAGAGATTCACTTTTAGATGGGGTGGCTGGAGGGGAAGGCAGCTCTATAAGAGGTTTTCCTCACCACTTGGGAGCAAATTCATTCTGGGAGCAAATTCATTCCTTTTTCAGTAAACTCCTTCTCAGAAGGAACTCGTACAGGAAAGCAAAATGAAGTAATACCTGGAAATCGGCAAAAGCCCTGTTGGATAGTTTGATTGTGTTCAGCCAATACATTACAAAAACATGCCTATTTCAAATATACAGAAAATTTCACCTCCAAAAACTGAAAATTTTCAGATAAAAACTATGATATTTTTCAAAACATAGATTGTGGGTACTTGTTAGAACCACCTCGGCAAGGCGGTTCTAACAAGTACCCACAATCTATGTGTTAGACCAGAAATAAGAAAAATAATGTATACCCCTGTAAACCCCAGTTTTACGATATAAAAGTGCGGTTTTAGGGGGTCAGAATTATATAGGTGTGTTTCCGTGATGACTTTTAAGACATATAAAAAAAGTAGTCAAATGGATTTGTTAAAAAATGGGGATAGGGTAAGGATAGGAAAATGGGTATCTAATATTTAGAGTAATATATATTAGCTTACCATTACGAAAATACACCTATTCAAATATATTGAAAATTTTACAACTTAAAAAAGGAAAATTTTCAGAAAAATAGAATCTGATATTTTTCATATTTCTTCTCAAAACATAGATTGTGGGTACTTGTTAGAACTGCCTCACCGAGGCGGTTCTAACGAGTACCCACAATCTATGTTTTTGAGCAGAAATAAAAAAAATAATGTATACCTCTGTAAACCCCAGTTTTACTATATAAAAGTGGGGTTGAAGGGGGTCAAAATTATGTAGGCGTGTTTTCGTAATGCATCCTGATGATCTCTGTGACTTGAATAATATTGAAAAGGATGTAAACACATCACATCATGTAATATGTGATCATTATTTGATAACTTGTATTTTAGAGTATTTAACTTTGTTATTTTTGACACCTGTACATGTATTGGGCTTTAAGGCTTAGTGTGCTGGATAAAAATTTCAGCAAACAACACATTACGAAAACACGCCTATTCAAATATATTGAAAAAATTCAGCACCATAAACTGAAAGTTTTTCAGATAAAAATTCTGATATTTTTCATATTTCTGCTAAAAACATAAATTGTGGGTACTCGTTAGAACTGCCTCTCTGAGGCGGTTCTAATGAGTACCCACAATCTATGTTTTGAGCAGAAATAAGAAAAATAATGTATACCCCTGTAAACCCCAGTTTTACTATATAAAAGTGGGGTTCAAGGGGGTCAAATTTATATAGGTATGTTTTCGTGATGATTTTGAAATATTTTAATATTTTTCCCAGAAAACCAGTTTGCATATATCATGCAAATTGAGGAGATAATTTGCATGAAATCTGAAAAACTTTTTTTCTGGAAAAAATATCAGTTTGTCATCTGCGGAGATTGCCCAGAAAGGGGTGAAAGTTAATCCTGGTCCTGCTGAATCCAGATATGCCCTGCCTTTGTAAATAGTGTAGATCCAGATCAGTTGGCTTCTGAACAAGCCAACTGATCTAGATCTGCATTATTTGTCATTTAGTTTGTGAACGTATCAACAGCTCAGGTCAAGCAGATTGGCTGACATTTAGAAGTGGGCGTGGCATCTTTATTTATTCAGCATGACAAGGATTTAAAAGTTATTTAAAGGGAATGTATACTTTGATACATTTTTAGCCATTTTTGCAAGGGAGACAACCTTTTAGAATAGACCTCTTCCAGAAGGGACTTTGAGTACAGGAAAGCAAAAGTAAGTCACAGAAGTTGTCATCGTGGTAAGAAAATGGCAGAAAAGCTACTACATGTATGTCTATCTAGTTCCCTTAACCTTAACCACTCTCTAGGCTAATTCAGCAGACAACAGATTGATCATATTCTAATTTTTCCCAGGAAATGGGATTTTACATTTACTGTAGTTTATTTCTGTTGGAGACAGTTTGCTTGAAATGTCAAAACCATTTTCTGGGAAAAACAATGGCGACAGTTTTAGGGAAAATATTTCAGGATATCACCTGCTGATATTTTTACCCAACATGCTAAGCATTAACCCTTGTCCTGCTGAATCCGGATATACTCTGCATCTGCAAACAATATATATCCAGATCTGTTGGCTTCTGAAGAAGCTAACTGATCTGGATCTGCACTGTTTGCCATTAAGATGTGAATTTATATCAACAACCTTGATCAAGTAATCAGATTGGCTGAAAATTAGAAGTGGGTGTGGCTTCTTAATTTATTCAGCAGGACAAGGGTTAAGCTGCTCTGAACAACTGAGGGCAGGAGTTTATTTTGTGCACATTATGTATTTGAACTTTGTGGCATCTCACCTTTTTCACTCTATGGACAGATTCAGCAGAGGACAAATGATATTTTACTTATTTTCCCCACCTAATAAACTTTGACTTTTCATGCAATATTTTGTATATTAAAAAAGGAGACAATTTGCATGAAATATTAAAACCTATTTTCTGGGAAAGTTAGAAAACTGTTTCAGAATGTAATATGCCGAAAATTTTACCTGGCAAGCTAGGTGTTTATGACTTCAGATGAGCCCAGGAGTTTATTTCGTGCATGTGATGTACTCGAGTTTTGTGGCATCTAAAAAGTCCTAATTGGACTGCATGTGTGGTTAGGCTATATAGTGAGGGCCTTTGCTGCTCATCATGAAAACATGCTTATATAATTTTGACCCCCCGTAAACCCCACTTTTATAGGGGTGTACATTATTTTTCTTATTTCCACTCAAAAACATAGATTGTGGTACTCATTGAGGCAGTTCTAATGAGTACCTACACTCTATGTTTTGAGCAGAAATATGAAAAAAAAATCAGAATTTTTTATCTGTAATTTTTCATTTTTTTTTTTTTTGGTGGTAAAATTTTCTATATATATTTGAATAGGCAAATTTTGTAATGTGAACGCTTAGTGTGCTGGGTAAAAATCTCAGCAGACAACATTTTGAAATATTTTTAGCTCATCTGAGCATGTGATGCTTATGATGACCTATTGTGATTGGTCAATGTCTGTTGTGTGTCATTCATTGTGTGGTGTCAACAGTTGCTGTAGATGGCAACTCCTCCTACACCCCTGGGCCAATTTTGATCAAATTTTACAGAAATGTTGCCTAAGTGATTCTCTACCAATATATAGTTAAAATGGTTCCTCTGCAATGAACAAAATGGCTGCCAGAGCTAGAAATAAAAAAAATCTATTTTGAACTTCTGCTGAACCTGAAGGCCAGTCAACGCGAAACCCAGTAGGAAGTATCAGGGAACTTGTAGATAAAAAATAGCTAAAATCCTTCCAATGAAAAATTCAAGATGGCCACCATGCCTGCCATCTTGATAATCTTTTTTGAACTTCTCCTGAACCGAAAGGCCAATTGACTCGAAACATGGTAGGAAGTGTTGGGGTGACTTGTAGATCAAAACTAGCAAAAATCATTCCGATTGTAAATCTAGGATGGCCACCATCTTGAAAATCTTTTTTAAACTTCTTCTCCTGAAGAGAATGGCCAATTGTCTCAAACCTTGATAAGAAGTATCAAGGCGACTTGTAGATCAATAGCTAAAATCATGCCGGTTAGAAATCTATGATGGTGGCCATCTTGAAAATCTATTTTGAACTGAATGAAAACACGCCTATTCAAATATATTGAAAAAATTCAGCACCATAAACTGAAAGTTTTTCAGATAAAAATTCTGATATTTTTCATATTTCTGCTAAAAACATAAATTGTGGGTACTCGTTAGAACCGCCTCTCCGAGGCGGTTCTAATGAGTACCCACAATCTATGTTTTGAGCAGAAATAAGAAAAATAATGTATACCCCTGTAAACCCCAGTTTAACTATTAAAAGTTGGGTTCAAGGGGGTCAAATTTATATAGGTATGTTTTTGTGATGATTTTGAAATATTTTAATATTACCCAGAAAACCAGTTTGCATATATCATGCAAATTGAGGAGATAATTTGCATGAAATCTGAAAAAAAAATTTTCAAAACTAAGTGGTAGGAAGTATACTGTAGATCAAAACTAGCTAAAATCATTCTGATGGAAAATCCAAGATGGCTGCCATCTTGAAAATCTATTTTGAACTTCTTTGCCTGAACAGACAGAAAGGTCAGTTGACTCACAAGTTGCTAGGAAGTATCAAGGTGATAAAAAATAGCTAAACTTGGTCCCGTCAGAAATCCAAAATGGCCACCATCTTCAAGCTCTATTTTGAACTTATTCTATTCTCCTAAAGGAAAGAGCCAGTTGACTGGAAACTTAGTAGGAAGTATTGGGGCAATTTGAAGATCAAAAATAGCTAAAATCTTTCCGATCGGAAATCCTTGATGGCTGCAATTGCCGCCATCTTGGAAGATCTATTTTGAACTACTGAATTGGAAGGCTAAGTGACTCAAAACTTGATAGGAAGTAACAGCTCATGGCTGCCATCTTGAAAATCTATTTTGAAATTCGTCTCCTTTATCGATTTGCCAGTTGACTGGACTCTTCATAGGAAGTATCGAGGTGACTTGTAGATAAATAATAGCTAAAATAGTTCAGATAGGAAATCCAAGATGGCAGCCATGGCCACCATCTTGAAAATCTAATTTGAACTTCTCCTGAACTGATATGCCAATTGACTCGAAACTTAGTAGGAAGTATCAGGGAGACTTGTAGAGGAAACATATTTAAAATTGTTCTGATGGGATATCCAAGATGGCTGCAGTGGTGAATATCTTAAAAATGAATTTTGAACTTCTCCTCCTGAATGGAGGTTAGCTGACTCTAAACTTGGTAGGAAGTATCAGAGCAACTTGTAGATCTAAAATAGCAAAAAATGTTTCAATCAGGAATCCAAGATGGCAGCCTTCTTTAAAATCTATTTTGAACTTCTTTTCCTAAACTGAAAGGCCAATTGACTGGAAAGTTGGTAGAAAGTATCAGGGTGACTTTCAGATCAAAAATAGCTAAAAATCATTCCAATTGGAAATTCAACATGGCTCCATGTTGAAAATCTATTTTGAACTTCTTCTCCTGAACCCAAAGGCCTGTTGACTTGAAACTTGTCTGATACTCATGTGAGCAATACAGAGCCAGCTTGGCCCTCTTGTTTCTTATTTTTACCAGAAAATAGGTTTTGAAATCTCTCGCACAGGAGACAATTTGCATGAAATTTCAAAGCTAATTTTCTGGGAGAAATAAGAAAAATATTTCAAAATATTGTCTCCTGAATTTGCCCAGAGAGTGGTAAAGGTTAAGATAAGTGTTCTGAACTTGGAAAAGGCTCAGATATAAACATCATGAAAACATGCCTATATAATGTTGACCCCCTTAAGCCCCATTTTGATATAGTAAAACTCGAGTTTAAAGGGGTAAACATTATTTTTCTTATTTCTGCTCAAAAACATAGATTGTAGGTACTCGTTAGAACCACCTCTCCAAGGCAGCTCTAATGAGTATCCACAATCTATGTTTTGAGCAGAAATATGAAAAATATTAAAATTTTTACCTGAAAATTTTTATTTTTTGTTGGTAAAATTTTCAGTATATTTGAACAGGCTTGTTTTCATAATGCATGTATATAGTTAGTTTGATATATATTTTATTCAGATTTGTATTAACCAAATAAATAACCGTTTTGTTTCACATTGACATTCCAAAAACTCATGCAAATACATAGCACAAGATAAACATTTTTCCTTTTTCTCCACAAAAACATATTTATAAGCCCCACCAAGCTGAATGTACCTTTGGGTTGTGCAGACAGCGAGGTCCAGATCAGTCTGATCCTGGCCTTCCCTTTCCACAAACAGAACCATTGGATACTGTAGCTGTTTCAATAGAGAACTAATGCACATACAAGATTTTGTGCATGTTCAGTATGATGTGAAACTGCACATTTTAGGCATTTTCAGGGGCACTTTTACACTTGACATGGCCCATATTGTGTGACTTTTTATTAGAATTTGCCATTTAGTGCAACACATTGAAGGGTAAGAATATTAAAAGTTTGAGTTATTTATGAAAAAAGAGTCAAAAGTATATATGGGCTGCATCAAGCGAAAATGTGTCTTTGAACATATGTATGCAGATTCAGATGATCCTGCACATGCACAAAGTATCATCTGGGCCTTTGCTCTCCATTCATACATTCTGTAGTAGCCAATGATTCTATTAGTGGACAGTGAAGGCCCTGATCAGACCCCAAGGTTATATAAAAAATTTTCATGCTCAACTCAACTGAGCATGAACTTTTCTCTGCTAATAAATCACAAATTATTAACAATTGCAAATTCTTTCAATAGTTGGCATTTTTCATATTTATTAGCAGAGAAAATTTCATGCTCAGCTGAGTTGAGCATAAAAAAAGTTTTATAACCTCAGGACTTGACTGCACAGATGTCCACATGCTTTGAAGGCAGATTTTCGCATGGCATGGCTTATATAGTGTGGCTACTTATTAGACTTTGCCATTACAGTGCTATGCAATGAAGGGTAAGAATGTGAAAATTTTGACATAAATGTAGATTTATTTATGTAAAAAAAAAATAGTCTATGGTACATATTATTCCTCTTTGTCATTCATCATTGATTTATTTGTACAAAGAAAAAGTGATTGTTTTTTTTAAATATTTTTAAAGATTGAGTTTATTGTCATGCATTCTATACTTACATGAAATGTTCGATCCAGTTTTCTAGAAAAAAAAAAAAAAAAAAAAAGACTAAAAGTTTGTGGATTTCTGGTCTGTCCATTTTGCCAAGGGATTATTTAACCTTTACCACTCTGGGCTAATCCAGCAGACCACAAATTGATGATATTTCTCTTTATTTTCTCAGAAACAGGATTTGACAGTTTGTGCAAATTCTCTCCATTGGAGACAATTTGCAAGAAATGTCAAATCCTCAGGGAAAAATAAGAAAAATATCTCAGTATGTTGTCTGTTGAAAATTATACCCAGAGTGCAATAAAGGTAAAGCCATATAAAAATATATGTGCCCAGAGCTGCATGGCTCATATAGTGTGTACATATCGAGGGTTGAGCGCAAGACTAGCGTAAGTCAGATGGTTGTTTTTCCCCAAACCTAATCTCTTCACCATGAAGATGTTATGAAGATTACAACATTTCTTTCTGTAAACAATGAAAATTTAGGTGCCATTGCTCGTATGAGCAATGGCACCTAAATTTGCATTGTTTACAAAGGGGTCCAAGTTGCCCCTAAACAAGGGTTTCAAAAATATGTTTGAGTTACTATAGTCTTGCGCTCAACCCTCAAATTATATAGGTTTCTCAGCCTGCTTTCATGTAACCAGAAAATGAAAATGTACTTTGACCATATAGCTTTTAGAATGCAAACTGCACATATTCTGAGCAGACATCCTAGGCTGGTCTCCTTACCTTTAATGCTTTCTTGGCAATATGAGCAGAAGATGGGTTGCATTTTTCTAATTCTTCACATAAAGTAAGGCTGATATTTCATTTAAATGGTCAAACCTTATTTTATGGGAAAACCAAAAAATATTACAATGTCGTTTGCTGCTATTTAAATACAATGGATTAAAGGTTATGTTTGACTGAAAATAAGAAGTGAAAGTACTAGTTGCTGGCATTTTTGGTGCAGATATCATTAGAGTGAACAGAGTCAATCTAAAAAGAGAGCTCTCTAACCTGAAAGTTTTTGCTCCACTTTTCAAAGAGAGACAACTCTAAGACTGAATGGATTCAACACTAAAGAGAGAGCTCTCTAACCTGAAAGTTTTTGCTCCATTTCAAAGGGAGACAACTCTAAGAGTGAATGGATTCAACACTAAAGAGAGAGCTCTCTGACCTGAAAGTTTTTGCTCCATTTCAAAGGGAGACCACTCTAAGAGTGAATGGATTCAACACTATAGAGAGAGCTCTCTAACCTGAAAGTTTTTGCTCAATTTTATAGATCACTAAGAGTGAATGGATTGAACTAAAAAAAAGAGAGCTCTCTAACCTGAAAGATTTTGTTCCACTTTTTCAAAGGGAGACCACATTAAGAGTGAATTGATTCAACGCTAAAGAAAGAGCTCTCTGACATGAATGTTTTTGCTCAACTTTTCAAAGGGAGACCACCTGAAGAGTGAATGGATTCAACACTAAAGTGAGAGGTCTCTAACCTGAACATTTTTGCTCCATTTCAAAGGGAGACCACTCTAAGAGTGAATGGATTCAACTCAAAAAAGAGCTCTTTAACCTAAAAGATTTTGTTCCATTTATCGAAGGGAGACCACTTTCAGAGTGAATGGCTTCAACTCTAAAGAGAGAGTTCTTAAACCTGAAAGGTTGTCCACTTTCAAAATTAGACAACTCTAAGAGTGAATGGATTCAACTCTTAAGAGAGAGCTCTCTAACCTGAATGGGTTTTTCCACTTTTTAAGAGGAGACCATTGTAAGAGTGAATGGATTCAACATTAAAGAGAGAGAGAGTTGTCTACCTGAAAGTCTTTGCTCCTTTTAATGCCCCTGCCTGCCAAAGGCAGCAGTTGGGCGTATAGCATTTCACTGTGATGTTAGATCCATAGGATTATGTATGTCACATTCATAACAAGGGTCAGCTGAAATTTGGTATGCCTTTTACCCAGACCTAAATGTTTAACTCTGTGCTAGAGTTGCCCCTGGGTCATGTCCTGGGATGGGGCTAGGTTCACATTGACATTAACATCAGTGTTGCCCCTGGGTTATCTCCTGTGGTTGAACTAGGGGTCAATGTTCTAATTTACAGTCCAGTTTACATTGACATTTACATCCACATTTCGCTTGGAGGTCATACTTTGGGTACCTTTTATGCTAGGAAGTTGAAACTTGGTATGCTGCTTACCAAATCTAAACCTTTAACTCTGTGCTAGAAATGACCCTGCGTCATACCCTGGGATGGGACTAGGGATCAAAGTTAACATTTAAATTTGTATTGACATTTACGTCCATGTTTCTCTTGGAGATCATAAATTGGGTACCTTTTATGCTAGGAAGCTGAAATTTGGAATGCTACTTATCCAGACCTAAACCTTCAACTCTGTGCTAGAGTTGCTCCTAAGTCATGCCCTGGTTTAAGGGCTAAGGGTCGGAATGTATAACAAGCCAAACTTGGGTACCTTTTATACTAGGAAGTTGAATTTGGTATGCTACTTAGGTCATAACTTGGGTACCTTTTATGCTAGGAAGTCGAAATTTCGTCGGACTGGAGACCAGGAGGTCCCAGGTTCAACCCCCACCGAGGTCGGCAACATTCTTTCTTGGAGATTGATCATGAAATATTTTCTACGGTCATTCTCTCCCTTCCGCTGATTCAAGAAGGGCAGTTGTCAGTTTCTGGCGAAAGAATGTGCACAATACTGTTAACTGCTTAGAGGACTAAGCCTGCCCAGTAAACGTGTGGTTAGGTAAACTGACCGCGCTTGACATGAACCCATTGGGTTTACTGGACCGTAAAACATCAACACAAACAAACTTATCCAGACTTAAACCTTCAACTCTGTGCTACAGTAGCCCTGGGTCATGCCGGGCAGTAGGGTTGGTTTAGTTAAAAAATGTATGACAGGTCAAACTTTGATACTTTATGTGCTAGGAAGTTGAAATTTGGTATGCTGCTTACACCCAGACCTAAACCTTCAACTCTGTGCTAGAGTTGCCCCTGGGTCTTGCCCAAGTGGAGCTAGGGGTCCAAAGAGCAGGCTAATTTGTGTACTTTGGACACATATCTGGTATATTCAGGTTATTCAGAAGTTCAAATCTCAACAATTGCTTATCAGACAGCACTCATATTTGGACCATTGGTACCCTAGAGGGTCTGCTTTCATCACATGACATATACCCCAGGGTGTTTGGCTAAAGGTCAAAATGTAGGACACCTGTAAAAAGTGTTGCGGTTTTTTTTTTGTTTTTTTTTTGTTGTTTTTTTCTAGTTTTGTATTATGAAAACATCTTAGGCAGGTATTTGGTCAGACATCAGTCAATCTTGTGACATTGGCTTGTAGGTCATGAAGTGAAGGTCAGTATGACCTTTATTTCACATGCCAGTAATTTTGCCTTATATCCAGAAGTTTTCACCATCCAGTGACTTTGCCTTATATCTTGAAGAGTGTTACATGTATTACACCATACTTTCTTATTATGAGTCAGTTTGACCTGAAGTTTGAGCTCAAAATAAATGCAGGTCACAGTGATCTTTATTTCATGCTCCAGTAATTTTGCCTCATATCTTGAAGTGTATTTAATGTATAAACAGCATATTTGGATTATGAGTCAGTATGAACTAAAGTTTGACCTCAAAATAAATGTAGATCACAGTGACCTTCATTTCAAGGTCCATTAATTTTTCCATATATATTGAAGAGATTGTGATGTATAAACACCATACTTATATATTATGAGTCAGTATGATCTGAAGTTTGGCCTAAAAATAAATGTAGATGACTGTGAACTACATTTAACAGGCCAGTAATTTTGCCTTACTCGATAATTTGATGTACAAACATCATTCTTATGGATGATGAGCATCATGAAAACATACCTATATAATTTTGACCCCCTTAAACCCCACTTTTATATAGTAAAACTGGGGTTTACAGGGGTATACATTATTTTTCTTATTTCCGCTCAAAACATAGATTGTGGGTACTCATTAGAACCACCTCAGCAAGGCAGTTCTAACGAGTACCCACAATCTATGTTTTGTGCAGAAATATGAAAAATATCTGAGTTTTTTTTATCTGAAATTTTTCAGTTTTTGGAGATAAAATTTTCTATATATTTGAATAGGCGTGTTTACATAATGGGTAGTATGACTCAAAGTTTGACCATAAAATAAATATAGGTCGCAGTGACCTATATTTCACAGTCCAGTAATTTTGCCTGATATCTTGAGTATTTGATGTATAAGTTGAACATACAGTTGAACCTCAATAGCTCGAACACATATTGCTTGTGTACCATGGCTAATTATGTCCCCACTACCAAAGAGGGGGGAGGGGGGGAATATTGTTTTTGGGACAGATCCTGTTTGCGTCTGGGTTAGCGCAAAACTTCTTGTCCGCTCTGTAACATGAATACTCTTTGGAATATTTTGATGATACTTGATAGAAATGTAGGTCAGGACGAGATGACATGTCGCATACAAGATTGACAACTCTGGCTTTCTTACTTTTGGAGTTATCACCCTTTGTTTTATTTGAAAAAGATTTCTATCCGCTCTTTAATTCGAATACCATTTGGAATATTTTGATGGTACTTGGCAGAAATGTAGAACAGGACCAGACAACATGTCCCTTACAAGAATGACAACGCTGCCTTTCTTACTTTGCGCGTTATCTTCCTTTGTTTTATTTGACAGTGATAATCCATTGCTTTCGTGTCTGCTCTGTAAGCCAAAGACCCTTTGGAATATTTTTATGATACTTGGTAGAAATGTAGAACAGGACCAGATAACGTGTCGCATACAAGAATGACAACTCTGCCTTTCTTACTTTTTGTGTTATCTCCCCTTTTTATGTCTGACAGTGATTATCCATTGATTTCATGTCTGCTCTGTAAGTCAAAGACCCTTTGAAATATTTTTTATGATACTTGGTAGAAATGTAGAACAGGACCAGACGATGTGTTGCGCACAAGAATGACAACTCTGCCTTTCTTACATTTGGTGTTATCTCCCTTTGTTATATTTGACAGTGATTATCCATATTTTTATGATACTTGGTAGAAATGTAGAACTGGACCAGACGACATGTCACATACAAGAATGACAACTCTGCCTTTCTTACTTTTGGCTTTATCTCCCCTTGTTATTGTCTGACAGTGATTATCCATTGATTTCATGTCAGCTCTGTAAGTCATAGACCCTTTGGAATATTTTTATGATACTTGGTAGAAATGTAGAACAGGACTTGGTAGAAATGTAGAACAGAACGAGACGACGTGTCTCATACAAGAATGACAACTCTGCCTTTCTTTTGACGTTATCTCCCCGTGTTATGTCTCGACAGATATTATCCATTGATTTCATGTCCGCTCTATAAGTCAAAGACCCTTTGGAATATTTTTATGATACTTGGTAGAAATGTAGAACAGGACCAGACGATATATCGCGCACAAGAATGACAACTCTGCTTTTCTTACTTTTGGTGTTATCTCCCTTTGTTATATTTGACAGTGATTATCCATTAATACTGTGTCCACTCTGTAAGTCAAAGGTCCTTTGGAATATAATTATGATACTTGGTAGAAATGAAGAACTGGACCAGAATATGTCGTGTACAAGAATGACAACTCTGGCTTTCTTACTTTTGGAGTTATCTCCCTTTGTTTTGTTTGAAATAGATTTCTCGTCTAATCTGTAATACCATTTGGAATATTTCGATGGTACTTGGCAGAAATGTAGAACAGGAGAGACAATGTGTAGCGTACAAGAATGACAACTCTGCCTTTCTTTCTTTTGGCATTATCTCCCTTTGTTATTTTTCACAGTGATAATCCATTGATTTTGTGTCTGCTCTGTAAGTCTAAGACCCTTTGGAATATTTTTATGATACTTGGTAGAAATGTAGAACAGGACCAGATGGCATGTTTGGTACAAGAATGACAACTCTGCCTTTCTTACTTTTAGCGTTATCTCCTTTTGTTATGTCTGACAGTGATTATCAATTGATTTCGTGTCTGCTCTGTAAGTCAATGACACTGTAATTTTTTTATGATACTTCGTAAAAATGTAGAACAGGACCAACCCACATGTCGTGTACAAGAATGACAACTCTGCCTTTCTTACGTTTGGTGTTATCTCCCTTTGTTATGTCTGACAGTGATTATCCTTTGATTTCGTGTCCGCTCTGTATGTCAGACCCTTTGGAAAATTTTTATGATACTTGGTAGAAATGTAGAACAGGACCAGTCGACTTGTCCCGTACAAGAATGACAACTCTGGCTTTCTTACTTTTGGAGTTATTTCCCTTTGTTTTGTTTGAAAGAGATTTCTCATCTGCTCTGTAACTGGAATACTTTTCAGAATATTTTGATGGTACCTGGTAGAACTGTAGAATAGGACAAGATGATGAGTTCCTTATAAGAATGACAACTCTGCCTTTCTTACTTTTGCTGTTATCGCCCTTTGTTATATTTGACACTAATTATGCATTGATTAAGTGTCCGCTATGTCAGTCGAAAACTCATTTGAACATTTTGATGATACTTAGTAGTAATGAAGAACAGCACCAGATGACATGCCACATACAAGAATGACAACTTCGGCTTTTTTTTTTTCTGGAGTTATTTCCCCTTGTGTTTGAATTTGATTTCTTGTCTCTGCTCTGTAACATGAATACGCTGCTGAATATTTTGATGATGCTTGGTACAAATGTAGAACAGGACGAGATGACATGTTGCGTACAAGAATGACAACTCTGGCTGGAGTGGGGAGATATTTGTTTTTTTTTCTCTAAAAACCTTTTCTAGTTCGAACTTGTTTTTGAGTCCTACAAAATTATTCCGATAGCTCCAGAAAACAAATATTTAGAGAATTATTTTTAGCTCACCTGAGCTCTGCTCAGGATGAGCTATTGTGATCACTTTTCGTCCGTCGTCCATCCGTGCGTCCGTCCGTTAACATTTTCAAACGACTTCTCCTCAGAAGCCGCTGAACCAATTTTGCTCAAATTTCATATGAAGCCTCCTTAGGGTGGGGGAACGAAAAATTGCTAAAATGGTCGCGGTCCGTTGACCAAGATGGCCGCCACGCCCATATATGGTAAAAACCTTTAAAAATCTTCTCCTCCAGAACCGAGAATGCCTTGGGGCTGAACCTTTGCAGGAATCATCGGGGACGGGAGGTCTACCAAAATTGCTAAAAGAATTGTCGTACGTTGACGTTTGACCTTTTTACGGCAAGGTCAAGTTTGCTTCCCTATGCATTTGTATGGGAAAAAACCTTTAAAAATCTTCTCCAAAACTGAGCATGCCTTATGGCTGAATCTTTGCATATATCATCAGGAACAGGAGGGCTACCATAATTGCTAAAATAATGGTTGTACATTGACATTTGACCTTTTTACGGTAAGGTCAATTTTGCTTCCTTATGCATTTGTATGGGAAAAATGTTCAGAATTTCAAACAACTTCTCCTCTGGAGCCTCTGGGCCAATTTTGCTCAAATTTCATATGGAGCCTCCTTAGGTAGGGGTAACAAAAGATTGCTAAAATGGTCACGGTTTGTTGACCAAGATGGCCGCCATGCCCATATATGGTAAAAACCTTTAAAAATCTTCTTCTCTAGAACCGAGGATGTTTTTGGGGCTGAATGTTTGCATAAATCATCAGAGACAGGGGGTCTACCAAAGTTGCTAAAATAATGGTCATACTTTGACATTTGACTTTTTTACAGCAAGGTCAAGTTTGCTTCCTTATGCATTTGTATGGGAAAAAACATTTAAAAATCTTATTCTCCAAAACCGAAGATTGCTTGTGGCTGAATCTTTGCATATATCATCTGGAACAGGCGGTCTACCAAAGTTGCTAAAATAATTGTCATACATTCACATTTAACCTTTTTACTGCGAGGTCAAGTTTGCTTCTGTATGCATTTGTATGGGCCCCATACATTTGTATGGTAAAAATGTTGATAATTTCAAATGGCTTTCCCTCTGAAGCCTTCGGGCCAGTGTTGCTCAAATTTCATGCGGAGCCTCCATGGGCAGGAGAATGAAAGATTGCTAAAATGGGTATGGTCCATTGATCAAAATGGCTGCCATGCCCATATATGGTAAAAACCTTTAAAAATCTTCTTCTCCATAACCAAATAAGCCCTGGGTCCTAATCTTTGCACAAATTATGGGCGACAGGAGATCGGGCTCAGTTGGATGTGCCGTCCAACTGGAGACCAGGAGGTCGCGGGTTCAACCCCTGCCGAGGTGGGCAATATTCTTTCATGGAGATTGATCATGAAATATTTTCTACGGTCATTCTCTCCCTTCCGCTGATTCAAGAAGGGCAGTTGTCAGTTTCTGGCAAAAGAATGTGCACAATACTGGTTAACCGCTGAGAGGACTAAGCCTGCCCAGTAAACGTGTGGTAAGGTAAACTGAGCGTGCTCAACATGACCCCATTGGGTTGACTGGGCCGTAAAACCTCAGCACAAACAAATCTACCCAAATTGCTAAAATGATGGTTCTATGTTGACATTTGTCCTTTTTACCTCCAAGGTCAAATTTGCTTCCCCATTTGTATGGGCCATATACATTTATATTGAAAGTATCAAAGTGACTTGTAGATCAATAGTAGTTAAAATCGTTCTGATTGGAAATCTAAGATGGCCATCATCTGGTTTATATTTATAATATTTCCCTGCCACTGTGCTGTTTACATGTATAAAATCATGATTCTTCAGAAACCACTTAGCCAATTTCCACCAAATTTCACATTGATCCTTCTGTTGAAATGTGATTGATAGTTTATTCAAATGATCATGCTCCATTGACTGTCAGGCCCATATATTCTTCTTCAAAACTAAGAACTGCTAAAATGATGATATTTTCATTAGTTGCGATGATAGGATTGGAAAAAATGTTGCATAACATCTGCATGTCTGCAGTGGATATGTCACTCAGGTGAGCGAACCGTGGCCAGTGGGCCTCTTGTTTATTTTATCTTGACATAGTATGTTGTGTGTACTCATTAGATTTGCCTCACTGAGGCAATTAAATGAGTACACACATCATTATTATGTAGAAGATCAAAAAGATTTCCCAAAAATATTGCCATTTGCTTCCTGACCTGGTGCCATGATTAACCCTCCCTGACTCAAACTACCTGTATCTAGAACAAACTTCCATGGTCCCAAAGATGTTCAAGCCATTGAGGTGAGACTATATGGTAATTATGTTAATAGCTTACATCTTTCAGTATGTGATGAAATGATCAAATGAAAAGAGCTGCAGACTTCAGATCACGAGGTCCTGGGTTTGAACCCCACAGGAATTCTGCTTATGACCGTACTAGGCATGGTAGCACAGAGCCTTTCCCTATCACACATCCATCATCTCAGTATGACTTAAACAATGTTGAAAGGAATGTAAGATCTTAAATCATCTATGATCTATATGTGATTAGTTTTTTATATACCTTTTATAGCATTTAATATTTCACTTTTAGAGCATTTAGCTTTTGTTATTTGTGGCATGTATATGTGTATGTGAGTTAAATAATTCCATTTAATCTATATTTACATATATTTGATATAAAATTTGTCAGTTTGTACATTTCTTCTCAGTGGCTTGTATATTTGTAGTAATCTTTAGCCTGCTTCAGACAAAAATAGCAGACAATATTTGAGCCCTGTCATGAGAAAGAAGTTTTTTTTAATTACATATGCAGACAATGAAGGCCCAGATCAGACTGCACAGATGTGCAGTCTGATCTGAGCCTTCATTGTCTGCTTATAGAATTATGGGATACTGTTGAGTGCAATGAAAGACATCAGTTGTCTTGATCAGTCTGTACTGATGCACAAATTGATATGTGCCTGATGTATGGGGAGGCTGTGCCTCAAGATTGTGGCATTTTTTTTTGGTATCTTCATTACATTTTTTTATTGTGTACACATGTAGTAAAGACTCTTTCATGATGACATGGCTGATTTAAAAAAAGAACTGATCTCTTGCTTCTAGAAGCATCCAGGTGGCCGAGTGGTTAATGCTTCCAACTTCAGTAAATGAGGTCCGGGTTCAGATCCCACTAGAGGTGGAATTCAGCTCATGACTGCACGGTGCTTCATTGCACAGAACCTTTTATAATCACCTTTCCAACATCCCGATATGATTGAATTATTTAACACCAAACCATCATCATCTCTCGCTTCTACCTGATATTGATGCTAAGCAAGGGAGAAGTCCTTTATCCCATGCCTGTAATGGAGGCTCAGATCAGCTACACCGATCAGGGCCTTCATTGCAACTTCATCACTAAAACACGCCTATATAATTTTGACCCCATTAAACCCCACTTTTATACAGTAAAACTGGGGTTTACATACTATTTTTCTTATTTCTGCTCAAAACATAGATTGTTGGTACTCATTTAACGAGTGCCCATAATCTATGTTTATAACAGAAATATGAAAAAAATCAGTCTTTTTACCTGAAAATTTTCAGATTTTGGAGGTGAAATGTTCTATATATTTGAATAGGCATGTTTTTTTTTTATTGTACACAATCATTGGCAGAGAAAGCCCCAGACTACATGTATGCATAGACTGATCTGGGCCATCTCTGTTCACATATGTCTAAAGGGCCTTCTGGGCATTTTTCTGTCTGTATTTGCCCAGAGATTTTTGTTTAGTGGGGTCCATATCACAAGTGCAATAAGAAATTTTGTGTTCAAATGATTTAGAGTAAACTATGAGGGTCATGCAAAAAGTTCTGTCACTAATAGGCTTCCTTTGTTTTATCCCAGATATATTTTAAAATGCTTCACTGCACTTTAATGATGTGTTGAATAGCTAATGATACCCGTTTATTTCATGCAAATTGCTTTCCAACTGACCGAGTTATTTCAAATTGAAATAGATGCAGTCATATACACTGACCAATTTACTTGTTACATTGGAACATGGACCAGAAGACTGAAATTCGTAGCTATATTAAATGCTGCATTAGGCTTAATATAGATTCAAAGCAGATGTTTAATGAATTGTGTGGTATATATGGACCTCAGACCATTTCAATGCGCACAGTTTTTAGGTGGGTTAAAGCTTTTAAAGCTGGGAAATTTTCTGTTGAAGATGATACCCATCCTGGAAGGCCTAAAACCTCTGTTACCAAGGCCAACATCGCTGCTGTGAAGATTGTGGTCAAACAGGATGCGCGATTATCTGTCAAAGATATAGCTAGTTGTATTGGCATATCAGAAGGCAGTGTGCAAACAATTCTGAAAAAGTGTTTGGACGTGAGAAAGGTTTTTGCTAGGTGGGTACCTCATTTGCTCACTAAGGAGCAAAAGACACAACGCCTTAAATGTGCCCGGGAACTTCTGAAAACATACAAAGGCTGTAATAGTCGGGTTATTAGCTCACCTGAGCACGAAGTGCTCATGGTGAGCTATTGTGGTCAGTCAATGTCCGTCATCCGTCGTGCGGCGTCAACAATTGCTTTAAAAGCCTACTCCTCCTACACCCCTGGGCCAATTGACTCGATACTTGGTAGGAAGCATCAGGGTGACTTGTAGATCAAAAATAGCTAAAATCATGCCGATCTATTTTTCTCTTCTTCTCCTGAACCGAAAGGCTAATTGACTCCAAACTTGCTAGGAAGCATCGGGGTGTCTTGTAGATCAAAAATAGCTAAAAATGTGCCGATCGGAAATCCAAGATGGCCGCCATCTTGAAAATCTATTTTTCTCTTCTTCTCCTGAACCGAAAGGCCAATTGACTCCAAACTTGCTAGGAAGCATCGGGGTGTCTTGTGGATCAAAAATAGCTAAAATCGTGCCGATCGGAAATCCAAGATGGCCGCCATCTTGTAAATCTATTTTTTGCTTCTTCGCCTGAACGGAAAGGCCAATTGACTCCAAACTTGCTAGGAAGCACCAGGGTGACTTGTAGATCAAAAATAGCTAAAATCGTACCGATCGGAAATCCAAGCTGGCTGCCATGGCGGCCATCTTGAAAATCTATTTTTCGCTTCTACTCCTAAACCCAAAAGCCGATTGACTCCAAACTTGGTAGGAAGCATTGGGATGACTTATTGATGAAAAATAGCTAAAATCGTGCCTATCAGAAATCCAAGATGGCCGCCATGGCAGCCATCTTGAAAATCTATTTTTCGCTTCTTCTCCTGAACTGAAAGGCCAGTTGACTCCAAACTTGCTAGGAAGCATCGGGGTGACTTGTAGATCAAAAATAGCTAAAATTGTGCCGATCATAAAACCAGGATGTGCGCCATGGCAGCCATCTTGAAAATCTATTTTTCGCTTCTTCTCCTGAACCGAAAGGCCAGTTGACTCGAAACTTGGTAGGAAGCATTTGGGTGACTTGTAGATCAAAAATAGCTAAAATCATGCCGATCGTAAATCCCAGATAGCCGCCATGGCGGCTATCTTGAAAATGTATTTTTCGCTTCTTTTCTTAAACCCAAAAGTCACTTGACTCGAAACTTAGTAGGAAGCATCAGGGTGATTTGTAGATCAAATATAGCTAAAATTGTTCTGATCAGAAATCCCAGATGGCCACCATGGTCGCCATCTTGAAAATCTATATTTAGCTTCTTCTCCTGCACTGAAAGGCCAGTTGACTCCAAACTTGGTAGGAGACATTGGGGTGACTTGTAGATCAAAAATAGCTAAAATTGTGCCAATCTGATATCCAAGATGGCCGCCATGGCAGCCATCTTGAAAATCAATTTTTGGCTTCTTCTCCTGAACCGAAAGGCCAGTTGACTCGAAACTTGGTAGGAAGCATCAGGGTGACTCGTAGGACAAAAATAGCTAAAATCGCGCCGATCGTAAATCCAAGCTGGCCGCCATTTAGAATTTGTTCAAATGATCACGCTCCATTGACTGGCATGCCTTATATATATATATATATTATTCTTCTGCTTAAATGATTATCTTTTCATTAGTTGCGGTGACAGGATTGGAAAAATGTTGCATAACATCTGCATATCTGCAGTGGCAATGTCACTCAGGTGAGCGACCCGTGGCCCGTGGGCCTCTTGTTTCTAACTTGCTAACAGGTGATGAAACCCGAGTGCACATGTTTGAGCCACAAAGAAGGGCTGATAATAAGCAGTGGAAGCGAAAAGATCAAAATGCCCATGTATTGCCAAGAGAACCATAAGTTTGAAAAAGATGTTGTAAGTAATTTTCTTTAATTCAAGTGGGCCAGTCGTTTAAATGCCTTGTCCATCTGGTCATACAGTCACTGGCCGATTCTACAAGAATTCTGTACTGAAGAAAGTGAAAGATTTTTACAATAAGAAACGACCAAGCAAAGGATGGTCAGGAGTCCACCTTTTACATGACACCTCCTCTTATAAGTGTGAGGTTGTTAAGTCTTTTTTGGCTTCTGAAAAGTTGAAAGTTTTAAACCATCCACCTTATTCACCTGACTTGAGTCCCTGTGACTTCTTTTTATTTCCAAGGCTTAAGAAAATGCTTTCTGGAAATAAGTATACATCTAGAAGTTCTCTTGGCAGCGCTATTTATCAGTGTCTCCAACAGATACCAAAAGAAGACTATTTATCTGCTTTTCGCAACTGGGTAAAAAGGTTACAAAAATGTGTTTCAGTAAAGGGGGAATACTTTAAAGGTTTGTAATAAAAATACGTTTGATATAACGTAGCACTAAAGTAATCCAAACCCAGTGACAAAACTTTTTGCAGGACCCTCGTAGTTTAACCCATTGTAGACTGGAGACCTATAAACAGGTAACTGGCAAACAGTGCAGACCCAGATGAGACGCCACAGAATGCAGCAACCGATCAGGGTCTCCACTGTTTGCAAATAGTTCAACCATTTTTCTTTAGGAATATCAACATCATATAGCCTGACACACCTAAAATGGACTCTTCCAGTATATAGTGTGTGAGAGTTTATTCAGTCTTTAATGAGTTAACTGCAGATCAAGGGGTCTTAAGTTTGACTTCCGGTTCAGCCACATAACTGTCATGAAGATTGATCATGAAATCATTTCTAAAGTCATTCTCTCCCTTCAACTGATTCAAGAAGAGCATTTGTCAGTTACTGGCAAAAGTGTGTGGGTGCACAAGTACTGCATCACGAAAACACGCCTATATAATTTTGACCCCCTTAAACCCCATTTTTATATAGTAAAACTGGGGTTTACAGGGGTATAAATTATTTTTCTTATTTCTGCTCAAAACATAGATTGTGGGTACTCGTTAGAACCACCCCGCCGAGGCGGTTCTGACGAGTACCCACAATCTATCTTTTGAGCAGAAATATGAAAAATATCAGAGTTTTTTACCTGAAAATTTTCGGTTTTTGGAGGTGAAATTTTCTATATATTTGAATAGGCGTGTTTTCATAATGGGTTAACTGCTTAGAGAACTAAACCTGCCCAGGAAGTGTGAGTAGGTTAACTGACTGTCTTTACTTAACCTTAATAGTGTTGACTGGGCTGTAAAACTCCCAACTCAAACTCCATTACGAAAACTTGCCTGTTCAAATATACTGAAAATTTTACCATCAAAAGTGATAATTTTCAGACAAAAAAAATATGATATTTTTCATATTTCTGCTCAAAATATAGATTGTGGGTACTCGTTAGAACCCCCTCGACGAGGCGGTTCTAACGAGTACCCACAATCTATCTTTTTGAGCAGAAATAATAAAAATAATGTATACTGTAATAAAGTGGGGTTTAAGGGGGTCAAAATTATATAGGCGTGTTTTCATGATGCAAACAAAATTTATTGTACCATAATAAACCCGAGTATTGGGAATGAATGGGCCTGAACAAACAGTCTAGACCCAGATCAGACACCACAGAACGTGGCGTGTGATCATAAACCACACTATTTGCAACTCATCCAATAAATTCTAGACAAATAAAACAGGTGGCAGTATACACTTGTTCAAATTTTAGGACCAGTATGGAAAGAAGTTAAAATTTAGGGTAAATTCAGCCAATACAATACTGCTGCTATTGTATACATGCTAGTTGTTGTCTGAGGCAGGTTAGGCTGAGAGTATAACACCATACATTTATTATGCTGTATATATCTCTGTGATAAAAAAAAATGTCAAACTAATAACTTGCCACTAGACGCATTCCCATTAAAACTCAAATGGTAGTGAATATAGCTGTTATTTTTTCACACATCCCTTAACCCGTAAAGTACTAATGACCAGAGCAGCAGACCACATTCTATAATATTTTTCTTAACATTTTTTATGCCCCCAACTTCGAAAAAGTGGGGGCGCCATATTGCTTCTGGCTTGTCCGTTCCTTCATTTGTCATGCTTTCTTTTGCATAACATAACTTTAGAACCATGTATGCTAATGTTTTGAAATTTCATATATGGATTCCTCATGAAAAAATAACTGACCTGTATTTTTTTCTTATCTGAATTATCTCCAGTTTTAGAGATTTCCCTTTTAATAAAATAACATTGAAATCTCGTTAGCAAGATATCTCAAAAAGTAGAGCTAGAGCCTTGATATTTGGTGTACTGATTGGGACTGAGGATGTGATCACCTGATTAAAATTTCAACCGGTTAAATGAAATGTTGGAGTTATGGCCCTTTGCAATTTCTGGCCATTTATGTTGTTGCTTTACTGTGTATAGCATAAGTTCAGAACCATGCTTATTTGAAATTTCATATATGGATTCCTCATGAAAAAATCGGTGACCTATATTTATTTTCTTATCTGAATTATCTCCCATTTTAGAGTTATTTCTCTTTTAATAAAATAATATTGAAATCTCATCAGCAAGATATCTCTAAAAGTATTTGAGCTAGAGCCTTGATATGGTATACTGATTGGGACTGAGGAGATCACCTGATTAATTTTTCAACCGATTTCATAAAATTTTTATTTGAATTATGGCCCTTGAAATTTCTGGCCATTTAATGTTGTTGCCTTCTTGTTCAAATTATAACTTAAGAACCATGAACATGTATACTAATGTTTTAAAATTTCATATGTGAATTCCTCATGAAAAAATAGGTGAGAAGGAAGTTGGAGGGACCTATTGCTTCTGGGCATGAGTAATGTCCTTTTGTAAATTTGGGTATTTTCCCTTTTCAGCAAAATATCTCAAAAACTGTTGGAGCTACAGCCTCATAAATTGATGAATAGATTGTTAGTGATGAGAAGATGACCTGATTAACTTTTGAATAAATTCTGAAAAAATATTTCAGGAGTTATGGCCTTTGTAGAATGGGCCATTTTTACCTTGTACTATTTTTAGAGGCAAGCATATGATTGGGGGCATAATGGTTTACAAACACAATTTCTAGTTTGTTTGTTTGTTTTTTGTTGTTGTTTTTTTGTAAAAAAAAAAGGCTTGACATGTCATGTGAATGTCTGCTGGAATTTTAAGCCTTATTTTTGAATTCCATTTGCTACAATTTTGAATGGTCCTTGAAGGGTTTGCACAGTAGAAAAAGAGAGCGAGAAAAATTATGACAATACGCTGATGTCATTGTGTTACAAGGGTTGTTCATCACGTCAGTGGTAAATACAGAGGATATGCATGGGGGTCACTAGTTTGTAAGGAGGGTTGTTCTGCACTTCAGTGGTGGATACAGAGGAAGTGCATGGGGGCCAGTTGTATGTCACAAGGTTTGTTCTACACTTCAGTGGTGGATGCAGTTTGTGTATAGGGGTCAGTCATTTGGGATTGGTCTTCACCAGTGGTAGATGCAAAGCATGCGCATGGGGGTCAGTTGTTTGTTGCAAGGGTTGTTCTACACTTCAAAAGTGTATGCAGAATGTGTGCATGGGGCCATTTGTTTGTTATGAGGGTTGTTCTACTTAAGTGGTAGATGCAGAGGGTGTGCATGGGGTTCAGTTGTTTGTTACCAGGGTTCTACACTTCAGTGCTACATGTAGAATCAGAGAGTGCATGGGGTTCAATTGTTTGTTACCAGGGTTCTACACTTCAGTGCTACATGTAGAATCAGAGGGTGTGCATGGGGTTCAATTGTTTGTTACCAGGGTTCTACACTTCAGTGCTACATGTAGAATCAGAGGGTGTGCATGGGGTTCAGTTGTTTGTTACCAGAGTTCTACACTTCAGTGCTACATGTAGAATCAGAGGGTGTGCATGGGGTTCAATTGTTTGTTACCAGGGTTCTACACTTCAGTGGTACATGTAGAATCAGAGGGTGTGCATGGGGTTCAGTTGTTTGTTACCAGGGTTCTACACTTCAGTGGTACATGTAGATGCAGAGGGTGTGCATGGGGTTCAGTTGTTTGTTACCAGAGTTCTACACTTCAGTGGTACATGTAGATGCAGAGGGTGTGCATGGGGTTCAACTGTTTGTTACCAGGGTTCTACACTTCAGTGGTACATGTAGATGCAGAGGGTGTGCCTGGGGTTCAACTGTTTGTTACCAGGGTTCTACACTTCAGTGGTACATGTAGATGCAGAGGGTGTGCCTGGGCTCAATTGTTTGTTACCAGGGTTGTTTAACACTTGTGATAAGATGCAGATGGTGTGCATGTGGTTCAGTTGTTTGTTATAACGTTTCTACATTTCAGTGGTAGATGCAGAGTGTGTGCATGGGGGTCAGTTGTTTGATATGAGGTTGTTAAACATTTATATGGTAGATGAAGAGTGTGTGCGTGAGGGCCAGTTGTTTGTTACAGTGATTCTACACTTCTGTGGTTGCTGCCAGTTGTGTGCATGGGGGCCATTAGATTGTTATAAGGGTTGCGCTACACATTAGTGATACATGCAGTGTGTGTATGGGGGCCAGTTGTTTGTTATGAGGGCTGTTGTACACTTCAGTGGTACACGCAGAGTGTATGCATGGGGGCCAGGCCATGGGGTCATTTGTTTGTTATGAGGATTGTTCTTAACTTCAGTGGTAGATGCAGAGGGTGTTATTTGGGATCACTTGTTTGTTACAAGGGTTGCTCTACATTTCAGTGGTAGATATAAGGGGTGTGCATGGGGTCAGTTGTTTGTTAGAACGATTGTTCTACACTTAAGTGGTAGATGCAAAGGATGTGATGGGGTTCAGTTGTTTGCAACGAGGGTTGTTTTACATCAGTCGGACATGCAGATGCAGGGGTATTCATTGTTGTCAGTTGTTTGTTCTTCTTCACTCAAGTTGTGGATACAGAGAGTGCACGAGAGTGGGGCATGCAGATGCAGGGTATTCATTGTTGTCAGTTGTGGGTTCTTCTTCACTTAAGTCGTGAATGCAGAGTGCACGGGGTCAATTGTTTGTTACAATGGTTGTTCACTTCAGTGGTAGATTCAGATGGTGTGCACTAGGGATTAGTTGTTTGTTACGAGGGTTGTTCTACGTTTTAGTGCTGGATGCAGAAAGTACCCGTAGGACAATTGTTTGCTACGAGGGTTGTTCTACACTTCAGCAATAGATGCTGAGTGTGTGCATTGGGATCAGTTGTTTGTTACGAGGGTTGTTCTACACATTTGTTGTGGGTGGAGAGGACGTGCTCGGGATTTTGCTGTACCTATATTATACATAATTGTATTATCTCATGTTGATGCAGATTTCTGTATAGATTCAGAGGGTGTGCAGTGGGTCAGTTGTTTGTTACGAGGGTTGTTCTGTACTTCAGTGACAGATTCAGAGGGTATGCAGGGGGTCAGTTGTTTGTTACGAGGGTTGTTCTACACGTTGGTTGGATGCAAAGGGTGTGCATGGAGTCAGTTGTTTGTTACGAGGGTTGTTCTACACGTTGGTTGGATGCAAAGGGTGTGCATGGAGTCAGTTGTTTGTTACGAGGGCTGTTCTACACGTAAGTGTTGGATGCAAAGGGTGTGCATGAGGTCAGTTGTTTGTTACGGGGGCCGTTCTACACGTTAGTGTTGGATGCAAAAGGTGTGCATGGGGTCAGTTGTTTGTTACGAGGGCTGTTCTACACGTTAGTGATGGATGCAAAGGGTGTGCATAGGGTCAGTTGTTTGTTACGAGGGCTGTTCTACACTTTTTAGTGATGGATGCAAAGGGTGTGCATAGGGTCATTTGTTTGTTACGAGGGCTGTTCTACACGTTCGTATTCGATGCAAAGGGTGTGCATGGGGTCAGTTGTTTGTTACGAGGGCTGTTCTACACGTTCGTATTCGATGCAAAGGGTGTGCATGGGGTCAGTTGTTTGTTACGGGGGCTGTTCTACACGTTAGTGTTGGATGCAAAGGGTGTGCATCGGGTCAGTTGTTTGTTACGAGGGCTGTTCTACACGTTAGTGTTGGATGCAAAGGGTGTGCATGGGGTCAGTTGTTTGTTACGAGGGCTGTTCTACACGTTAGTGTTGGATGCAAAGGGTGTGCATGGGGTCAGTTGTTTGTTACGAGGGCTGTTCTACACGTTAGTATTCGATGCAAAGGGTGTGCATGGGGTCAGTTGTTTGTTACGAGTGCTGTTCTACACTTTAGTGATGGATGCAGAGGGTGTGCATGGGATTGTTTGTTTGTTTTAGGGTTGTTCTTCAGTTTAGTGATGGATGCAGAGGGTGCACGGGGGGCCATCCATTGTTACAAGGGCTGTTCTATATTTCAGTTGAAGATTTAGAGGGTGTGCACTTGGGGTCCGTTGTTTGTTACGAGGGTTGTTCTGCATTTCAGTGGTAGATTCAGAGGGTGTGCAAGGGAGTTAATTGTTTGATTAAGGGTTGTTCTGCACTTCAACGGTAGATTCAGAGCCTAGGGTGTGCATGGGGATGAGTTGTTTGTTACGAAGGTTGTTATACACTTCAGTGGTGTATGCAGAGGGTGTGCATGGGAGTCAGTTATTTGTTACGAGGCTTGTTCTACATGCACGTAAGTGGTAGATGCAGTGTGTGTGAATGGGGTGCCCATACAAAATTTTTATTCTTCAAATCATGTCAAAATCATATCAAAATTACTTTGGAATCATAGATTCGTGATCTGTTAGTATGATTCAAGAGGCTGATTTTCCATAAAAGTTAACATGCATACATTGCAACTTTTGCTTTAAAAGAATTCTCTCTGACACTGCTGGATAGATCTTTCAATAATTTCACAAGAATGTTCCTTGGGTGACCCTCTACCAAAATTGCTCAAACCGTCCTGCTCTGCTGAACAAGATGGCCGCCAGAGCAAAAAATAAAAGAAAAAATTAAGGCACCAAACCTTCAGCCTATCATCTGAAAACATTCATTTTCAACAAATTTTAAACATACATAGTCCTATGAATAGAAACCATAGTCTTTAAGAATATACTAGAGACAATGACACTCAGGTGAGCGAATTAGGGCCCTCTGGGTCCTCTTGTTTTCTATATGTGTTGTGATGCTAGCATTGTGGTTACCGTCTTCAATAGCTGCTCATTTTGCTTTTCTGTTTTACTAGTTGTGTTTTAATGCTGGCATTTTGGTCACCTTCAACAGCTGCTCATTTTGCTTTTTGTTTTACTAGTTGTGATTAAGAGTGGCATCGGGACCCAGGGTGAAGTTGGCTGGCCGTAAAAGTGCTTTAAACCCTCGGTGGTTTACTCTACTGACCGTTCTTCTAAGATGGTGGTCCCGGTGTTAGTCTTACTCTTTCTTGCTTTGTGGTTTATTCTACGAGGCGATTTGTTTTATGTTTTACCTTGTGTTATTTTGTTCTTGTGTTTTTTTCCGTCCATTTAGCATACTCTTTCTTGCTTTGTGGTTTATTCTACGAGGCGATTTTTTATGTTTTACCTTGTGTTATTTTGTTCTTGTGTTGTTGTTGTTTTTTTTTTTCGTCCATTTAGCATCGCGATTACCTCGCTTGGGGAAGAGAGAGCTAATCTTAGTGCTTTTCGTACGTTTGTTTGATTTGCGCTTGTTTGGTTTTGTCTGTTTCCTCGTCCTCTTGGTGTCTGGGAAGGGCTGCGGTTTGTGATTGTGGCACTTCCTGGACTTTTCTCTTACTTATTTTTTACTTACAAACTAAAGAAATGTTTTCCCTGTATCTTGTTTTCTCATGAATATTAATAAGTGATCCAGGCCTCATTTGCATGTGAAATTCAATCATATCATAATAATACTCAGAACATGATTCTGATATGTTCCATTTATATGATCTAAAGGCCTAAAATTTTTGTATGCGTGTAGTTGTTTGTTACGAGGGTTGTTCTACATTTTAGTGGCGGATGCAGAAAGTACCCGTGGGACAATTGTTTG